>OZ005650.1:311642451-311767451 GCA_963930645.1 Salticus scenicus
TCAAATGTAACGTGAATGAAAATTTGAAAAAAAATTGAAAATTGCAATTTTTCCCCCCAGTATAAAACACATGATATCTTAATTGCGGCATCTAACCCGTTAAGCTTGGCTCGTCCAGGCAGGCAGGGGCTGTCCAAAGGTTTCAATGAGTCTCAATGATATCTTAATTGATTAGAACCATTTCCGATTTCATCACAGACAGTTGTCTCGTATGTGTTTTGTTTCCGATCGAGACCGCTTAGAAAATCGTCTGCCTGTTGCCAACTAAATTTCATAGTTTAGTTAATTTTAAAAAATCTAATTGATGTATCGATAAGCCGCTTGCACTCTTAGATTCGGAAAAAAATCCCCTTTCATTTGGTACCAAATTCGTAACGATCGGACTAATATTTCTAATTTATTTTCCATTTTTTCTGCTTTTAACTCCGTTAAAATATCTATTTTTATGCAATAGCGGTGAATTCTGAGTCATTGAGATCGCTTTTTGATTAAGACATGGGTCTACATTTTAATTAATATCTCCGCAACTAATTAAAATTTTTAAATTCTGTTTTGACTATCAACTCGGGAAGGCTTCTGAGCACCCGTATGTCAAATTTTATACTTCTGCGTTCAGTAGGGGCGAAACGTATAGATGCACAGACAGACAGACAGACAGACAAACATCTTCTTTTATTATTATAGAAGATTGGTTACATTTCATTTAGTCTTTAAAGCGTATTTGTCTTTTCTAATTAAAAGCTTATTTTAAAATACTTCCGATATATTTTGGCAAAAAAAAAAAGAGTCAAATTCTAACTCTTTTATAATAACAGCATTTTCTAATTTTGCATTGATAAATTTTACCATTACATAATTAAACATTTCTGTGTTACATTTCATATTTCTAATTGTTGGAAGAAAAAAAAAAATCCATATAATGATATTATTTTTTTAAAGTTTATTTTTTTCTTGGTATGAGCTGTTTTCTATTATATAGTAAAAAAACGTATAATGAAAATTTAAACAGACAACATTTAATGCAGACGACTGAAAAGCACACGTTAGTCAATTAAGTATGCATATAATAGCAGCAAATCTTCTTTTAAAACACGAAAACGAACAGAAAATACAGAAAATCTTATTATTAAATAACTGGTGACGCCATAATATAATATATTTCAGCCAAAGGAATATATTAATAAGACTTAATAAAGAAGATTCACGAAAGAAAAAATAGTATTTCCCTGCCAATACTTTTAGAAATATCGCTTTGTAAATTCGCTTAATTAAGTAAGTTGCTTCAAGGCATGTACATAGAAAATTACGTAACTTTGTTTAGTTTAGTTCCTTTGAACATTTTTTCCCCGCTTAAGTTGACATTGCAACTATTATAGCTCAATTATGTTTTTAGCTGCTTTACTGAAATGTCAAACTTTTGAAATATTCAACTTTTGCGTGAAAAATCAACATTTTTTAGTGTAAAATTTCAGAAATAGTGTTTCTTAGGTCATTGTATTTTCTTCTTCGCTTTGCCTGGTATGCGTAGAATTTAATTGCTACGCCTATACGCACATCACGCACACACACACAATGAAAAGAAAAAAAAAAAACGGAACTTTTTAAAATTAATAAACTTTGGTCTTGAGTGCTATACTTAAAAAAATCCTCGTGATTTTAAAGATAACGTAAAAATTTTTATGCTTGACATTTTATTAGAATTTTATTAGATTTAATATTTTCTCATTTTATTAACAATTTTGTTATATTATTACATATAATATTTCTATTATAAAAGAAAAATACAAACTGTGTTTTAAATGTCTTACATATTAAGATGGTTTAAAATTAAGCCTTCACAGCAAAATGTCAACATTTTCTTAAAAATTTGGTTGTTTTAAAATGTTCAAAGCGAGTGAAATAACTTCATAACATTGTAAAAAACATATATTTTAGTCTAGCTTTTCGAAAATTGTTTTTTAAAACTTTTCATATTTTATTTTGAAGCTGTAAAATGTGAAAATCCACAAAATGAAACGAGACATAATTTAACAGTCATAAATTTTCTAAATGTGAAACCGGAATTAAAAAAATATGCATTATTTAATGAATAATAATAGGTTTTTTTTTTTTTTTTTTTCCATAGATTAGCAGGGGAATTGGATAACCTTGACATTCACTGATAGATAACCCTAATGTATTTTCAGACTTTCGAAAAGTCTGACTGGAGCCCCTATCAATTAATCGACTGTCCCATCTGCACAACCAAACTGACTGTTTACCTTTCCTCACGATCCGCAGCAGAACAATACCTATAAAATTTTGATAGCTTCACGAATTCTATTCTAACTTATAAGAATAAACTTTCGCTATATTTCATAAACATCAGCGTGCGTGCGTATATATTAATTGCTTTAAACTCAATAACCATTTTTTGTTTTGCAAAAAAAAAAAAAAAAAAAGGTCTTATAACTCCCTTCTTTTTCTTCCTAAATATTTTTCCAAATATTTATCTATTATCTGATGGCAGTACATTAGAATGGAAAAAGAAAATTGTATAAAAAAGTATATGGTATAAGATTATCAGGATAGATTTGCACAAAAATTTTGATCACGGGCTTTTTTTTTTTTTTTTTTTTTATCGAGATCTATTGCTATTCCAATCAATTTTCACGTTTTTTGTTTCTTAAGGTTAATCATCTACTCTATAAACTCAACTGATTTTTTGTAAAATATATAAAACATCTAGTATTTAGCTTTTATCGCTTGAAAGTGTTGTCGATGTAAAATGGTTTTGAATGTTAAATCCGTAACATATTGCATACACTAAGCAGAACTTAATAGATTTTCACACAGCAACTATTTTAAAAATGGAAATTTTCAATTTATAGTCCCCCCCCCCCCTCCAAATTCTTATGTACTTACTGTCATCCACTACGGTATATTTGTGAATCTCAACCAAATAAAAAATGCGCCTCTATTTTAAGGTAAATTTTCGTACAGGCTTTTCGTTTGTCTCTGCGTGGTAAGAGCGCCAGGTTAGTAATCCGGTGGTCCCACGTTCGACACCCTGAAGGTCCGGAGTGTTAATTTTTGCAGACAAATAGTAGAAAAGATCTCAATTGATAAAAGAAAATTTATCGTTGACTACACAGTATTCTAAGAATTTTTGAAGAGTTTTTTTTTAAGAAGCTTTTTTCTTACATCTCTTTTTATAAGCAAAAAAGAGTTTTTTGTGGACTACAAGCGCCCTCTATTGGGTGAAATATTCACTAAAATGTCAATGAAATAATTAGCAATACAAAATAAAAATGATTAGGAAAAACACATAAACATTAACCAAATCAGTAAAATGTTAAGTTATAATATAAAAAAATAATAATAAACTAAAATAATAATAAAAAGGTGCCTCAAACGAATAATTAAAATACAGATACTGGCCCTTAATCAGAAAATGAAATCACAAAACTTATAGGCAATCGTGTGGTGCTGCCATCTGTTGTGAATTTTAAGAAATAATTTCTCTTTTCTTAACACAGTTCAAATTTCCCCAATTTTGGTTAATAAACAAAAAAGTTACTTTTTTTTTTCAAATTAAATTTTATTCTAACTTTGAAAAGATTTATATGATACGCTATAATAAGAATTTTGGTTTTAAATTTTTTTTTAAATAGATTATTATGTGATTGCACCCACTGGCCACCGCCAAACAGCATGGTTTTCATCGTTATGATTTATCCTTATAGAGTGACGATTTTTTTCCCCTACATATATTCTTAAAATATATATATATTAAATTTATTTCGCGTGTAACAATTATAGATAAATAATTATGAAACTTAAAACGATGCAAAACAAGTATCTCGCATAAAAACTCTAGTTCATTTCAATCATTAATTATTCTCAATAGGCTGTGTGACAACATAGTCGCACGTATTTCTCTTAGCAGTAAATATCTTTGATAACCTTGATCATGAAAAGTGTAGCAAACTTCTTTTAAAGTGACATTTTAAAAGATATTAATTATTAATGCTTGTAAATGATTACGAAGTGCGTTGGCTTTTCCACTTACTGGAGAACATTTTGTCACCGATAAGATATTACAGTAGCGATTGTCTGGTTTCTTGAAAGATGTCAAAGTATTAAAACTTCGCAGACTCAAAACTGTCTAGTTAAATAATTTTAAGAAGCTATAATTAATTATAACATAAGTTTGAATTCATAATTTCTTTTGAAGCATTGAAAGTAAATATTACGGATATTATTATCTTAGTAATAAGCTAATAACATCGTTCTTTGTTTATTGATTTGCTTTGCAATCATCAAAAACCGTATTTTGAAACTTTATATTTATTTTCTTTTGTATTTTAATTAAAATAAAAAAGAATATAAAAAGAAATGAAACTCACTGAATTTTTTTTTTTCGGTAAAAGAATGCAATCAAAATTGTTGTAAGTATAGGCAAGTTACTTTTAATTGCTTGGCTAATTCAGTGGAAGAGATGCATAATTTATATAACAAAAATTTGAAAATTTACTAGATTGACAATCGAATCTCGTTAACATGAATTACTTTTAACATGAACTGTTTCATTAAACCCCGTCAAAATGAAGTTTAGTTTCTGAGTCACTGATAGCCTGAACTACTGCTTACATTAACAATTATTTTTATTCCCCTTTAAAAAAAAGAGAAAGAGAAAAACTTTTTCTAATATATAAAATGTTACTTTTATTATTACCTTCGTATGTGAAACTTTCCAAGTTTCATTTAAAACATCAAAATAATGCTTCTTATCGTCAGGTAATCTGGACTAGAGTCTTACACGGGTCGGATAAAACCCAACCCAAATCCGACAGATGAATTTTAAATCAACCCGAATTCGATTAAAAAAAAAGAAAAAAAACATCGGCTTTTAAACCTACCCGAACCGCCAATAGATAATTTTGACGATTCTCACCTGACCCGAACCCAATTTCTTTATACCTAAACCTGACTCGGAACCCGATTTCTTTTTACACAAACCCGATTCGAAACCGGAGAATAAATGAAAATTCATATTTCATCTAAAAGACATGCAAAACGTTTTTATATTACACAATAAAGTAAATTTTCATTGTCACACAGTTGGTAAATAAGTCCAAAGTATATATATATATAATTACTAATACATTAAGTTAAAAAATTTAAAAATCTGAAAAATAGATTAATAATATTTAACCATTTATATGTGTTGTGTACTTCAAGTGTATAAAAATGGACTTCAAGTTTAGGGTTTGTAGTTTACTGTTTAATACTTATATTCTAAATAATAATAATCATAATTTGACGTTTCTTCGTTAATTGTTTTAGTCCGATATGATGTTTGCTTTACTATTATAACTTGGGCAAGAATATATTTGCTATGGGTATATATAGTACGTTTACATCAGTTATAAATACACCAAACAAATTTCTAAGTATTAAAGTAAAATTTTTTTGAAAGACTTTCTCAAATAGACCCGAATCGTTGAAAACTAAACCCGACCTGCAGGGGAAAACATCCAGCCAACCCGACTCGCACGAAAAATAAATCCTTCAATTTGACCCACAAGAGATAAATTTCGTCGGCCTGACCCGAACTCAGAACGCGGGTCGGGTCGGGTTCGGGCAAAATCATGCTGCACGACATGATGCAGAACTCTAAATTATATTAGCATAATAGACATTATATTAGCAATAGTAACACAATAGTTAATCAATAATAACGATTTGTATCTTAATAGGTAACCAAAATAATACACCCTGCATATTAGTTATGCAATATTATTTTTGTTACCATCTTCAGGAATATATTTTCCACGGTTAAAACGAACACTAAGTAATAATAATAATAATAATAATAATAATGTATATATATATATATATATATATATATATATATATACATAGTTCATATATATATATTCTACATATGATATTCAGACCTTGCATTTTATCATGTAACTAGAACATATTTTTATAATTAATAAAAAATGTCAAAAGCGAAAAATTACACAGTAAGATGACATGTTAAAACTTTTTTTTTTTTTTTTTTTAATTTACTTTATGTTTTAAATCTTTTTATCATTGGATTTGCAATATAATATATGGTTATTGTAAATATAAAATGTTTTTATTAACTTACAGATCATAGCGATATCGACAAACGTACAGATTAGTTACGTATAAATTACTAGGATGGTAGCTTTCAAGTTGTATCTTTATATTTTAAGTTTAAATAAAACTTTTTAGGAATGAATTTGTGATAAAAATAACTTTAAATGGTAAAATATCATAATAACAAGCAGCTGTGATACTCAAAAATAAAAATTTACGATATATATATATATATATATATATATATATATATATATATATATATACATATATACATTTATGTTTCTTGATATCGCAGTTTCCACATAACGCATGAAACTTTAATTTTTTTTTTTTTTTTTAAATCAGTGTTATAGGTGAATAACATAAATTAATAAACAAATAACATAGAAAAAAGAAAAAGAAAAGAAAACTATTTTATATAAATCTTCAATTACTAATTAACAACAAATTCTTTTTGGCATATAAAAATATCAGAAGTATTTAATTTTTTACACAAACTAAAATTTTTAAAGTCACATTCTGAAAAATTGTAAATATCGGTAAGTATCTCATGTAAAAGATATACGCTTCTCATCGCATATACTTCTCATCTCACCAGACGTTTTCTGTAGATACTATTAAGATATGCAGATATATGTTTGTCACCGACAAATATTTGCTAGCTTGAAAGATATGCGAAATAAATAACTCTGGTCTACAGTGGTTCGATAACAATGGTCAAATTATTATTATTTTTTTTTATTAATTCCAATTTTTATTTAAATATCTGCAAGTAAAAAATTCCCACCACGTCACATTTTTCTGTTAGAGTATCAGAAAATGGCAATTTTCACGATTTTTATCATTTTCACAGTATTACAGGTGGTAACCCTTCCTGCTGGCAACCCAGAGTCCTGGCAACTCAGAGTCTCGGCAACCATGTCTGTTCCATTTTTTTGTTTTGTTAAAGTATCAGAAAACGTCAAATTTCACTATTTTTTTTTAATGATTTTTACAATACAGTCGACAGCAAAAGTATCCGAGCACTAGCCAATAATTCGGATATCAAAAAAGTACATTTATTACTATTTTGTTAAATAAATCCCTGTTGAATCATGTTCTTAGACTGACTAAGAACATGATTTGACAAGGATTTATTTAACAAAGCAGTATTAAGTGTACTTTTTTTTAGACAGGGATTATTGCTAGTGCTCAGATACTTTTGCTGCCGACTGTATCACACATGGTAACATGTCGCGCTATCAACCCTGCCTCCTGGCCATCCTCTCTGCTGGCAACCCCTGTTTGGCAACCCTGTATCTGTTTTTTTTTCGGTATTCTAGTTAACATATATTCTTTGTTAAGTATGATTGTGCTGTTTAATAGTTAAAGTTTCATGTTCAAAATGGCAAGTTTTCAGTGTAGAACTTGTAAAACCGCACCGATAAGTATTTGTGAACTATTCATATTAAAATCACAAGGCAGACATTTAACACAAGACGTAAAAAAGCTTATTTATTTATTTATTTTATTATTATTTTTTTAATAACAAATAAGGTAAAACCACCAGTAATTGACACTGCACCAATAGTTGACACTTTGACGAAGAAAATTAAATATTAAGAAAAAAAAAAAAGGAAGCCAAAGATCGAGATGGTGTCTGAGATATAGTATAGACATCTAGTATACAAAATATATACAAAAGTCGGTTAACAAACTCAAGACTTCAAATCATTTTAGTATTAAAAGAAGTCTTGATACAAAATGCTGGATTAGGCACAGGGAAGAGTGGTGAAGTACTCTTCGCTGTGCTTATTCCAGTGATTTGTGTATTTACTTTCATTACATTTCTTTTTTGTGTACATCTTAATCTAAGCATACCTATGTCAACTACTGAAAATAAAAAGTGTCAACTACTAAATATGTTTGTTTTCACTAGGTGTCAACTACTAGCATAGTACCTTTATTTTATTAAAAAATAGCATAAAAATACACATTAGTTTTATTGCTACAATTCTTGTCACATTCTGGAAGGGGAATAATTTGCGCAACTATTGCCAATTGGAAGTTCCCTCTAAGATGATTTCGTACCAAACTATGTCAATAAACATACTAATAGATCAGTAAGGTGTCATCTACTGGGTATTTTACCTTAATAACAATTCAATCATTTAGTGTATTTTCCATGTTTTTATGTTCTACTTAGTCTACAATACGTATATTATCTCCATATTAACAGTATTCCATGCTAAATTAATAATATTGATAGTAATAATGCATGTCTTGTAAAGACTTTTGTACATTACTTCCAGTACAGTTTAAATAATCATAACAAAAAAAAAATAAATAAATAAATAAATAAATAAAATAAAATAAAACTGTACATGTTACAGACACTCACTATTATTTTTCACTATTATTTTTTAATTCTGCACAACAAAGTTAGTTGAAAATAGTTAATTTCATTTCTCCCCCCCCCCCAAAAAAAAAAAAAATAAATAAAAATAAAATAATAATAATTTTTTGTTGACTAGTGTAATTTGAGTATATTGTCTCATTCTTCTAGTTCCGACAAAAGTCATATTTTGAATTTACTAAGGGATTCATATACAACATCGTTTTCTTTATAAGGAATTTCATAAATTTTTGTTTTATATGCTTAGTTGCCAACTTTGCAGTTTTTGGGCTACCAGAAAAATTTAACCCTTTCAGCGTTAGCCGTTTTTCTATATATCTGTTTAATGATTCATAAAATTAATACTATGCATACTATTAATATGAGAATTTAATACTGTATACTACACATGTTTATTAATCTTATTTTCTTGAAAAAAAGCTACATATATTTCAAAATTTAGCTGCACCAGCCTTTTACTTTGACTATGCATGCCGGAAAAAGACGGGCTTAACGCTCATAGGGTTTTAATAGAAATATTCATTTTACTTAATCAGTGAAATCGGTAACAGCTTTCCCTGATTAAATAAAATTAAAATTTTTATTAAAATTTTTCCGTTATCCGAAAGGTGCTAAGCTGGCAACTATGTTTTATGTTACAAACGTAAGGAGAAAGATATCAAGAGATATATAAAAACAGTATAATTAATTTGCCGTTAGCTACACTGGCAAAAAAATCGTCTGAGAAATAAAAATTATAATCAAATAATTTCAGCTTTCATTTTTTTATTTTATTTTATTTTATTTTTTTTTTTTTAACTTTATGTGTAGTTTTTGCGTATTGACATTTGTCTAAGCAAACAGATTTTGGAGAACTAATGAATAACAGTAGCTTTTGTAAAGTAAAAGTTAAAATTTACTTTTCGTGTTAGCTACATCATAAAAAAAGTGCACTTGGAACATTGACAGAAGAAAGTCAATATATTTACTGAGATGTATTTCCTGGTTTTATCTATGCACTTTTTTTTTATTATTATTATTTTTTTTTTGTCTGTGTGTGTGTGTGATTGTTGTGCTAAGATTTACTTCAGTTTAGCACCAATTTAATCTTCGAATCATTATATACACACACATATATATATATATATATATATATTATTGAGGACATATATACTCAAAAATCTAACTTTATTTAAAATGAAAGGAAATATTTAAAAAATTAAATAATTGTAATATTGATAAAAATAAATTTTTATACTTGAAAAATAATATACTTAAAAAAGTAAAACCTGATGACTGTACTTATAGTAATGTGAAATTAATTAAAAAAAAAAAAAAAAAGAAAGAAAGAAAGAAACAAACAAACAAAAATAAAGTGTATTACCTAAAGCATAAAGTAAATAGTAGATCGTAAGATTTTTTTTTTTTTTTTTTTTTTTTACTCACAACGGCATTACACACTTCACCATTAGTCGCCATTTCACAATTAATCGTTTTTCATGTAATGATTTATTATTATGCAAACGTTTTTTTAAATGAATAATAAAAATATCATAATTATGGTCTTGCCTCTTCGTAAAGTTGCGCTAGACGTTCACACGTACTTACTCAAAAATGCTGAACTGCAATTTGTTTTAACATTTGTAGAACTATTCTGTAGATGAAATTTTAAAAAACTACGAGAATTATATCTTGTCATTCACATTTACATAAATTATTTTGGTTTTTATTCGCCACCATAGTAATCAGTATATTCACTATCAACATTTTTGTTTCTATATTATTACTGTTTTGTTTCTGTAAATTATTACTGTTTATCTATACCTGCTGTTGGTAAACATTTTTATATTTTGTATGATAAATGCATTTATATTATTTATTCGCCACGAAAATAATTAGCCTATCCATTCTTTCAATATTTTTGTTTCTGTAAATTATTACCGTTCGCATCCATGACAAATGCGTTTATTTTATTTATTCGCCACCATAGTAAGCAGTATTTTTTTTTTTTTTAAGGACTGAGGGCCTATTAGTCTCAATCTGGGATTTTTGCGTTGTCAAGTTCGATAGTTGGACATTTGTCGAAATCTAAAATTTATCGAAAATATAATTGAATAATTTGAAAGCGATGTTATAATTTGAAAAAAGAAAGAAAAAAAAAAAACTAATAGTCCTCCATCCTAAACTAAATTCTGCTTTTGCCAGAATTGAAATAATATGAAATAAAAATAAGTAAAAAAAATGAATTTAATGATTTAATGTTTTTGTTTTTCGGGGGCTGCTCATGCATATAAAAAATGCGTATTAAAACGAGTCGAAGAAGGAAGCGAAATAAGTATTGAGTTATATTACGATAAATACGATACATAATATGATACGATATATTAGACCTATTGTCCAGGGTTAGTAGGCATTTTCGTTGAAAGAAATAGTTTGTTCGTTCGGTGCAACTTGCGCATTACTCCCGTGAGGTACAACTTTCACATTAGTCCCTTGAGGTACAACTTTCACTTTAGCTCGTCAGGTACAACTTGCACATTAGTCCCCCCCCCCCTTTTTTTTTTTCTTTTTTTCATTTTATTTAATTATTTATTTTTTTGTAATTATTGCCTTTTATTTATGTCTATTCTTGATCATCATTTCGACTTTTTGTACGGCAAATCAGAATAGTTACGCTCATCACTGACTGACTTTATCACGCTTAAAAAGGCTAAGAGGTTTCCGTGGACTCTGTGTGTGAAAGCAAGTTTTCACCTATATTTCATACTTTAGTTAATTTAAAAAAATCTAATTGTCCGATCGATAAGCTGCTTAATCCGACGGATTCAGAAAAATCGCTCCTTTCATTTGCTACCTTATTTGTAACGAATTTTTGATTAGATTTTTTTTAATTAATTAAAATATGAAAATAGACATTTAAATTTTTAATTACTGCCATTTTTTTTTTTTTTTTTCAGCGTAAAATGAAATATGCTTTCAAGTGAAAAGAAAAATAAATTATAAAATATTAAATTTGCTCATGCATATGAAACAATGCCGTCTATAAAATAATAATAATAATAATTTAAAATTTTAAAGGTTGTTTTTATTTATTTCTCACTTCAAATAAATTATTTGAAGTGAGAAACAAATAAAATGAAATGATAATTTTTTAACGGGTGCAATCGCCCTACAACTAACTAGTACGTCTATATTTTTTCTTCGTCACCAAAGTTACCAGCCTCCTACTATATCAGCATTTTACTTTCTGTTAATTTTTACCGTTCATCTATGCCTATTGTGATAAACGTTTTTAATTTCTCTTACCCATAAGGTAGAGAAAGTATTGTTTTTGGGTCAAATTTTCGAACGCGAGATTTTGTTATATTTACACGTTTTGAGGTCCCTGAATACGAAAATCATGTTTTTAGCAAATGGTCTGTGTGTATGACTGTATGACTGTGTGTGTGTCTGTCTGTTATCAGCACATCTCAAGAACAAATAGTAGCAGACATTCCAAATTTGGAATTCTAAATGTGTATCATATATAGATGCTACAGTAAGCTTTTCGTTAAGATCAAGCAAATGTTTCTTGTACAGGGACAATCAAGAGAATTCTAATACATTACATCTATGGGGGAAATTGCAGGTAAGTAGAGTTTAACGTCTATAGACTGCACTAAACCAAATGAAACGAATATATATTTTTTTGTAATAGAGATAGTTAACTGAGAAAAAAAAATTGTGTATGTAGGAGCTTCGCCTACCCCCCTGGGGGGAAATCCCCCCTCGAGGGGAGTAAATTTTCATCTTTCAAAAGAGCTCGCCAATACCTTTAAAACGAATGGTTGAACCATCGATCTGCGATAATTTAAAACAAAGTTATCGATTTTTTTTTACTTTTAATGAAAAAATCGTAATTTTTTTTTTTTTTTTTTTAATATTGAGAATAAAATGGACTTTTTTTTTACTACTACTTCTCTAATATGGAAATCGTCTGCATTATCATAAAAAATAATTTTTTTAAATAATAATTTTAATAAATTATTTTTTAATAACCGAATTAAATTCTATATAAATGTAGGTGCATTAATGAAACGGGGGGTTGATTGGGGTGCTAGCCCCCCTCACGCAGAACTAAATATCATATAAAACTCTTCAGAAGCCTAATATGAATTGTTTAACACAGGTTTACATAACAGTACTCGTTATCTTACCTTTTAATCTGCAACCTTTATTTATAGTATTAAATTTCAGGGTAAGAGAAAGTCGTGTGAGTGACACACCAGATTGTTTTGTTTGTTTGTTTGTTTGTTTGTTTGTTTTCCTTTTGAATGACAAATCGACTCATCAACCTCAGTATGCCAATTTTTTTTTTTTTTCAGCCGAAATAAATATGTATCAAAAGGAAAAAAAAAAAGAAAAAAAAAAATGAAATCATGCTAAGTTTTAGTTATCTCTCGCTAATTATACGACAATTTTCAATTTTCTAATCTTTCATTTCACATTTTTTTTTAATCAATTTATAAATATTATGAGATATTTTTTTCCCATCTTAATTGTTTTCTCTTTCTTAATATGCATCTTTGTTTTTTAAAAAAAGTGTGTCAGTTTTCATTGTGGTCACTCAAATTAGATAATCTTGAAAATTAATAAAATTACGTATATAAATGGACTGATAAAGATCTTATGTCTTACTCTTTAACTTATATTTCATTAAGATATATGGATTTGCATGGCATCGCTTTTTATTAATGGCTGGAAATGAAATATATCAACTATAAATATAATTGGAATAAGTTAATAAAATTGTAAAGTTTTCTCTCTATGAAATTTTCTCTAAAAACTTAAATTTATATAAAGATAAATAATTAATATAATTCATACCCTAGACTGTCTTACTGGTAAATTTTCCATTAACTTCGATTATTTAAATTTCAAATTTCAAATTGCATAGATAGCCAGTTTACTTATATTTCCTTTATTAAAAGGAGATCTTTCGAAATATTAATGTTTACGATTTGTTAACTTCATACAATCTCATTACTTATCATCAATAAAAATATTATACATATTCCATTAAAGAAATTGAGCTACTTAAATTCTTTAAATGTCAAAATGTATTACGCAATCTTACATTGATTTTCCTTCTATTCTCTAAACCAGCTTACAGTTATCTTACCATCAAAAGCTTCGCAATATGTAAATACCCTTTAGCATACTTTAGTCTGAGCTCTTTTAGTCTGAGTGAAGAGACTTTTAAGTAGTTATTAAATAATTGTTCTCAACAGCAGAAACTTTTAAAACGTTAAAAACGAAAAACGAATGTATTATCTCTTTTAATTCTTCTAAATTATATTTACTGGAAAAGCTTTACTTTTATCTTTGCTTTGTAAATCGTTGCAAATTGTTTTTGAGAATTTAAAACTAATTAATTAAGTGGCAAATTTAATTACTCTGAAAGTCATTAATCAAATCCAGATCGCTAGAAATAATGTTATAATTTACTTTGTTTTGCTATGAAAAGTATGTTTCAGCGTCTTAATAAAAATCGACGGATATTCTATGAAAAATATTTAGTCGTTTATATCTGTTTAAATGTCAAAACCTATTGCGTAATTTGTGATCGATTTTTGCTTTTATTCCGTAAAACTAGCTAACAATTTTCCTAGCTTCGAAACTTATGCTTTATATAAATATTTTTACTTTCCGAACACTATAGTGAGGAAAGTATTGTAATCATGTCAAAAATCCGAATTCGAGATTTTGATGCTTCTATACGTTTCGAGGTCCAATGAGTCCGTTTTCACTATTTTTACGATGATGTATGTATGTGTGTGTGTGTGTATGTGTGTATGTATGTGTGTATGTATGTGTGTATGTATGTGTGTATGTCTGTGAGTGAACACGCTAGCGTCTAAACGCTTTGTTCGAATAAGCTGAAAGTTGGTACGTATATTGTAAGTCACCATAGTACGAACCCTATAGATTTTGGTGAATCTAGCACTTATAGTTTTTTTACAGGGACACAAAGAAAAATTCTTTATCATTATGGCCAAGGGACCAAAATCTTAAAAGTGCGATAGCATCTAAACGCCTTATTCAATTGAGAAAAAACTTTATACACATATTATAGGTCACAGGTACTCAATCTGTATAGATTTTGGAGAATCTAGCACTTATAGTTTTTTTACAGGGACACAAAGAAAAATTCTTTGCCAAATTTTTAAAAGTGCGATAGCATTTAAACGCCTTATTCAATTGAGCAAAAACTTTATACACATATTATAGGTCACAGATACTCAATCTGTATAGATTTTGGTGAATCTAGCACTTACAGTTTTTTTATAGGGAGACAAAGAAAAATTCTTTATCTTTATGGCCTATGAGACCAGCGATAGCATCTAAACGCCTTATTCAATTGAGCTGAAAATTTGTATGAATATTATAAATCACTGTTGCACTAACTATAAGCATTTTGGTGAATCTAGCATTTATGGATTTTTACAGGGACACAACGAAAAATTCTTTATCCTTATGATCTAAGGGCTCAAAGTTCAGTAGCGTTAAATAAAACCTCGTGTGATATATGGAGAAAAATACTCAAACACTCTGTTATGGTTTTCTCTTTTTTGTTTGTTTAGCAACTCCTCTTTCTTTATTTTATCTACAACAGTTACTCAATGTTCGGAAAGTCGAGTGGAGTCACTCCAGATTTTTTAAGTATTTATTCTGAAGTTTGCTGAATTCTCAAAGAACATAATATCGTATAGTTATTAGATATTTGGTTAAGAAAATTGCTACTAGGTTCATCATGAAAATATTTCACGTTTCAATTATTCCAAATAAATTTATCTGAATACTCTACGTTTTTATTGTCATATTATATATTTTAAAAAATGATTTATTTTATTTTTATATTTGTGTATTTAAACCTTTAAATATTTGTCTCTGTTAATGATGAAATCAAATTATATATAGGTATGTAATCAATATTTTAAAATGAACTTTAGCAGTGTGGAGTGTACAATACTTTAATTAGACCATAAAAGTTTAACCCTTTGCCGGTCTTATTTTATTTCACTTCTCTGCTCAGTGTTGATAATTTAGGGACATTTTATGCAATAGCCTCCACTATATTTTAACTGTAACAGTTGCCAAATCACTTCGAAGGTTATTCGTCCATTATTTATATGAAATATTACTCCTGAAAATTATTGGTGGTGGCTGAATAAAATAATCCTGTTTAGAACGCTTTAGAGCGATAGGGGTAGGTAAAGCGTTAATTAATAATACCATGTCTGATTCAATTTAGAATTTTATGAGATAAATCAACAGAGTTTGGAAAAAGGAAAAGTTTATGAATCCGTGGCTATTAATTAGGAAATTTATTTTTTTAAAAAAAGGTAATATAAATAAATAAATAAATAAAAAATCCTCAATATGTATTTGTTTCGCTTCATTTTTAATATGTTTACTGAATGAAATATAGTAGTTATCATAGTATGTAGATTTTTTTGTATAAAAGTATCAAGGAATTTTTAAACCCTTTTGATTTTAATAAAAATTAGAAAGATCATAAAGTCGTTTTGACAAAGGATCATGTTAAATCACTATACAGAAAGAAATGTGTGGGTTACTAAAGATGTTTTCATTTTTGTAATTGTTATAATTACATCAAGCTTTTCAAGAAATTGTTTATGTAGGGAAATTGTTCGAATTATTACTACTTGTTTATCCATTAAAAAACAAGTATCGTATAGATCAACCACGTTCATCTCGCGAAGATGGAAGTGCTGATACAGCGAGTCTAGTTCTAGAATAGGGGTGATAACCTTTCTAGTCGAGACAAAATACGCGATAAGGGAACGCGAAATGACTGGTTGTGTACGGAATCTCGTCCCTCCATTCTTTTAGAATCGTCTTCTACAGTAGGTGAGAAAACATGGTCACATTATAGTTAATAGTATTTTTGGAAAAGTGCTTATATATAACAAGTAAATATTATTGCCTAGACTACGTGTCTTTGGAGTTGAACATAAAGAAAATGTTGGGAAAAAATCAAAAAAGACATTAGGCTGATGACAAAAATGAAGTTAAGAAACTTTTTTTTATCTATGATCATGACCTTAATCAAACTTGAAGTAATGGTCTCCGACAATTTCTTTAAAATGTTTTTTGGAATGCTTACTCAGGAATGTTTTCGGTGAATATCATGCCAATTTATTGTAAGCCGTCTAGCCCGACCATGTTATTTATTTTTTTTATTTTTTTTGTCAGAGAATACTACATTTTGTCATTTGTCTCTAAAGCCAGATATTCTTTTTGAAATTGTAGACGGCAGCTCTTTATGTCTCGGTATGCTTTAACGTCAATGAAAGTATTCCGTTGATTTTCATGTACCGTAAAAACAAGTATTGTTAGATATTACTTTCCGTACTGTTGTATTTGAACACGGAAATTCCACATTGTAGACATCACCGCTGAAGACATATTTTTATTGGTAAATTTATTCATAATACGTCTCTTTTATGGAGGGGTTAAAGAACTTAGCCTCCCCAAAAATCGCTTTTGGAGGTAACTTGCAGGATTCTTCAAGAAATTATTAATATCAGTTTTTGACCTTTACATTTTATCAGCAATAATACGAGAACTTAACTTACGATGACTTAATTCAATAATATGCCCATGTTCTCCTTCAGACAATGATTTGCCTCCACTTGTATTTGACAACACGCTCAGTAACGAATGCTACAAGCTAGAATGGTAAGTTTGGCTCCACGCAAAGGCGTACAACACCAGTCATTTTTAAATTTTCCACTTGGCGTAAAATTTGCATGGTACCGTTGTCATTTTCATCAATAACCATCTTGTTCAAAAATATAGGTGATTGATATCTAGTATACGTAATGAAATTTTATTATTGTTGCTGTAACTAGTGACTGGGGCAACAATTATGCACATTATAAAAACATTAAACAACGTTCTTTCTCAACGTGCATTCTTCTCAACGTGCATTCTATTTATAGTTCAACCATTCATTCTTCCCAGGGTACTTCTTCCGCTTCCCCCACATGCACAATTTTTTCCCCTCATTAACTACTACTATTATCAATAATTCATATTAATTTTACAATCACAGGTTAAGAATAACTCTCATTATATACATTTATACGAAATTTCGTCCTATACTGCCATGTTAAAAATTTAGAAAAATACGATCACAGCGCCACCTGTTGAGCGATTGGTCCCCAAATCTAATCAGCACCAGTTTATGTCAGAGGACAACTAAATACCAAATTTAGTTAAATTTCGTAAAAGTTTTTTTTCGTTAAAAGTTTAAAAAAAAAATCGATAACTTTGTTTTAAATTATCTCAGATTTGTAGTTCAACCATTCATTTTAAAGGTATTGACGAGACCTTTCGAAAGATATCCATCTTGAAAATTTACTCCGCTCGAGTCGAGGGGGAACTCCCCCCTGGGGGGGGATGTGGCGAGGCTCCTACACATACAAAAAAAAATTTCCGAGTTGACTATCTGTATTATAAATAATTCTTGTAAATTTCATAATGATTACTAAAAAATAATCCTCTTTATGCACATTTATACAAAATTTTGTCCTATATCACCATGTTAAAAATTTAGAAAAAGCGGGATGGCAACGCAACCTGTAAAACAATTTTTACCAAAAGTTGATAGGCACTAATTTATGTCAAGGTGCAACTACATACCAATTTGTATGAAATTCTGTGCAGTTGTTCCTGAGATACAGTTGCCACAAAATTTTGTCACACACACACACAGACAGACAGACAGACATTTTCTAAAAATGGTCAAATCGTGTTCTACAGTTCTCAAAACGTGTAAATCCATCAAAAACCTGAGGTCGAAAATTTTTACGAATCCAATTCTTTCTTCTATTGAATATAGAAGAAAGTAAAAATAATGATATCCATAATTATGTCATGGTGTGTAATTAATGAGGAGTGTTGTAATTAAATTCCTTATTTAAGTATCAAGATCTTTATTACGCTGTAGCTATAATTTATTATTAATTATATGATATAATGAGTTATTTAAATAAAGTAAATATATATAGAAAATTTTACATAAAAAATTTAGCAATAGCAGATTTATTTATTTATTTTTAAAATTACAGTTTAAAAAAAATTGTTACAGTATTTTAAACCTGCTACATATGTTTTCACTGGTATGATATTTTTTAAAATAAGAGTGTTTTGTTTAAGCGTTGTTCTCGGTTGTGTTACTAAAAAAAAAAAAAATTATTCATCGTCATATTTTACAACAATCCCCATGTTTTTCTTGTAAAATGACAGTATTTTTTCTATTATGCAAACAATAACCACTATATTACCTAACTAATAAAGCTGACTGTATGACTAATGATATATATGTATTATTCTCTTATTTACTCAAATCATTTTTATCTTAGTAATATGCAAATTACTCGCAGTAAATTTAAATTGGTGCGGTGTTTCTATTTCATAAAATAATAATATACAAAATACAATATACTAAACAAAACTTATAAAACACTTATCCTACCATTGTAAATGTTCAACATAAAAATATCGAGTTTTAGTGAAATTAATCAAAATTTAGTTTAGAAATTTCGTAGCTTTTCTTTATCTTAAATTTCATCTTTCCTAGAATACAATACTTTAATATATCAAGTGCTTTCACTCAGTGTGCCAATCTAAAATCGAAAAATGCTTAAGGCTATTTTTAATTTCATGTGAATATAATAAAAATATTTACTTAGATTCGCTCAAATTTCTTTAGGCAAAAAGATATTGTTTTAAAATATTCAAAATATATTGCTGGAATATTTTGTGAATAGATTAAAAGTGAATTATATTACATTCATCAGGAAACCAACTAATATTTGTAATACTGGAATGTGCATTTTTAACCAATACACTGGTATAAACTACACCATGAGATGCAACCATATTGAAAATCGCAGAAGATAGCTAATAGCAGCGCCACCTCTCGACTGATAAGCGCCCATATTAAGTCAACATTCTTGTTCTTGTTGTATATATACTATATCTAGTTAGGCGCATTTACATTCGATATGAGATAAAATTTATCTTCCTTGTACACGAAGAATGTTATAGCACCTGTCGGTCAATATGTACCTAATCTGAATCATCTTATATATATATATATATATATATAATAGCCATTTTACATATTAAGTTCTGTGCAATTATGTACTATTGGAACTAAGATATAGTCTTTTCGTAAATGGGAAAAATCACGGAATAGCAGCCCCACCTGCTAGACGATATGCGATGAAAGCTGATAGAAGGCAATTTTCGGACGGACAGACAGATGGGCAGATAAACAGACAGACAGACATACAAATTGAAGTCAATAAAACTTTTTAAACCTTGTTGGAAAGTGTTAAAAAGTGGCAACTTTTTTCCAATGTTTTAAAGAAACCGTGATATCTCCATGAGTATATGTCGTAGCACCATAAAAATTTATAGATAATTAGAAGAATTCTGATATTAACATGTTACACTCAAAACGGATTTCAAGCATTACTTTTTACAGGGCGATTCAAAACATTTTTTTCTTTTGTTTAATTTTTTATTGGTCCTCTTTACCTCTTCAGGACAAATTGTTAGCTGGAATATATGAGGTGTAACATGTTCTTTATACTCCCAAAGATTCAAGATGATTCCTGCAGAATTTTTCTAGATATTTGATAAAAAGTCTAAATTTGAAATTGTCCAAATTCCTATTGGTAGATAGTGTATTTGTCTATTTATTACTTATCTCTGTAAGCCTCATGTGGTGCATGAGGAGTCAATGATTAAAAAAAAAAAGAAAGAAAGAAAACCTCCAGGTCTCTCTGTCAGAAAGAAATGCACATTCTTTTCTGTGGTTTTCTACGTACCATTTAATATCTTTTCGAACATTAAGAGATCTTTCAAAAACGTATATCAGTTTAGTGCACCAAATGACACAATCCATTAGATTTAGTTAAGTTCAAAAAGCGCTATCAAATGAAGAAATTATTGCTTTATTCATCATCCATTGACTTTGTTATATGGCGCTTCGTTGAATTCTCTTAAAAGATCCAAGGATTATTTTCTAAGAAAAATGGATCAAAACGCTGTACAATTAATTTTAAAATATTGTCTCTCAATTCATCCCAAGACATTGTTGCCCTTCAGCGGCTGAGTGGTTCTGCATTCAAAGCTGGTTGGTGGGAAGTGCCGGGTTCGATCTCATGTCGCTTTCATCGACATCACCGTTATACGTTTTCCGTGGTTTTCTCCGAAACTCGCGTAAATATGGGCTAGGGTCCTTCAGAAAGATCCCCACGGAGGGCATTCCACCTATAGGCCTAGGACCCTAGCGTAGTCAATCGGCCTTAAACCTACGACCAAACAACCCCAGACATTGTTCAATGAAAATTAAGGAAACTTTTGCTATTTAATTAATAAAAACTCATGTTCATGTGGTAGCCAAATAGTTAAAGCTCTGGCCTTCGGCTGCCAGTTAGAGTGTTCGAATCCCAGTTCAGGAAAGGGTGTTTGTAGTAATTCGAATCCGCTGTAAGCTATGTCTCAATCTAACGAGCCTTAACGAACAAAAAATGATTGTGGAGCAGCAAAGTCAAAACTATTTCATTCCGTCCCAAACTATTTTCCTAACAAAAATATTCTGCCCCGAAAACGGACAGTCTTGGATTTTACACAATATCCAAAAAAAAATTTTGTGGTCTGGTTATTTTTTTTCTACGGTAAATTGAGAAAATAATTTTCATTTTTAAAATACTGTCTCAAAACTTTTTAATTAATATGCATTTAAAGCCTCTCTAATAGAATCTCATATTTTTTTTTTAAATATATTTTTTTTTTTTTTTTTTTTTGTGTGTATGAAAAAGTTATGGTTACAATCAGAGGTTATTTACTTCAGAAGTTTTTTCTTTTTTTTTTTTTTTCAGATGTTAGAACTTAAATAAATTTTACAAAGGTTTATAATATCATTCACTTTTAATTAGACTCTAAATGTTCTGCTTAAATTGATGATATATATATATATACATATATATATATATACAGTCGGCAGCAAAATTATTCGAGCGCTGGCCATAATTCTTATGTAAAAAAAGTACACTTAATACTATTCTGTTAAATAAAACCTTGTCGAGTCATGTTCTTAGTCTAAGAACATGTTTCGGCAAGGATTTGTTTAACAAAACAGTATTAAGTGTACTTTTTTATACATAGGAATTATTGCTAGAGCTCAAATAATTTTGCTGCCCACTGTATGTAATTCCAAATGTTGACTGTGCATGTTTTAAAAACTGCAGGAAGCATAGTAATTTGACTTATTATTTATATTTTTAGAAGATGAAAAAATATTTTTTTATTTACCACGTCATCTATATATTTGTACACAGTTTAAAAGTTTATAAATATTGAAAGAATTTGTATATTTAAATGTGGTTTGTGGGGGGAAAAATCGTAAAGGTCTTTTTTGAGTAAAGAAAAACTGCCAGTTGATATTTTTGTCAATAGAGGGTGTTTGACACAAGTAATCATAGCAAATATGCAAATTCAAGTCTTATGAAAATAGTGATCTGTAAATCAGAAGCCTCAAAGTCATATTTGCATCACACAACACTCATCAGATAATTTTTAATTATTCCATATTATTTAAAGTAATATATATATATATATATATAGATATAGATATATATACACACTGTAAAAAATGAACATGCTAGATTACATCACAATGTGCGGGTAAAAAAATCGCCAGCACCATGTGCGGTAAATTTCAAGTATGTTGTAAATAAGTACGTGCTTGAATTTTCAAAGAGGGTATTGTAATTTTACAAAACGCTGTGTTGTATTTGTTTTTTTAATTCGGAAAAAAAAAAAAAAAAAAAAAAAAAAAGATTGTATTAGTTTTCTTTTTTCTTTTCTTTTCTTTTACCTATTCATTTTAATCTCTATGTGTTTGAATTTTTATTTCTTTTAAAGTTATATTTCTTTTAATTTGTTTTATTTATTTCATCTTTTTTATTCTGTCAATATAAGTTTGAAGATGTTATGCATTTTAATAGGAAATATACTATTTTATAAAGTAATTGTAACACAGAAACGATTTCTTTCCAACATAAAAATATTTAATCATTTAAATAAATAATAATAAAAGAAAAGTCTTTTTTGCTGATTCTATTTTAAAAATAAATGTGTATCAATTTTTAATCCGTTAAAGAAATATTAAATTAGTCAAATCACAAGCATTATTTAATAAATATTTCAAATAATTATAAGTACTTTAATATTTTTTAGAACGTATGAAAATTAAAATGACAGTTTTCAATGATTTATTAAACTATACTTTGCAGAATACATATATCTATACAATTTTAGCAAACATATTAATTTTACAAAATAAACAAGCAAAAAAAAAAAAAAAAAAAAAAAAACTTTACCAATACATTCTGTGTAATAAACTACATCGAAATTATCTAAAAAAGCGAATAAAATTTAAAAAATAAAAATGTAATCATGATGCATAAAATAAAGGAAACTTGAAATTTAAAGAAAAAAGAAAAAATATTGTAATGGAATGCTAAAAATTGCACAAAAGTTTTACATTAAGTATTTATCAAATAAGGTTCTTATTTTGAATACCATAATATTTTTCAGAGTTAAAAACTAATTCATCATTTTTTTCCCCAGTAAGAAATAGTAATTTAAACCATTTTTAAAATAAATTAGTTTGGAAAAGTTGTTTAATAGTTTTATTTTGGTTGAATAATTTCTGTGCTTTAACTTTTACTACTCATGATTCAAAATGGTGTTTCATGAGAGAGATCTTTTAATCAGGATTAAATTTCATTAATAAAGCGTAGATCCTTATGAAATTTATATTGACAGAATTAAAAAAGAGAAGAAATAAAATCAAAATTAAAACAATTGTAACTTACTTGTTAATCGTTGAAGCTAATGTGAATTCTAATGACAGCTCCGATCCACCATTTTTTCTTTTACCGTTTATCATAGCGGAAGTCGTAATAAAAATCTGAAGTTTTAGTTTGTGTTTGAAGCTCATTCACGTATCTGTGTCACATGACTGTGTGATGTCATAGAGAATGTATGAGAACAGCACGTTCTGCTTGAATTTTTTTTACAACTCGAGTGCTTGATTTTATCACATCACAAACTGAGGGATATTCGTTGAAATTTTACTTTTTTTTTTTTTTTTTACAGTGTATATATATATATATATATATATATATATGATTAACTTGCTACATAAGCCATGTACGTTTCTGACAGGGATTACTTCCCTTCAACATGCCGTTGTATTTGCCTATCTATCTATATATGCTTGTGTATCTATATATCATTGTAAGTCATAGCTTTGTATTAATTCCTTTTAACTTGTGCTTACTGGTAACAAATTTGATGCCAAGCGTGGCAGTTTAAACTATTTACTAATTCAATGCTTACCCGTTTCCAAAGAAATCATGCTTTTAAACAATCTAATAACGTACGATTATTTCATCATCTTTAATGGAGTGTCACCATGTTAGAATGCACTTATAAAAATTACCGTCTATAGACCGTAATGGTGCGAAATTCTTTTGTGTGTCCCTATACATAAACCATAGTAAGTATATGCGCTAATAAAAAATGTACATCTATTTCATTGTATCTCATCAATATCTGTACCAAATTTGACATTATTTGGGTGATTACAGAATGCCATCGGAATCCTTTTGTGTTGTCCTGTACATAAATTATTCAGTCTAACATAACTTATTTCTGGAGAAAACCTGCTTTTAAGCAATTTAATAATGTATGTTAATTATATTATGTTGAATACAGCATAAATGCGTTAATATTGGTTAAATAATATTCTCTCCATAGGCTGTAATGTCACTAAATTATTTTGTGTGTCTATTACAACTTATTCTATGCAGCTCTTGAAGAATTTTTCGAAATTTGGCATAATTTGGATGATTACATGACATCGTCGGAACACTTTTGTATGGTCCTGTACATTAATTATTAAGTCTAAGCGCACATTTTTCTACAGAAAACATGCTTTTAAGTATCTCATTAATGTATTTTGATTTTATTTTGTTGAATGTAGTGTAACCATTATAAGATTTGTTTAAATGAAATGCATGACCCTATACATTATTTATTAAGTCTAAGCATACATTTTTCTACAGAAAACATGTTTTTAAGCATCTTAATAATGTATGTTAATCATTTTGTTGAATGTAGTGTAACCATTATAAGATTTGTTTAAACGAAATTCTACTCATAGACCATAATGTTAAGAAATACTTTCCTGTGACCTTGTACATGGGCCGTAAACAACAAACACGCCAAAAGCGATACAGCTGTTTCTGTATGATGCGTAAATATGTCTACTAATTTGTATGCCAATCGGGGGATTTTTGAAGTCCCTATCGCGGAACAGAAAAAATATGCCCGTAGGCTGTACCGATAAGAAAAACCTTGGTGTGTCCCTGTACATGAACCAAAAACAACATATACACTCAAAATTATACAATTAATTCCGTGTGGCTCATATAACGTGTATGAATTTGCAAATAAATCGGGTGATTTTTGCGGCCGCTATCGCAAAACATACAAACACACAGACAGGAACCTAAAAACTTTTTGTGGATCCACATGAAGTCCTCCACTGATGTTTCGACAACTTTTGATTATTTATTTATTTTTATTTATTAGTTCCCCATCATACTATGGGTATGGGGAACTTAGGTAATCGTGAAAATTTTCGGCCTCGGGTTTTTCACTTTTTTACACGTTTTCAGGTGTGAGGAATCCGAAAATGACAAAATTTGTATGGTGTCTGTCTGTAGGGTATCTGTTAGTGTGTCAGTGTGTCAGTCCGTTAGTGTGTCAGTGTGTTAGTCCGTTAGTTTGTTAGTCTGTTAACACGATATCTCACGAACAAATGATCGCAGAGAGGTCAGATCAGTTTTAAAATATTAATTTCGATACTGGCAAGAACCCTATTCTTTTGCAACATTCGAATTAAAAAACTTCGTAAGTTATGAGAAATTTACGATTTTCTTAACATGGGAGAATAGGACAAAAATTTACTTAAACGTGCATTAAATGGAAACTTTTTACTGTAAAAATGTCAGACCAGTTTTAAAATATCAGGTTTGATGCCGGAATGAACATTAGTAACTATAAAAGTGCTACTTTGAAAATTTCGCAAGTTATTGGAAATTTACGAATTTCTTAACATGGCAGTATAGGGCAAAATTTCACATAAACGTCAATTTTGAGAGATATTTTCATCGTAAAGATGTCAGACTACTTTTGAAATATTATTTAGAATACTGACATGAATATTAATGACTATGAATTTTCCAATATAAAAATTTCGTAAGTTATTGGAAAATTACGAATTTCTTAACATGGCAGCATAGAGCCAAATTTCACATAAACGTCAATCTTGAGGGATATTTTCATCGTAAAGCTGTCAAACCACTTTCGAAATATTATATAGGATACTGGCATGAATATCATAGACTATGATTTTTCCAATTTAAAAAATTCGTAAGTTATTTGGAATTTACGACTTACTTAACATGTCAGAATAAGGCAAAATTGAGCATAAATTTCCATTTTGAGGATCATAAATACATTAGACAACTTCAAAATTACATTTATTATATTTGTTTGAACATGATTGAATACAAATATTCTAATAGGAAAATTTCGTAAATCATTCGTAATTTACGATTTTATCAAGATAGCGAAATTGTAATTTTTTCATATAAATATGAATTTTGAGGATTATTGCATTGGAAATAGTAGCATGAAAACTAAACAACGGAATTGACCCTGATAAAATAAATTAATAGAATAGAATAAGATATATATATCGAAGTCAACGGTGGACAGCCTTTTAGGCGGGGGATTTCATTCTGTCACTATATCAAGCTTTGGTCAAATTCATTTCTTTTAACATGATTATAATATGTCTCGCACTAGAAATTTATGAGAACATAAATATGATGGGGAACTGAGCAGAGTCCACCTATGCCAACTAGTTTTTAATTTAATTTAATTTAATTTAATTTATTATTTATTTATTTGTTTATTTATTTTTTCCATTCTCCTTTGTGAGAATTTGTTATCCCAAACTGCATTAAAATTTACCAATGTAATTAATTTTTATGAACTTTTAATCAGTTTATTAATTTATTAATGACTAGCCGCCTTCGGCGACCAGCTGGTTCGCGATCCTTGAAAATCCGACTTTACGAAACTCCCGCTCGGTGGCGCCTGCGGCGCCTTTTTCCCGTTTCAGGTCTTACAACAGCTTAGTGACATATAGTTAAAATAGCTTAAGTGAAAATTTTAATCTCAGTAAATTCCCGCTCGGTAGCGCCTGCGGCGCCCTCTGCCAGTTTCAATATCTGAAACAACCTGTTCGCTCACCATGTTATGATCTTTCAAATTTCTGACTTCGAGCAATGTCCCGCTCGGTGGCATCTGCGGCGCCTTATCCCAGTTTTAAAACTGTTCAATTCCAAATCAACACACCTTTCAAATGATGTATTACTTGGGAATTTATTTTAATTAGTAGCTGAGATACCAAAGAAAACCTAATCAGGAAACCTCAAAACGTGTAAATCGGGTGAAATACAACAAACCTTTCAAATGATGTATTACTTGGGAATTTATTTTAATTAGTAGCTGAGATACCAAAGAAAACCTAATCAGGAAACCTCGAAACGTGTAAATCGGGTGAAATCTCGAATTCCACTTTCGATAATATAAAAGTACTTTAAAATATCCTTCGAATGATTTATTAAAAATAATTTAATCGTAATTAGAATTTGAAATACGCGTATTAGAATAAAATTTAATTTTCAATTAAAATGTAAATTAAAATGTAAGTTTTTGTTTATCCTCCAAAATCGATGAAAGCTGAACTGCAACATTGTGTTGTGATGTTAAAAGTGTATAGTAAGTTTTGTGCACGGGAGAGGAAAATTGAAGAATTTTGAAATTTGAAATTTTTTATCGCAGTCCAAAAACATGTGACAGTAAAATATATTTCTCTTTCGTTCTGCTTTCCAAATATCGTCTGCGAAGTTGTCATGGTAACAAAACAACGCACTGTTGTTCGAACGACAAACGCAAGAGTTTCAGAAACGTCGATTCAGAATTTCATCGAAAACTTCAGGGATACTGAAAATTAAAACAATTATAACGGATTTAGTTTTTGAAAAAAATCTCTCAATCTTTTGAAATCTGGTTTGTCTAATCGAGATCTATATACAAAAAAAAAAAAAAAAGAAATGATTTATCTCTAAAAAATTTTGAGTTATATAATGTTTTGTGAAAAAATCGATGTTTCGTAAAATCTAAAAATATGGATCGCTAATCCGTATTTTGTTAAAATGTTTACATGGTTCGAAAGAGGATTAAATGACCTTTCCAAATATACCACTTGTTAAGAAATGGAACAATTTTGCTTTCGTACAGGGCGTTTCAAAAAGGACGATCGAGAAAAATAGAAATTTTGGACCCTTTATAAAACTTTTTTTAAAAATATAAAAATTTTTTCTCTCTCTGCTTCCTCTTTTGAGGAACACGCTGAATTCTACTTGAAGGGCGGAAATTACGATCCGCTCGCTTTTTAATTAGACATTGGTCGACGTTTTAATTAATATCACCGGAACTAATTAAAATTTTTAAATTCTTTTTTCACTGTGCCCTCGGGCAGGCTTCTGAGCACCCGTATGTCAAATTTTGTAGTTCTGCGTTCAGTAAGGGCTGAACGTATAGATGCTCAGACAGTATGTGAAATAGATGAGCGGCCGTCGTAAAAGAAAGTATTTTTTGTTGATGGCTTAGGCTGAAAGGTAAAAACATTATTAAAACTGAATTTCTATTACAAGGTCCAGGCTCGGAATTAACTCAGAGACATATTTTGTTCTCATGCCAGTTTATTAAAATATTTCAATATACGTGACCATAGTCAATTAACAGAGCGTAATAAGTTTTTAACGAAAACATTCTGGAGTGGGGAAACAGTAAGGAGGATCAGGCCGGGCCCTAGGCCCGAATCGCTCTTGAGTTGTTACATATCTTCTGTGGTCAGTAAACAGTAAGAAAGTGTTAGCTCCTAAACTGAAGCAAAACGAATGACAATTCCTTTGGCGTTGAATTATACGCCAAGTCCAAAGTATGAAGAAAGGGAATGGTTGCTTTACTTTATGAACATTCACATGTATATTTTTAAAAAGTGACGAGTACTTTATTGACCGTTGATAGAGAATGTTGGCATGATTTCGCCAAGATTTAGACCCATGGGAAAATAACTACTAAGCACATATTTCTTTGATCTTTGATGTAAAATTGGGCGACGAGAGGCTGTTTCAATGTAAGATTAGAAGACACCGAATTAATTATTTTCCGATTTCACAAAGCAACAGGATAGAAATAAGACAAAACATTATCATCTACAGCGCGAAAAGAATTTTCAGTACGTTAAGCTTGTTAAGTGAATACTGGGAACAGATCAAAGATTTTGTTTCAGTTACATAGAAAAAGACATGAAAGGGAAGATATAAAAATTAGAAAATGCATATTGTAAATTTTATTATTTATAGGATAAAAACAGTTATTCCATTATACATTAAATAATTGATTTAGATTAAAGAATTTAATTTATAATTTTATATATTTAGAGAATTTACCTATCCTTTAATGAGAAAAATATAATTTTTTTAATATGTGATAATCTATATCACATTTTTTCTCCCCCTTGCCACAAAAATTGCAACCATGCTCTTTCTAAATTAACAAATGTATAGTAATGTAATTAACACAAATAAACAATGAAATATAGTAAAATAACACACTAATATAATAAAATATAACACACTAAAATAATGTAATAAGCATATATGTAATTATATATGAGTAAAATGGATCTATGGTCACGTATACACAAATACAATTGAATAATAAACAAGCAATGATTATAAAAAGCTATACTTAAAATGACATGTCAATAACAGTTTATTTTATTTATTTTTATAAAGTCCATTGCTTCTTAGGCCAAGTAGATATATTTTATAATACATCTTTCATCAATATATAAAATAAGAGCACTCTTCAATATAAGTCATGACATTTTTTTTTTTTTTTTAAAGACGTCTTGATGAGCCATAAGGTTGCTAAAAATGAATAAAAACCATAGCTTTATTTCAGCTAGGTATACGTTTGCTCATCCCCATTCATTAATTAATTTATATTTAACTGCAGTATCAAATTTCATGTAATGTAAAACATTACCTTAGCAACCAATATATATATATTTTATATATATAGCTTAAGCAATAATTTCTAAAATTTACTTCAGAAAAATTTGCAAGCAGTAATAAAAGACATATCCGTGATAAATGTGGAGAAAAGTCTTTGCTCCATTTCTCTGACACAATGAGGATGTACATTATCAATGATAGCAATTCAAAGTGCAAACAGAATAGAAAATTAAATAAACATACAGTGAATTTAATTGCATTTAATTGATTAATTGATTATTATTAAATTTATGTATTAATGTGTATTTTTGGGAAATATACATCTTCATTTTTTTTTTTTTTTTTTTTTTTTTTTTTTTTTTTGAAGCAACATTTATTTATTTATTTGTAAAGACAGAAAAGAATGTGTATGTTTGTGTATAATACCATAAAATTGAAATAAGTATACAAGTGAACTTCTGTGTGCATAAGATGTAATGTTTTTTTTTTTTTTTTTTTTTTTTTTTTAATGTAAAATGTAATTATTTATTTATATATATATTTTGTTTTAATGTGTGTGTTTGTTTATGAAAAATGTATTATTAGTATATCATTAAATTCAAACAAATATTGTGTAAAAAGAGTAAAAACATGTTATATAAATAGGAAATGTGGTGTAATTGTATTTTGCAGATTCAAGATTTATCCCTCTTTATTTATTTGTGAATTCAGAATATATCTGATTTTTTTTTCTTTTTTTTTTTTTTAATGCATTACTAATATTAAATCACATTGTGTATTCTGGAAATTAGTGTGAAAAGTAAATTCATGCACCAAATGCCATACCTGCTACCACCCCACAAAAGAAAAATTGGCCAGATATTCAAATGCAAGGATAACAATATGCATGACAAAATTACCACATATGCATTGGAGCGCTCACAACACAATTGTAGGGCACAAATCTACATTAAAATAAAAAAATGATCAACTGCTTTATTATTATTATTATTATTATTATTATTAATGTAAATATTAATTATCTTAAGGTGTAAAATTATCTTTTACATATTTGACAAAATATGAATGTGAATGTATGTGAATGTGTTGTTGGAATTAAAATATCATTTAGATATATAATTCAGACGAATATAAAGTAATGTGTATGTAAGAGAAAATATGTAGATATAGAACATTTGTAGCATTATTGAAAACAATGTTGCTAAGTGCATAAAATATCACTAAATATCTTCATTTAGTTATTCAATTAAAAAATGTTTAAAATATTTATTATATTCAATTTCAGTATGATCAATGTTTATTATAATCAGCTTCCAAAATCAAAATTATTTTATGTATGATGTATGTATATGAAAGTGTGTCTGTATGTTTAAGAAAAACAAAGATTATCTCATATGCAAAAGTCAGAAGTAAATATTTTTTACAGTTACTGAGCAAGGCAAATCAATCATGTAAATTTCTGATTGATCAAAAAATTACCTTAACATAATTGTTAGGGTTTTTTTTTTTTTTTTTTTTTTTTTTTTGTACAATGTGTGAGAAAATATTTGTAAAATTGTGTGTATATAAATGTGTGTAGAGTGGAGAAGTCCTGCCCAAAGTAACTTATAAATATTACAATACTAAACAATGCTTCGAGAAATCTTAAGTTTTTTTTTTTTTTTTTTTAATATCAAAATATAAGAAATATATGTGTGAAAGGTATAAAATATTATAATGAGTTGTAGAGGACAATGTGAAAAGTATCATGTTTGTTATAGTAGAAATGCAAGTGTAAAAACTCTCAGCAAATTATTAAAATACCATGTAGTAGCAAACAAACATTGATAAATACCAGAAAATATGATAAAATAACGTGAAATATCTCATATATGTAAACACTGTAAATATGTTGATATGTAAATGTGCAGAAAAAATTCTCTTTCTTTCTTTCTTTTTTATTTTCTTTTTTATTATTATTATTATTTTTTTTTTAATTCTAATTATTATATAAATAATTGTGTTTGTAAAAATCATACCTGTAAAAACATGTCTGAAAAAGTCATTGTAAAAATGAAATATATTTGAAATTTTGAAATATATAAATATAGATACTACATTTCAGTGACACTATTCATGTGCGAAATATGCAGCAATGTGTCATAAATTTAAAGAAATGCAAAACAAAATAATGATTAAAATATAACAATGAGTAATGTGTAAATAACTAAATATTTAAAAATATTTTTGGTTGTTGAAAAACAATAAAAACTGAAGTAATTCTCAAATGAGTGAAGTCAAAACCTATATGTGTGTTTGCGTGTGTGTAGTTGGATTTTAAAAATTCTCTCATTTTCAAGAAATAGAGATAAGTAAACACTGTATAAAAAGACTAACTGTTGATACTGCACAAAAATTGCTATCAAACTAGAATGTGATCAAATATTACACATCTAAAATACTTGTGTACGTATACATATAATGTATATAAATATTTTTCAGAGTAAACTGAGAAAAATCATTATTAAATATTCCAGTATACTCAAAAACATAATTTTAATTATTTAAACATTTTTAAATGTCATTGTAAAAGTATATAAAGTTTAGAAATTAACAAAAATATCAATCGAATAGGTCAATGAAATTAAATTGTTTTAATTGCATAAAGTAAAATGTCAAAATAACTAATTAGAAAAAAATAGCTTTGGTCATTAGTACACATATAAAAGGCATTTTCTTTCACAAATAAATGAAAACTTTATTTTAATTCAATTCCATTTATGTACTTTTATCAATTTTATTTGCATATTAATAATTTTTTGTATATAAAAGGAAAGTAAGCCATATGAATCCTATAGAAAAAGATGTGCTTGAAATTTGTTTATATTAAATAATTAATCTTTTATTATTATTATTTCTATTACATGGAAGGCTTAAAGCGTATAAGTATCTTGCCCCAAATATGATGTTATACATGTTCTGCTAAATTTCAAGTCAGATAAGAAAAATGTGTAAACTCAGTTACATACTATGCCTGATTAATAGGTCGTGAATCTATTATTATAACATAGATTACTGAGAAAAATGTGTGAATGTGTATGTGTAGGAGAAAAAGAAAACTATTGGAAAATTTGTTATTTAACTGCGCCCCAAAAACAGTTAAAAAACATGAAGGTCTGACTGAAAATAAAAGCGTATACGTAAAAACATACATGTGCTGCAAAACACTCATCCAAGCAAGAACAGATAGGTGTAAATTATTTATCTTAATAAAAAACTTCTGTAAGAAAATTATAGATATACATATTAAACAAATTATGACCTTCCACCTAATAATTTAATCTGTGAACCAACTGTAAAAAGAAAAGTGAAATCAAGATGTGTATAATAAATAAATGTGTAGATAATTTAAAATGTATGAATTTTGAAGGAAGGATTATGTGTCCCATAAGAGAATGCGAGAATGAGTGAAACTTTGACATCTATGAAGCAATAGAATAATTTAAAAATATCTTTGACAATAACTATGACAATTCAAACATTCCCCAAAAGACACATGCACCTTCAGATTATTTAAAATATCTATTTATCTATTTTTAAACTATGGCTTACTGATACTTTTCATTTGAAATATAAAATATCTTGATTTTTTTTTTTTTTTTTTTTTTTTTTTTAAACATGTTAAAAATATCGATTTAAATAAAAGAAATGCAACATTTTAGAGTAATACTGTTATGTCAATTGCACCCTTGAACATGCAAAAAGTGGGCCCGCCAATAATGGCATGCAATGATGCAGTAAGCACAACAAAGATCCTTTGCGCATATGAATTACAGCAAAAACGCTTACATATTCTTTTTTTTTTTTTTTTTTTAAACTATGTAATAGAAATGCTGTTAAGAATATCTTTTGAGAAACTGATATATTGATTGTAAAATAAAATTTCAAATTATAAATATTAAATAAATAAAGTATAAAGGTCATTTATGAGTATATGATTTTTATGACGATGAGTTTACCCCTGCAGTAGTAACTCTTTTTTTTTTTTTTAACCTTAAAATATAATTATTATAATGAACAATGCAAAAATGCAAAAATGTCAATTAATGTAATAATAAAAGAAAATTTCATGATAAATCGAATATAGCATATGGGAATAAGTACGCCAGTAAATACTAAACGCACAATGAGGATTCACATAACATTCCTATATTATTCTCCATTGCTAGACAATTGGCATATCCTAAAAATGCACTGTACCAATTATAATTATTAAATTAATTTTTACCTTTCAATAATAACTTGCTTTACTTGTATACAATAACAAATATAATTTAAAAAATAATTTGTATACTCATGATAATTATTATTAAATATGATTTTTTTTTTTTTTTTTTTAGTACTAAACAAATGTCACAAAAATGTATCTCTGAATACTTAATGATTTTAAAGAGCTAAAGAAAAAAATGCTTCATATTACTATAAAATATCGTTGATTTAAACACATAGCAAAACACTTCAAAAACACAAGAAATATAATTGTTTATAATATACACAAAAAGCAACTAAGTGTTTAAAGTAAATTTCTAATAACTAACTTTTAATTAATTGACTTAGCCACTTTTAATAAATTGCTAGAAACAAAACTGAAAACTCACTTACCAATTTAAGATGAACAACATCCTGTAAATTTTGTTTTTATAGTATAATTTTTTTTTTTTTTTTTTTTTTTTTAAATATTTGTTTAATGGCAGTTTCGTCCTCTACATAAGCTTATACACCAAAATATTCACGAAAAATCGTTCTATCGCACTGACAATATAAAAAGGATGATAGTCTATATGTATAGTTAATAAACACACTGTATTCGAAATGGGTTTAATTGTTTATCCATTTTGCATAAGTTTTAACTAGCAATTGATGTGATGCAGGCGAGAATTTAAATGCGAAAGTTTTTTTTCTTCTTCTTATCACCACAAAATGTTCTTGAGTTAAGCATAATACTGACTCGCAAATGTGCGGTTATTTTTAACACGTTATTAATGAGCTTCGAATAGAATAATTCCTTCTTTTGATGATTAATTCTGCTGAAGAAATGCCTTTGAAGATTTCTTTCGCGGACTGCGTCATTTCATATACCAACATAAAGTTTTGCGGTTTCTTTGACCCATATTCGACTTTCATATTTTATTACATGCCGAAAGAAAACTGAACATGTTCACAGCTGTAAAATTAAGATAATAAGTTTTTCTTTTCTTTGTTTAAGACATAGTAAATAATTATTGATTGTCCACCTGTCTAAACATTATGATTTTCACGGAAAATTTAAATTGGAATCTTCTGCAGCAGAATGTGTCTGTAGATTCGCAAAACGTAAAATACACCCATTAATTTTGCGCAATTGCGATGCTTCCTCATGAAATTAAAAATAATCACATTAACAAAATATGTAGTTTTCAATACTTTACGTATATTCCAGCCATAAAAATTACTTAGCATGTATGTCGATAAATCCACAAAATCATTTGTATATCTTCTCTCTGTATTTTGAACACGAAAATTGTTGCTCCGTCTCTTTCTTTTTCTTTTCTTGTGTAAGCATATAATAATGTCTATGCACAATATTTTTCTACTAGGAGAACAACTGCGGTTTATTTTGGTGCTTTCAGCGATCATTTTAAAATCACATCATCAATGAAATTTTTCGGAGGTCTTCTTTTATTTCGACATCTTGCAAATCATATTGAAGTATTCACAAAGAAAAATTTGAGTGAATAAAGGTGCAGAAATTCGCAAAAATTTTTCGTTCCCCCACTCCATTAAAATTATATTAGAACAAATGTCTCTGACCCTTGCGGCACCAGTATGTGAAGTAGATGAGCGGCCGTCGTAAAAGAAAGTATTTTTTGTTGATGGCTTAGGCTGAAAGGTAAAAACATTATTAAAACTGAATTTCTATTACAAGGTCCAGGCTCGGAATTAACTCAGAGACATATTTTGTTCTCATGCCAGTTTATTAAAATATTTCAATATACGTGACCATAGTCAATTAACAGAGCGTAATAAGTTTTTAACGAAAACATTCTGGAGTGGGGAAACAGTAAGGAGGATCAGGCCGGGCCCTAGGCCCGAATCGCTCTTGAGTTGTTACATATCTTCTGTGGTCAGTAAACAGTAAGAAAGTGTTAGCTCCTAAACTGAAGCAAAACGAATGACAATTCCTTTGGCGTTGAATTATACGCCAAGTCCAAAGTATGAAGAAAGGGAATGGTTGCTTTACTTTATGAACATTCACATGTATATTTTTAAAAAGTGACGAGTACTTTATTGACCGTTGATAGAGAATGTTGGCATGATTTCGCCAAGATTTAGACCCATGGGAAAATAACTACTAAGCACATATTTCTTTGATCGTTGATGTAAAATTGGGCGACGAGAGGCTGTTTCAATGTAAGATTAGAAGACACCGAATTAATTATTTTCCGATTTAACAAAGCAACAGGATAGAAATAAGACAAAACATTATCATCTACAGCGCGAAAAGAATTTTCAGTACGTTAAGATTGTTAAGTAAATACTGGGAACAGATCAAAGATTTTGTTTCAGTTACATAGAAAAAGACATGAAAGGGAAGATATAAAAATTAGAAAATGCATATTGTAAATTTTATTATTTATAGGATAAAAACAGTTATTCCATTATACATTAAATAATTGATTTAGATTAAAGAATTTAATTTATAATTTTATATATTTAGAGAATTTACCTATCCTTTAATGAGAAAAATATAATTTTTTTAATATGTGATAATCTATATCACAAGACAGACAGAGAGACAGACAGAAATCTTCTTTTATTATTATAGAAGATTCAGTACTACTGCTATCTGAAATAATAGGCATTAACTGTTAATTAAATGCCAAGTTCTAAAAATATCGATTTTTAGGATAATATTAAAGAAAAAAAAAATTATCTATTGATAATCTAACGAGGCAAATAAGAACATGTTTGATATTTTCTTAAGCAGATAATTACTTTCGTAATTACTCCCGTGTGTAAAATTTAGCTTTCTTGGTTATAGCAAAATATTTTATACTGCTTTTTTAGGTAAATTAATATTAAATGTTTATTTTTCATAATTTCAAATCATAACCAATTAACTGATTCCACAAGTTTGCGAAATCAGCACGATTTCAAAAATTGATCAGTTTAGTTTATTATACACAGTGCTAGTATTTTATTATTTTTAACCTTCGAAATCGGCAAGCTATAACTAAATTTTGAAGATTTTTTTTCTTCTCTTAATACTTTAAAGCTGACATGTAACACTAAATTATATCATAATAAATAAAATGTTTCATTTAGTTTGTATGAAATTATAAAGTAAATTTTTAAAAGTTTTGCTTTTGTGTATGTAAATTTTTAAAATTTACATACACATTTTTTTTTTAATTTATACTTTACATTTATATAATAATTTTTTTATTTTGCCTTTTTTTAAATATTTTTTTCAGCTGACAATTTTCTTTAAAGTTGTTGAAATGCTTCGTTTTATAAATGAGCTAAAATTTATTATAAATATAAATGTCGCTGACAAAAGACTGTAAAAAAAAGACACTCTAAAATAGAGTATATGAACTTAAAGAGAAAGGGAAGGTTCCTATTTTTTTTTTTTTTTTTTTTTTTTTTTATAGCTATTTCTTCATCTGATCTAGTCTTCATTTTCAACATTCAATTTTATTTTTGGTAAAGCTATTGAGTCCACATATTTCTGTTTTTAATATATTTGATAAAAGTGTTTTTTATTTTTTTATTTCATTTCTTATTCCCTTTTCGCCGAATAATAAGAATTTTTTTTCGAATTTTCAGAAACCAGAAAAATTACCAGAATAAAGGTGTAGGTGAAAAAACGCTTTATCCTTTACTATATTTTGAACTTAAAGCCAATTTGAAAAAAAAATGGAAAACCATTCCCCCCCCCCCCCCCAAAAAAAAAAAAAAAAAAAAAAAAACGAGATAAATTGAATAAACACTAAAATAAAAAAGTATCTATGAACACAAAGTTTTTTTTTCTTTACTTTTATAAAAAGATTTTAGTTAATCACAAAATTATCCCCACCGAAGGAAAAAACAGTTTTACCCCCCCCCCCCCCACCTCTCGTTTTGTTTCTCTCTCAATCTCATAAATTTTATTTAATGTATAGAATGTATCTGAAGAAGATTTAATCCAAAAAGATGGCTTAAAGAATCGATAAAACTAAGAAGGGATTTTTTTTTTTTTATTAATAGGATTGCGAAATCTTACGGGAAGAGGTTTTCTAGTAATTTCTTTTATATTTATATGTTGAAGGTCATAGTTTCTACGCTTACAAGGGGACTATTTCCATTCATAAAATTTGAATTCTAGAGCAAAACAGCTATTCCTCCCCATTGATGGAACATCCTCAGTATATCCCACGCACGGATCCCGGATAGACTCCTGAATCCACCCACGTGCGTAACCATAGAAACCTAGGATGCCGGCAAAGAAAAGCGGGAATATCGGATACGAGAGAACCAGTAGCTTAAGTTTCTGGCTCCGGAAAAGATGTAAAAAGTGTTCTCTTTTGAAACTCCGGAAAAAATTACGATACTTCGGATATGAACAAATTTAATTGCTGCTGAAGACCATCAATAAGAGATATATAGAAGAACTTTTTGTGTAATATAAATGTAAAACAGTGTCAAGTGTTAAGCTATTTCACATACTTTTTGAAAATGTGTTTACCGTAATCAGAAAAAGGCGATATAGTGTGGGAAGAAAGTTTTACCCGGCAAGTTGTGAACGAGAGAATTTAGAAAGGATAAAAGGCGGAATATTTCTTAGAAATCCCAGTCGTTGTCTTCGGAATTGCGCTAAACTTTTTAATTTTATTTTTCTTAGCCAGTTTCGCTAACTTTAAAACAGACATTGTGTTGTAACACAGAAAGAAGAAAAATCTAAATTCATTATTTTTGGTTATTGTAAAATTACATGAGAGTTTTTAATCATAGTTTGGTGTTTGTTTGAGAGTGATATGTTTCAGTTTACAATATTCTGTTGATATCATATAAAGATTCTTCCGTATCTCCAGAAACCTGTCACGAGAAGTTATTTTCACTCTTTGGAAAAAATGATGCGATTATACTTTGACAATACACAATCACTTATAAAAGGTTCTAAAATATATTTTACTTTTATATTGCTTCTGGAAAAATAATGAAATAAATGAAAATGAAATTGATGCTCTAATATTTTTTATGTAAGGGCACAAAATGTATCTGTTAGACTGAAGAGCCTGATGTAAAAGATTGTGATTTAATGTCTTCCTTTTTTAGAGTAGAAGAAAAGTGAAATTATTTGTCGGTTTGTCAAAAACAATTAATATCGCAGAATTAATTATAAATTATAAAACACCTTGGACAAAAAAAAAAGGGGTATCCTATGAACAAATTACGACTTTCCAATTTATTACAAATGAAAGTTTTTTGAGCTTATGAACATTTTTGAAAATATTGAAAGAGAACATCTTAGTACATTGGACAATTGTTTGTTGGTTACATCTGGATGAAAAATATTTCCATTCGACAAATTGTATGATGAGCCTAAATATAATAGAAGAGCATAACTAGATTGTTCAAAAGAGCTTTTAAACTAAATGTATCTTTGTATAGTCTAGAATATCTATATCGGCTTAATTGTTGGTGTATTTCCTAACTTACACAAAATTATATTTTCTAATAATGTCTCTTAATTATTATACATGTTGATTACATATTTATAAATTATTTTATTTCTTTAAATATTTAAGATTTTATAAATATATATAAACTTTTTTTTAACACTAACTAACATTCTGCTAAATACTTTAAGTTCTGTTTTTACATTTTTGGGGGAAAAGATAAAAACCAAGCATGCTGGATTTCCTTTCTTTCTTGCAGATAAAATAAAATGTAAGGATTAGTTTATCGTTCATTCATAAATTTTACCCCTTTACAACTTTGTGAGAGAGAATTTAGAAAAATATCGTTGACTATAATATAAAAAGAAATTGAAATTTCTGAAATAAAGATATTTTTGCAGTGCAAAATGTATTTTAAAAAATAATTATATGATCAAAGCATATTTGAGAGAAAGTAGCAGTTAAACATCTTATAAGATAACAGTAAATGCTTATGACAATAATAAGAAAAATGTACATAAAAATTTTTTGAACTCTATGAAAGTCAAAGTTGTTTTACATGGTACTAGAGTGTAGACAATTTTGTACATTGAAAAGTATGTCGAACTTTGGTTTTGTAAAAGCAAAATATGTGAATATTGGTGTTTTATGAAGGAAATAATTGTGAATAGATATAACAAAACACATGTACACAACATATTAGACCCTATATAAACAGCTACTTTTGCGCACTATCAGTAAACAAATTTGAACGATAATGAGCGCGATATTTGGTCGTCGATTCAAAGAACGAGCTAGAAGTGATCCGTGGATTTCCTCTGACAAAATTCGGAGAATCTTTAGCAGACGATTCACAGTTGGAACAAATGCGCCATCTGGTCAACAAACGGTAAGTCTAGCGAATTTTTAAATTTTACTAACTTTATAACCAAACAGTGTTCTGCTGAAACCCTGCAGTTATTGAATTAGAGTTTTCATCTACATTGCCATCTACTTGTATTCATTATTTACTTTTTTACATAAAAAAAAAAAAAAAAAATTGTTTTCTAATTATAGTGAAACTTGTTAAAACGGAATCTGATTAAAGAGATTAAAGAGATATTCTATATCCTACGAACATTTTCAAAGTTTCGGTAAAAACATTCCAATGTTATTTTGCAATTTACTTTAAAGATTTAAATGTCAAAAAAAAAAAAAAAAAGTACTATATATTATTTTAAATATGAGCTGTTTTCTTTGAGAGTGATATGTCCATTTTTATTAAATGGCAATGTTTATTGTATTTGAATGGATTGAAAAATATTGGTATACATAAATATGCTCATTTTATGCTATTTAAATATTAATTGATTTAAGTTTATACTGTGATCGTTTTTAAATAATTAATTAAAAGAAATTTATACTTTTGATAACCTCAAATAGACTAACTAACACTACTTTCAAGTCCACAAAATATGCAAATCATACTTTTATGAAATATTAGGTATGGGATTTCAATTGGATCAAATTAATTTGTTTTAATGAAATTTTTATTAAATATGTCAATAAATAAATTAATAAATTAATAAGAATAAAAAGGCTTTATTTCAATATTTCTTCAGGTAATGTCATTTTAATTTATTTAATTACAGATTTTTATGTGCCATTTTTAATTTTTATCATTATGATAAAGTTTTTGAAAATAGTCATAATGTATTGGAGGAATATAAAGCAACATATCCATAATACTGTTGACTTTTTATGTCATTAACAGTATTACCACATTTATAAAAACTAGTATCGCCCAGTGGTTGAAACTCGACCATTTTTTTTTTTTTTTTTTTTTTTTTTTTTTCAAAGCGAGGCAAAGCAAAGTTATTGCCTTGTCCTAAACGGAATGCAATTGCAACACAGCTGCGGCAATTGTTTGCCGATATTCACTCTAACTGAATCAGCAGCTTTACTTAATATAACTATTTCTCTCTGTAGATGTTAGCCTTTCCTGAAATGAGAGAAAATCGCAACGTGAAAATAATGATACAGCCCAGAAGCTAATAGGTACCATGTCAAACCAAGGCCCAACCAAGTATCAAATTCTGTTAAATCAATTCGATTGGTTCATAAAGTACAGTGTTTGAAAAAAAAAAAAAAAAAAAAGATATTTTTCAAAAATGGTCGAATTGAGTTCGGGAAATTTCAAAACGTGTAATTTTATCGAAAACCGAAAATCTAAAACTTTTCTGAATCTTATATTTTCTACTAAAATATGCAGAGGAAAGAATAATAGATTCACTTTTTAAAAAATAAAAATAAGTAGTCAATTTCACTTAATTAAAATGCAAGGAAATCTCAAAACGTGTAAATTCATCGAAAACCGGAAATCAAAAGTTTTTATGTATCTTCTACTTGCTTCTTCTACCCACAAAAGCTAGCAATAAAGACACTTTTTTAAAAAATAAGTAGCCAATTTCAGTTAATTGAAACGTAAAGAAAGCTCAAAACATGTAAATTCAGCAAAAAACGGAAATCGGAATTTTTTCCGTATCGTCTACTTATACATGCAGCAGTTAGTAACAAATCCATTTTCCTTTTATTTAGTATATTAGTTGAATATTTATTGTTTAAATATCACCCTTTGAAATGAAATGTTTATGTTTACATTCGAAACTGGAAGTTTGCCATTTTTTTTTTTTTTTCTGGAGTTTTGTGATTTTAAATTAACATATTATCAATTTTACAGTAAAAATAACTCAATCAAACACATGTAGACAGTAACTTATATATAACTATACCCAAATTTTGGAATTAAAATCGGCAGATAATTTCCGTTATTTTTTAATAATTTTTTACAAAAAATACAATGGACGATTAACACAGAAAATCTTTTTCATGGCTCCATGGACAGACAGTGACGTCATCATTTCGCTTGCGTATAGTGATGCTACATTATACAAATTACTGTGTCTATGGTTTTTTTTAGCTTTATGAAATTGCCAGATTTAACAACTTTCTACTTTTAGGTATTTTTTAATGTAAAAGAATACGTGTATAAAAGGGAAAAATGGGGAAAAATGCATAAAAAATAAATGTATTTTTAAATACCTTCTTGACATCGTAAGAAAATAATATTTGTATTCGCACCTTCCGGCTAACCATACCTTTCGAATGATACCATTTTCAACCCTCTACTCCCATAATTAATATGTTAAAAAGGGACAAAAAATTTTATGCTTGCCTATTAATATATAGATGAAGTAGAAAAAAATTTTTGAACCAAATAATATGTCTATGTGGAAAGTGGACTTACACCAATTTCACAGTAATTACTTTGTAATTGGTGCCATTTTTAATTTTTGTCATTATGAGAAAGTTTTTGAAAATAGTATTAATGTATTGTAGAAATATAAAGTAATAGATCCATAATATTCTTGAATTTTAAAAATTTTATGTCATTAACAGTATTACCACATTTATAAAAAGGAAGTACAGAAAATTTTTTGAACCAAATAATATATCTTTGCGGAAAGGGGTATTTCCAAAGTAATTACTTAGTAATTTCATTAACTAAGTAAATTTATATTGTCAAAATAATAGACATTTTGAAGGATTTTTTTTTTTTTTTTTTTTTTTGTGAATGGGGGAGGAACTGTTTATAGATGTAACACTCATAGATGATTGCATTCACTGTTATCATTAACTAACTTTATGTCAAAAATGGACTTACACTACTTTCAAAGAAAACAGCTCCTAATTTAATGTGCCATTAATTTTCGTGCTTATATTAAAATGTGTAAGGATTTTGGATATTGGCTCTTTTTAAGTTAACGCATCAAAACATATTTATTACAGAAACTGATTTACAAATTTCAACATTATTATTATTACGCATATGTTTAAGATATACTTTCGAACTAATTATTATTCAGTAGTTATTCTAATTTTGCTAAGGGAAAAAAATTCCAAGTAAGGAAACAATAAGCATATCTGAATAAGCTAAAAACAATAAGGTTTAATATTGTTTCTCTACGAAATTTCTTTTTTAAAATATTTCTTTATTTTCTGTATTAATCGAAATGTGTTTTGTGTGTAATATTAGACGGAAAAAATGATACTGATGATATGCGTAACATAGCGAAAATATTTTTATACTGTTTTTAAAATTAATTTATTTTTTATTTTTTCGTAAATTTTGGAACAAATATTATGAAAATTTTCAAAAGAAAACTGGAAATATTTGCCTATGTTTTAAATAACATTAAATTTGAGAATTTTACCAATAAAGAGAGTGTGAACCTTTTTTTGTCTAATTAATTCTAAATTCACAGGATTTAAGCAGAAAATAGTATAAATTTAAGATATAAAATCTTCTTAAGATATGTTACTTCTTAAAATCATGAATGAATGTAATTTATGCCGAAAGTTTGAAATAATTGCATTAAGAGATATAAAAATTTTGTTTAAAAAATTTTTTACTTTTTCACGTAACTTCTACGTTAGACATTTTTACATGTTTCTCAGAAGTTCAAATATTTTAAAAATGGAATAATTAATTTTTACATTACAATTCATTATTATTTGCTTGTAAAACGAGCTAAATTTTAAAATTTTCGCCTGTTTTCTTTACAATGAAAACATCTATTGTACTTAATGTTTAAACCAACATTAATCTAATTCCGTATCGAAAGAGTTACATGCAAATCGCAAGATGTTTTGGGGGAAAAAAAACCTAAATCTAAATGAATAAATAAGAGCCCTACTAAAAATAAAATAAATAAAAATAATCTGGTGTGTCACTCACACGACTTTCTCTTACCCTGAAATTTAATACTATAAATACAGGTTGCAGATTAAGAGGTAAGATAACGAGTACTGTTATGTAAACCTGTGTTAAATAATTCCAATTAGGCTTCGGAAGAGTTTTACATGATAATTAGTTCTGTGTGAGGGGGCTACTGCCCCCTTCAACCTTCCGTTTCATTAATGCACCTACATTTATATAGAATTTAATTCGGTTATTAAAAAATAATTCTGTTTTTAAAAAATAATTTATTAAAATTACTATTAAAAAAAATTATCTTTTATGATAAGGCAGACGATTTCCATGTTAGAGAAGTAGTATAACACTAAATATGTATTTAAAAAAAAAAGTTGAATTTATTCTCAATATTACATTAGAATTTTTTTTTTTTTTTTAATGAAAAAAATCGATAACTTTCTTTTAAATTATCGCACATCGATGGTTCAACCATTGGTTTTAAAGGCATTGGCAAGCTTTTTTGAAAGATACCCATCATGAAAATTTACTCCCCTCGAGGGGGACTTCCCCTCCAGAGGGGGGGAGGGGGGAGGCGAGGCTCCTACATACACAAAAATTTTTCCCAGTTGACTCTCTCTATTATAAGAAAGATATATTCGTTTCATTTGGATTAGTGCAGTCTATAGATGTTAAACTCTACTTACCTGCAATTTCCCCCATAGACGTAATGTATTTGAATACTTTTGAGTGTCCCTGTACATGAACCATTTGCTTCATCTCAACGAAAAGCTTACTGTAGCATCCCTCTATGATACACATTTAGAATACCGAGTTTGGAATTTCTGCTACTATTTGTTCTTGAGATATGCTGATAACAGACACACAGACAGACACACAGACCATTCGCTAAAAACATGATTTTCGTATTCAGGGGACCTCAGAACATGTAAATATAACACTCATGTTCGAAAATTTGACCGTAAAACAATACTTTCTCGACCCTAAGAAGAGAAAGTAAAAAAAAAAAAAAAAAAAATATATATATATATATAACTTCCTTATATTTTACTTTCTTAAAATAAATAAATAAAATAAAAAATCTGGGACTTCACTTGATACCTAGAAAGTAGCATATTTTTATTGGAAAAAAAAAATATATATATATATATTTCAATAGTACACACCTAATGATAAACAGTTATAAGACATTTTATATAATATATTCCATTTCAACTTATCTCAATTCCATTTAATTTCTCTGTTGTTATATAGACTTCCATTGTGGAAAAAAAAAAAAAAAAAAAAAAAAAAAAAACTCTTTTAACTCACTTTAAGGCACGTTAAATTTCCGCTTAAAATTTTTTCAAACAATAGTAAAAGGTCAAATATTGTTTATTAATCCCCCAATACAATCATTTCTTCATAAATAAATAAATATGTATATCTTTTTCCAAACTGAAATATAAAAACTATAAGAAATTTATTCAAACTTTAGATTATTAAAAAAAAAAAAAAAAAAAAAAAAAAAAAATTCTTAATTTTATTTATAATTGGAATGCAATCTATATTTGTGTATGAAGTAAATTATTTAAATACAAATTTCGTTTTAGGTAAATTTAAGTATTTGAATTTATGGAAATCCATAATATTAAGATATTTGCTATGTAATTATTTATTTATATTTTATCCAGTTTGAATCTCTATGTAATTTACAAAATTGGCTGTGTTGATCCCAAGTTACAAAAAATAGTTATTTAATAGATTTTAATTTATTAAAGATGTGTATTATTCAGTTATATTGAAATAAAATTACACTTATAAAATTTCATTTAAAAGTTTTCATTCTTTATAGAAAAATATTTTACGCAATATGATTCATAAATTATTCAATAACTGTTATCATTCATGAATCTCTTTAAAATTATTTATTCTTATGCTTGAAATGGTGTCAAGAATTTTGATTCTTTTTTTTTTTTTTTCTATTTAAAAATAAATAAATGAATAAAAATATAAAAAAAAAATGGAAAGCTTTAAGCTTTTACCATTGATCAATAAAGAAAATTTCCCTATGGCACACACATACATATTTATCTGACAACATTTCGAATATTTGAAATCAGATTTATCATCATTATTTTTAAAAAGAAATCTGCCATATTTACTTTTTACGACTAAATAAATTGAAAATAGTTATAGAAAATTTCTGGTATGAAGTCTCCACGAGAGTGTTGGTAGTTACGTATATATTTGAAAAATTATTTAAAATTTATCATGAAAAATTAATAAAATTAAATTATTGATTTTTTTTTTTATTTTATTTAGTTTTTATCGTGATTTCATTTATAAAAGTCTACAATTATTTCTGTCTTCTCTATTTTCAATATGTAAATATGTGCATGTGTATGCGCTTCTTCAAAATAATTAAAAATCCTTAGAAAATCGTAAAAACATTAAAAAAAAAAAAAAAAAAAAAAAGAAAGAAAGAAAAGACATGCGTTTCGTTTCATTATGAATCATATAAACAAGTTTAAGAAATAATTTTAGGTTATCGTGTTATTGGAATATTTACTAATAAATATTCATATTGAAAGGCTAAATAGGATGATGGTTAGTCGTAAATTTGTGTTGAAACTTTAACTTGGTCATGGGATAAACATTGTAAAAAGTATATCCCTTAGTACTTGTATTAAATGCTTGATACTATACTATAATGTATAGTATCACTATTGTATGAGAAATTATTATTATGAATATCCTTAAGGCCAAGCATTTGCAAGTTGGGCTGATTTGTACGTGAAACAGGGTCATTCAACTCTGAGAAGACAATTTCAATTCTTGCTTTCAAATTTATTAATTAAGAAGTATCTATGCATAGATATTAGTTTATTTTGTGCGTTTATTAATCCGTTTTTACTACTGTTATTACCATATTATTACTAATGCATTATTACTAATGCATTATTACTGTACTCCAATATAGGTATACGTAGTTAACATTTCTTCCTATTATCTGAGCTGTTCATGGAAATTATATGAACCGTGACAGCACAAGAATTTAAAATTTCTATTATTAATTCTTTCAATATCACTAATTTGGAATTGCTTTACTTTAATTGAATAATATACCATTTTTTAATTCAAATATATATTTTACAAAGGTTTCTTACATATGAACTAATATCTGTTTCAGTTAAGCGACTCCGGTAACGTATTTTTATTTCAATTTTCGAGTAATATACTCCATCAAAATAATGTCAGTAGCTAAAGTTTTTTTTGCAAAATTAAAGCATTAATTAAATTATTGAAATTTGTAGCATAAATTGTGTATATCAGTATAATTTTGCCCTTTATTACCCCTGAAGTAATACAAATATTACAGCTTTTCCGTGTATATCCTAGCTACTAACCTTTTTTAATTTTTAATCAAATTTGTCACCACTATTTCTAAAAAGGAATATGTTGCATATATTTTCGACGATTAAATAAACCATTGTACATTTTTTTTTGTGTATGAAGTAACCTTTTAAAAACGGGAGACTTGGCTCCTAGGGTATATTTAAGCAGCATAAAATAATTTTGAATGGGTAAACTTTAATTGCATATATCCCTCATATTATAATTAAATACGGGCTAGGACTCCTTAAAAAGACCCGGCACTTCACGCAGACTTAGGATGCATGCGCAATCATGCTTTCTTTTATCCCTACATCACCATTATCACCCTTGTTATTTTATTAGAAAGTAGTATATATCACTATATGTATTATACTATACATGTATATATTATGTTATGTATTATGTATACATATATAGTATAGTAGTAGTTTTTAGTTTCTGTATATTATGTTATGTATTACATTATATATGTATTATATATATAGTACTCTATAAATATTTCGGAAGAATAAAAGTTAATTAACACTAGCACTTTTCATGTACAACTTTAATTATATTTAATATACAGCTGAATTTTTGTGTATCTCTTTTGTGTTTGCTCTGTCTTTAGAATTGCGTATTCTTCAGAAGCTAAAAAAGTTTACTTTATATAATTTATTTAATTCTGTATACTTTTAACTTATTTTCAAAGACCTTATTATTATTATTATTATTATCGAAAGCTGGTGAAATTTTTAGGCGTTCTAATTAGATAGTAGTAAATAGTATAGAATTTTTCATTTCTCAATAAAGACGAAAAAGCTTTGAAAATACCAAATTTGTCATATTGAGCTTGTTTGCAACCCAATATTGTCAACTTTTTAAGATAGTTTTTTGAATGCATAAATTTTAAAAATATTCTACATGATACTGGAAAATCAACCAGGGCTTTTCATTTTTGTTAAAAGCAAAATAATTTTCGTAAGATTATTTTTAATTAATCACAATATCTGTCATTTTAATAATAATTTTAAAAAATACTATCGTGATCATAATAATAATATTTCGTCCTAGACGATTTCAAACAAAGCTGGTGAAAAAAATAGTCATCATTTTAAAAATCTTACGTGAAGAAGAAATAAATTAAAAGTAACTCGGAAAAAAAATTACGCTCGAGGCATAAAGGAATGTAACTGCGCTTCTTTATGAACAGAGTAAAATATGTTCTCCAGAGAACTGAATAGAATGGGTAAAATATCTGCATCATTCGTTATCTGAACGCGTCTCGAGAGAGAGGAAGAAGAGAAAAATGAACTACGAAGAAATCTTAGAAGTGTAAATCACGGTATGGGCGTTTTTTCGCTTTCCACATCTCAGAAGTGGCATGGATAAATCGAACATTTTTACTTAGCTCAAATATTTGTCTATGAAAGACGAAAGAAAATAAACTTGGAGTGAGTGAAAGATATATAAATCTTTAAATTAGTGATCTGATTAGAATTTACGTTTATTTTATGGGGGAAAAATCCCTAGTTCAGTTTGGTTCTGGTATTTCAACCATTTTTTTTTTTTTTTTTTTCAACTTTACTGCATTAATCTTATTAAATGCTTTCAAACAAGTCTGCAGTATGTTTGTAGCTTTTATACGTCTATTTATCTCATACACAAACAAGATTATATACCCAAGACTTTTTTATTTCGGAGTTTTTTCTTTAAACCTTTTAAGTTTTATGTACAGTACTGGTACATCTAATCACTCTGAATTTTTATAGAAGAAATACACGTAAATAATTGCTTACAGACTAGTTACATTTTATGGTTTTAACATTTCACTTATTTTCTGTAATTGTATATTGAGTTTTTAACACTTTCTACTGCTATAACTTTTTAATTGTATGTAACATTTTAATTGTATGTTTTATCTGTATAAAAATCAGAGAAAATACTCACTAGTTATATACGCATTAAAAATTAAAATAATTGACTAATAATTTAATGATAATTTTATTTAATATTTGAAGAAGTGTTATATTATATTTTTATATGTAATTTTAAGTGTCTTTTCAAGATTTTGCATTAGTAAAATACATTTAATGAACTTTTTCACAAATTAGATTTCTTCTTTAAGAGTTTCTAGAATAATAATACACTATCACAGTATTGTTAGTTATTGATTGCAACACATTAAACACATTTTAAAATGTCCTTTTTAGAATAAAAGTAATTGCGATTTATATGTATACATATTATATTATATGCTTTATTATAACTGAAAATAAATGTTGTTAAAGTCAATTTTTCTAATTCAAATGTAATAGATATTTTTATTTGCATATAAACTAAAAGTCCAATTACACTTTTTTTTTTTTTTTTATTTTTTTTTTTTACATTTTGCAACTTAAATTAGCGGTAAAGTTTTATAAAAATCTTTAAATAAACACAAAATTTAACTGTTTTCCTAATATGTTTTTTATTCATAAAGCAAATTTGATTTAATAATAATCATATAATTATATAGTAAAAGAAATATATATTCAATTTATTGCAAATTATGATTTCTATTTATTATAATCTGTCAATTAAAGGAATACCTATTCATTTATCCTTTCTAATTGTCTTATTTTTCTCTCATTATTTATTAATATATAAGCCAAATATTTAATTAAATTTATTCCGGTGCTCTAACGTCTTTTCACTTCCTTTCGCATGCATAATAAAGGTATTCTATCCATCCACGCAATTTTTAGTATATTCCTGCCCATTCATTAAATTACTCATTAAGAATTCTAGAGGTGATAAAGATTTTAGAACTATCTTTCGCTGCATTGACACAGGTAAATAAATTAAATAACAAAGTTAAATTCATATTAGGTTATGTACTTTGCAAATTACTTTACTATTTATCAAAATAACATATTAGAAATTTAACAGTGCTGTGATTTGCAATCAGGTTTTGTGTTTGAGTTTTTATGTTTAAAATTTGTAATCATGCAATAGAATCGAATGGAAGGACAATGAAACTTCTTTAATAGTATATCTCCATTCAAGGACTATCTCCTTGTAGGGAGACTTTTATTCCCATAGAATTTAGTACTAATTTATTTGCATTAAAGGCCCATATGGATTATGAGACTCTCTTAGGGAGTCATCTTTTGTGTAGCAGGTGATTTTATTTTCTTATTTAACTTGAATTGATTACTACCTTCTACCGTAAAAAATATTTTGTTTAAAAAAAAAAAAAAATGTTTTTGTGGACTCTCGTTCAGATTTATTTTGTCGTTTTAACAATAATTGTTCAGTTAACCGGAAAAAATTGCTTTGATTAACCAAAAGAAGATTGCTAAAAGAAGATTAATTGTCACTGGAGTTCGATAAACTATATCATAAATTTCTCTGCAAACAACCAATGAGCAAACGCTGTCATGAATTTATTATTATTATTATTATTATTATTGAAACAAATACTGATTGAATCAATAAAACTGTTAGATTAAAACTAATTATAAAACTGTTTCATTCAAACAAGACAATATTTAGTTCTTGTAACAAAATTCTAGTTGAGTCTATATCAACAAAAATAATTGGTCGATTTAGCAAAACTTTCGTTGTTTCAACAAACCATTTTTTTTTCTGTGCATATAACTAAAATTAAACAGAGAAAAGTTAGTTACGAGTCATAGGATTGTTTGGCAAATAACTTTAAATGCAATGACTTCTAGGCGTCACATTAACTTTAGACCAGAAAATGAAAATTTTAAATTAAAAGATTAAATTAGCGTTTTCATTCACGAAGCCTTTGTGGAAATTAATGGATAAATAAAAAACTCTTTTCATTCAGAAAATTTGAATTGCAATATAAAATAATCCTCGAAAAACAAAGTTACTGCTGAAAAGATTTTAAAATTCAAACAGGCTATTCTTAATTCATGATTATTATAAAAATCTATAGACAAATAATGTAAATTGAAATAATTGAAACCGTTTAACTTACAGAATTTGTTGCCTGAATTATGATTTTCTGTATACTCTTAAAAACATCACCTATATAAAGACCAAATTTTAATGATACGGTGAATAACCCTCTGAGAGAGGTATCAGAATAATTTTCTTTTAAATATTTGATATTTTATAACTTCGCAAGCGAATCTTTTTTTTTTTTTTTTAATAAAATTTTACTAACAAGGGAGCATTCAAAAGATGTCGTCTTCAAAAAATATTGAAAAAAAAAATATATATGTGATTCTGCTCTTCATAAAACACCAGAAAATGAAAAAAGGATCGGCTGAAATGAATTACAGCGACCACTAAAAAAAAATATTAAAATTAAGCATCTTTTGCGATTTAGCGCTGTTAGGCGTTCAGTTCACTAGCACCGAGATTGTCGTGTACGAACAGAACCGTGTTTTGTTTCTTCGCCAAGTACTCAAAATCAATCGCCTAACAATGTGAAATCGCCAAATATGCTTAATTTTGATATTTTTTTGTGGTCGCTGTAATTCATTTCAGCCGATAATTTTTTCACTTTCTGGTGTTTTAGTAAGAGTAGAATCACATATATATTTTTTAAAATATTTTTTGAAGACGACACCTTTTGAATGTTTCCTTGCAAGTTACAGTTCAACTTATATTGCATGATTAGTGCAGAATTGTGTTTTCCTTTAGGTTCTAACAATAAAAATTTCAACGAAACTACTAGAATATATGTATCCTAAGAGGAGTTGTCGATTCTTATGGTCAAGGTTCTTTATGTCTCAACTTTGATATTTCGCTTAACCATGTGATGAATTTTCATGATTTACAATAAAAATTGCGGCAAATATTAATGTAGAAAATTTTTTAGTGATATTTCACAATCCGTAAGGTAATTTTATTTAGATTTTACATATTAACATATAATTTCCACTAACATCTTTTCAAACTAGTTTGAATAACATAAATTAATATGCATGAAGCAATTAAATATTTTACTATTTTTTATGATTAATTAAATAAAAAATTTCTTTTTTTTTTTTTTTTTTTTTTTTTTTTTTTCAAATTTGTATGATATTTTATAGAATCTGTTTTGAAAACGTTTTAACACATATCAAATATGAATGTGTAAATTCTAAATTGAGTTTTCATATAAATAGTGAAATAACACTGATATATTCTGGTACATCAATAATTTGCGATATTATTTTATTGTTATTCATTTATAGCATCATTTTTCAAAAAGTTGAAACAAGTGTTAAGCAATACACACATTTTTGTGCAATTTTAATAAGAACTGAAAACGTGTAATAGTTCGAAACAGAACCACTTTTTACTTATATAAAACCATTTTAAAAGTTAAGGAGTACCTAGTAAACAAGTTAGTCTTTTCTAATGAATGAGAATTACTAATTGAATGTTGATGCTTCATATTTATAAACTGTATTTAAATTAAACGATAATTATTTAAAGGTCATTGTTATACGAAAAATTTTTTAATTCCATTCATGTACCGTAAACAAACTTGGAATATAGATTGCTCAAGAGAAAAGATTTTTTTTTTTTTTTTTTTTTTTTTTTTTTTATCAAAATAATAACAATAATAACTTCGTTGTTTCTATGGTAATATTAATTTATTATTAATGGATTTTGAGAAATGATAATTTTAAACGTTGATTGCAAAGCCTTGTTTCAATTTTATTACTTTGTGCTTGTTTTTTAATTATAAAAATTTCGGTTTTGTGCTTTTAAGAGGAAAGTTATTTTAATTAATCTTTTTCACGAGGAAAAAGATATTGGTTTTAAATTTCAATTACTCAAATTTTAATGAAATTTTTTTGAAATTGTACAAATTATGGCAAAGACAAATGCGTATATAAAAGTTATTAGTTTAAAATTACATTTTAATTAATATTCAACTTAATAATAACATTAAATCCAAATCAGTACATTCATTACGATAATAATTGGTAAAAAGGTTTAGGATATTATTTATTTATTATAAATTAAAATGTAAAAAATACTCTATTCTATCCATTTAATACAAATATTTAACAAAAGACAAAATCAAATTAAATATTTTCAATTATTTTCGAAATTTAACTTGTTTATGTAAATACCCTAAATTATCTGATTTTATGATGATCGTTGTTTCATATTGGGCACAAAATTCATATTGATATTTCTAGATTAAAAAGATAACGCATAGTATAAAAAAGTTTTACACCGCCTTTCACAAAATGAATTATTTTCACGAGTTTTTGAATTAATAAATTAAAATTAAATTTGCATGTTTAATGAGTTTACTCATAAATTTAAACAATATAAATTAAAATAATATTATTTAAATTTTAAAAAAATGATTTTTAAGAAATGTATCGAGTATTCTAGGCTCGTTCTTGATATATACTTTGATGGAAACTTCATACATGTTTCTTCCTTAAATATTTTAAAATGAAAAGAACAGTCGGCATTTCATGTTCATTAAGACCCCTTTCTCGTAAAAAGAAAGGAATTCTTTATGTTAAATAATATAAATTTTTATAAATTAACTGTAAATACTGTGTAACTGCTTACCTATATTATTAATGCGTAGTAAAAGTAAACCTAAAAATGAGATAAACTGAATAAGTTGTATTTAAAGAATTTTTAATTAGCGTGAAATGAAGGTTTATTTTTTATTGCTTTACCTTAATGAAGTATTTAAATTAGAGGATTGATCGTTCAGCATGTTGTACATTTTTCGAAATCCATTTCATTAATTTTACTTACTTAATATTCTGCTATTGTAAAAATCTATTTTTAAAAATTAAATATGCATTCTTAATTAAAAAAAAACATTAGATATAATGTAGGCTGTTTTCCCTCTATTTTAATTTCAGCGACAGAAATATAAATATCATTGAGAGTAGTAAAGAAATGGTAAATGATAATACAATTATGTCATCTCATTATCTATAAATAATAATAATAATAATAATAAATGCATTCCGTTTCTAAGACATTAAAATGGGCTTCATTAAAATAACACATAAATTATTCCAGATAGAAACGTCATCAGCAAAATACTTTAATTGAGATTGTTTATGTTGCTTTCAATTAATAAAATTCTAGACATGGAAATATTGCATATATATATATATATATATATATATATATATATATATTATAGTAAATGCCTTATAAAAGATATGCCTTCAGAATATTCCTTGTGAAGAAAGAAGCATTAGAATACACCTAGTAAAAAAGTGAAGTGACAGCACTGTTAAAAGCAACAAAAATAATAAGATGAATTAGCTTACTGCAATTTCAGTAGCATTTGGTATACCGCCATCTGTCAAAGTAACCAGACGATCGAAAGGTGTAACAGAGTGTATCTGTGATTGATAGTCAAACATTTACCCCAATAGCTGATTGTAATACAGAGCTGATACTTGAAAAAATTTAAAGCATCAGCAATGTTGAAAACGCCAAAATATTGAGAAAAATTAGCATGTTGCAGTTTGGCAACATTAAACACGCCACTATTAATATAAAATAGATAGGAATTTTGAAAAATGATTGTGGTTGGTGTTTCAAATATAGAAATGATGGTTTTAATTGGTGGTTTTATATGAAATTCAATAAAATGTTATGTTTTGTGTAAGATTTCCAACAATCAGGTAGAGGGGTGCCAAAAAGTTAAATATTGTCAGTGATGATTTTGCGGTACTCCCCTCTCCCTTCACCTAATTATTCGAAATCTTACGTAAAATTAGCATTTTCTTAAATTTCACATGCTGTTTTCAGATCATATATATCTCAATTCTATTAACTAATCACTCAAAAGTTTATCGATTCTATTCTTTGTTAATCTATCCGTTGAATAAACTTCCTTTATATATATAGAAGCACAAAAACCACCTGGTTACTTTATTAAGTTACAAAGTGCAGTTGTTCTCCTCGTTGTCTTTTAAGCATTATTGTAAAGTTAAATTTAAGCGTCCATCTACTATATTAATTTTGTGTAAAAATAATCAAAATAATACATTAAATATTTTATCTTTGGACATGATCTAAATGCTAAGTTTTTGTTTAACAGATTTTAAAATCACTATAGTAAAAAAAACTTACAAAATATTTTCATTTGTAAATGTGCCATCACCTATTTTTTTTTTTTTTTTTTTTTTTTTTTTTTTTTTTTTACAAACTTTAAATGCAATTAAAGCAAAATGTAAAATATTTTTACTAGTATTATTTTAATGTAAAATATTTTTATCATTTTGCTTTCACATTCAAGACATGGGGTAGTTTCATCAAAAAATTAGCTTTAATTAAACCACTGACCAGTTATTAAAAGTGGAATTTATTTAATATATATATATATATATATATATATATATATATATATATTTGAATTATTCGTTTATCGCTTTCGATCTCTTGAAATTTATAAGTAGAAAATGTTTTTATTTATTTTCTCATGGCTGTGTATTGAATTTCAACGGGACTTTAGGTTCTAAAATACGTTTAAAATATCAAACAAACAAACAACGAAATTACTTGGGTTTTTCTGTTTTAAGACAAAAAGTTAAAAAACAATAAAACGAAAGACCATTATTTTTACGGTTCAGTATTGTAAGGAGTATAATAAAAGATATTTTTCAAATATCAAGCTGGAATATGATAACTCATGACGGCGAATAGTAGGTTTCTTTGCCAATAAAATCTTGAATTTAAAGCCTTTATGCGTTTTTCTCCCAATGAAATGAGATATTTTACTGTAAAAATATTGACAATTGGTGAAAATTTAAAACTGTACTATTTTATGTGAAACAGTGCTTAATTATTAAACAGACAAAATTTCGATATCATTTAAAATAAAGTTTTAGTGTGATAAGAATCAAGTGATATTTATTTATTTATTATTTAATAATAAATAAAAATTTTAAAATATCCTGTTAAATATTGCTAATGTGTAATTAGTGGCATATGAAATAATCAATGTGTATATAAATCATTATATAAAAATCGTAGCAATATACACATATTTTTTATTTATATATTTAGATACACATATTCAGATGGAGAATTCCATAATTAAATAACTTTAATATTTGAAATATTAATATTCTCTTATTTCTTCATCTGGAAAAGTTTTGTTAAAGTTTTTAATGGCATTTTGCATTTATGTATATCTTTTCAGTCATTGATAATTTTGTCTGCAAATCTATTCTAAAGAATGTCAACTTTAAAAATGATTCTCAAATTTTGTCTTCTTTTTTGCAGCTGTATCTCATTACCAAATGTATTAGTAACAAATGTGGTGACATATGTTACATGAATTTATATTTTATGGTATACAAGATTTCAGATTACAAATATGAAATAAAATTACGTAAAGCGAAATGAATATTATATAAAAAAAAAAAAAAAAAAACAATAATAATGATAATAACGGAACAGTTCATTTTAAGTGATTGACAGCCATAAATAAGTTTACTCATTAAAACTTTCATAATAATACAGGGTGGTTCTAATTAAAGTGACCCTATTCAGACCCCCCCCCCCTAGAACCCGTTCTGCCTATTGTATTTTGATGAAATTTAGTATATACGTTACATGGACCATGAAAAAACGATTTCTGCAATTAAAAAAAAAAAAAAGTTCAAATTTTGACCACCAGCTGGCCTTTTACAAAGATTCCTTATGCAAATTAGTCAAACCTATAAAGAGAGTCGGAGCCAGAAAATCTTTTTGCATGCCTTTGTCATCGTTAATCATGCTCTTACAGAAGAAAGATAAATTACTGGAAAATCTGTTTTATCAGAACGGCGGCAACAGCTTAGCTTCACTGCGTGGATATCGTGGTTTAAAGGGATTGTGAAAAAGGCCATATCGAAAAATGGTTTGAAGAAGATGATTAGGAAATTTGAAGAGACTGGATACTTGGATGTGCGGCCAGGAAGAGGTGGAAACCGGTTGTGAATGAAACTGTAGAAGAAGACATTACTGCTGTGGTTGAAATAGCCACCAGTTCCCGCTATTCTTTAGTAAGTACTCGATCGGTGGCACGTGAGTTGGCAATTCCTGGTCGATAGTACGAAAAATTTGGCGAGATCCATTATAAAATGGTATCCGTATAAAATCCACATGGTGCAAATGCTGCAACCTCAAGACCACCAAATACGTTCTGAATTTGCTTGCCGATTTTTGGCGAGAATGGATGTTCACGACGCGTGGTCTTGGAAAATTCTGTGGTGGGGTCAGATTATACGCACTTTTCTTTAGATGGAGCTGTGAAAAATCAAAATTGCAGAATATGGGGTGCTTCACCTCCTAATGTCCTACACCAACAACCACTGAATTCTGATTACGTGACAGCATGGTGTGGATTTACTGCGGATTTTATCCTTGGACCGTTTTCCTTTGAAACTCTCACTCCTCAAGGTTCTGAAAAGTGTTCTGCCACGAGTGAAAGGTACAGTGGATTCCTTCTACAGCAAGTCATTCCTGCTTCACAGGAACGATAATGTTTGCAGACCACTGTCTTCATGCAAAATAAAGCAACTCCCTACATTGGGTGCCAAGTCAAAGAACAGCTTCGGGCTAACGTTAGCGAGAATCGTATAATATTCAGATGTTCTTTGGAATGCTTGGCCTCCTCGTTCATCCGACTTAAATCCCTGTGATTTCTAGTTGTAGGGATTCTTAAAAAACCATGTTTATAGAGGAGGAATCAGGATTTTACCTGAATTGAAAGCCATCATTATACGCCATATTGCTGAAATCCCTCGAGAGTTTCTTCGTGCTACCATTGAAGGGGGCTGGGGCTTTCAATGTGTAATAATTGATGTCAATGGAGCACATCTTGAGTGCATTCTGTAATTGAATAAATCTTAATGATTCTGACAGTTTTTTTACCCTTCTTTAAGCGTCACAACTCCCACTGACGGTCAAAATTTGAACTATTTTTTTACTACAGAAATCATTTCCCCATGGTCTATATAACGTATACACTAAATTTCATCAAAACCCGATGGGCAGAACGTGTTCTAGAGGGGTTTGAATAGGGTCACTTTAATTATAACCACCCTGTATTTAAGCCCACCCTTTTTCCTTGCACCATAAAAAACAATTACTTGTAATTTTAGAAATGTATAAAATTGGACGATAGAATTAAACTAAAACAATTTTAGACACATTATCGAAATTACCCATGTTTAATTCTCGTGACCATTTTGGAAAATAACCAATATGCGATTATATTTGTGTATGACTGGTAATTTGTTTTTAAAATACCTTTAAAACTATAGACTATGTTATATAAAAATATGAAATGTTTGGTTTCTTATTTACAACAACAAATCATATGATACGATGTTTCTTATTTATAACTTGCATTATTTATTATATATTTCCAAAACATATTATTTTCTCCCTCAAAACATATATTCCCTTCACGTATATAATTTGTTTATATAATGAAAGATTTATTAATATTCTTATTGCACGCAGATTGTTTTAAAGAAGTACAAACATTTTTAAATTTATGTGAAGTACAAAATATATTTATTGTAGAAAATGTACACGTTAAAAGTTCTTTTAATAAAATTTTTTCCTTAATGTATACTTTAACGGAAAATTGATACATGTTTACTTCTGAAATGCTTACAAATGATAAAATTTATTTTCCATTTCGTATTTAACTATAATTTCTTTTTTAAAAAGGAACTTGTTTATGCTGAAGGATATCAGTTTCATACTTTTATAACTGTAAATAATGTTTATATGTTTACTTATACCTTCAATACGTCTGAAAATAAATCTGAAAAATAAATAAATAAATGAATGAATAAATAAGTAAATAAGAGATATGTAAAGAATTTTCAATTAAATAAAAGTTTATAAATAACTGTGTTATCGTAATTTTGTCATTTTAAGTAAACAATTGATAGCTCACTATATTCTGAATTTTGCGTCATTTTTACTTTCACTCATATTATTCGTAGAAAAATGTACTGAATTCGTCAAAAATTTTGGCTGAAAATTTACGGTGGATTTATACGTTTTGAAATGACTTGAACACGATCTGACCATTAAAAAGAATGTTCATCAGACTGCCTGTGTCAATGTCGCAAAAAAAATTGTGAATAAAAAATGAATACACAGAATTTTCAAAAAAATTATACTTTGACATAAATTTATGTCTTTAAATTGTCGCCTAACACATCGCCTAACATATTCGCTGATATTCTGCAATTTCGTTCCCTATTTAGACTCCATATCAGTTTTTACGGTGTTTAATTGGCCGGATCCAGATTTTGACATAGGGAAACGATGGGGAATAATGATTTGTCGAGTAATATGGGATATCATTATATCTCACTTGTACAGAGCTGATGTAACCTATCGGAAATTCAAATGTCTTCACTGGGCCTATGAACGGTAGATTGCTTTGCGTGAGTGAGAAGAATAGTTTTCATGTCGTACAATTTCTTTAGTTTATCAGGATTCAGAATATTTGGAGGTAAATATTACGAATTCTGTTACCTAAACCCATGTTTGTGAAAATTGCAGCACCAATAAGAAATACGAATATAAAAATGATATTTATTGGGCACATACATTATAGTAGGAAGAACAACTGATTAAATTTTCATGAAGTTTTGAGTAATATATCCTGAGAAAACAGTACATAAAGCAGCTACCTCTAGGAGCAATCACTACAGTTATCTGCCTAGGCATTGAATCGAACAGCAATTGGATGACATATTCGGGTACAGCACTTCATAAAGCTTCAACACGATGCCACAATTCATCGATCATAGTTGCTGGTGAGTGGTGGGTGGGCCACTCGCTTTTCAACGATTAAACAGTATTTTCATTGGTGCGAGATCAGGAGAACACGCTGGTCGGAGCTGCGGTTGAACACATTCTGTACCAAGGAAGGTCCAGACAATACAGACAACTTGCAGTCGTGTATTATCCTGCTTAAATATTGCTCTACAAAGGCCTTGAATATAGAGCAGATGGGCGGGCCTTAACTCACCAGACATTTAATGGCCGCTATTCAGAGTGCCGAGAATGCGAACAAGAAGTAATCGAGACGTGTATTCATGGAACCCCATACCATCACTGCAGGTGACGTACAGTGTGAAGATGTCGAATCCCAGCTGACAATGTGCATTATTCAGAATGCCGTTAAATACGGATAAGGCTATCCTGATGCTGTAAACAGGATTGTGATTTGTCGGAAAGGCGACTTTACGCCATTCCTGCGTCCAGGTTTGTCGTTGATCACACATTAAAGGCACCTATATCAGTGATGCAGTTTTGAGGGTAATCAAAATTTTGGTAGCCGCATACTTCGTCGCCACCTGGAGTCATGGTATGCGATATCATTGGATGCACGTCTCGATCACCCCTTGCTTTCATTTCCGCCACTCTGAATACCAGCCATTACATTTCTGACGAGTTAAGGCCCGTCGATTTACCCTATATTCAAGGCGTCCGAAGCGCAATACTTAAGCAAGACGATGCACGACCGCAAGTTGTCCGTATTGTCCGGAACTTCATTGATGCAGAATATGTTCGACAGCTGCTCTAGCCAGCGCGTTCTCCTGATCTCACACCAATGAAAACGACTGTTTAATCCTTGAAAAGCGACTGGCCCACCACTCACCAGTAACTACGATCGATGAATTGTGACATCGTGTTGAAGCTTCATGAAGCGCTTTATCCGTACATGTCATCCAATCGCTGTTTGATTCAGTGCCTAGACAGATAAGTGCTATCATTGCTCACAGAGGTCGCTGCTTTATGTACTGTTTTCTCAGTACATATTACTCCAAATTTCCTGAAACTTTAATCAATTGTTCTTGATACTATAATGTATGTGCCCAATAAATATCATTTTGATATTCCCAATCCTTCTTATTGTTGCAATTTTCACAAACATGAGTGTATTTACGAAGCAGTAAAATGAGTGAAAACCTAGTGTCATTTCTGACAGGGCAGTTGAGTTAGTTATTAATCTGATTTCCATGAACTTATTTCTATCAGAAGGGAGTTCAAATTGATTTATTTTCCAAAATGCTGATTCAGATAATATGGAATACCAACTATTCCTTATTATTTGCAATTTTAGTAAAACTTGAATGTGCATAATTTTTTCAGTGCTGTTTATTTTCAGTAATAATTTCAAAATAAAATGTTTTTTATTTGCAACTGGTTATAATTTTCTGTAAAAAATACTATCCTTTTTCGTATTATCCTTTAAGGAAATGGATATTCCATATTTCCCTTCATAACTTTTCCAGATCACTGACTTGGTCCTTCTCCCCCCTTCCCCCCTCCCCCCCCCAAAAAAAAAATCTAAAAATTTTGCATATAAACTCGGTTTTTTTGCAACATAATGCAATCAAAACACATTAAGAACACTTGAAACTTTGCATTAGTCGAATCCACAATGATCCAAAAAGCTTCAGTTTACTACGGTGAGTTCAAATATAATTGGTATTTCATATTAACCTTCATTCCTTTTGATATTAACCCTTGTGAGGGCTATTTTGAAAAACTGTGTTGATTCAGTTTGGGTGCATATCGACCGACAGGTTGCACTACTATGCTGCAACTGCTCAATATGATAATCTATAAAGTATAGTTATACCAAACTTTATGTATGTGAACGCTATTATGAAAAGGATTGTTAAGTTAATTTGGTTGTAATCGGTCGACAAGGTGTATATTTGCTATCACTCACATCCTTCGATTTCCCATATGGCTATATCTCAGCATCTGTTTGCAAAAATCACACCAAACTTCGCATGTTAAATTTTTATTCTGAGACTCTATCATTAAATTTTGCGCATATTAACGAGGTGGTTGGCACTGTGATGTAAAATGATATAGTAGAAAGTTTTTCGGTGGCAACAATAAGCTACTTTTATATTAATTTTAACTGATCAACAAAATTCTCTTGTTTCAAAAATGCATTTCGAAAAACGATAAATAAATTCTCAGCGCATTAATTTATATTACTTTTAATATAAGTAAAATAAACTTTTTATCCATATACCGGGTGTCCCATAACTCTGTAGACATTTTAAAAATTCATAAAAATTGAAGAAATCGGTAGAATTAAACGCGGTTTGGGAAAAAAGAAAGAGTATTTATTTATTTATTTATTTATTTATTTATTTTTGGGTGGGGGGGGGGGGGAGGTAAAAAAAAGTTATATTTTTCGTCAATAGAGGACGCTGAACGAGAAATATGCAAATCAGAGGCCTATTGCATGGTTTTATGATGAACACTACTTGCTTCTCATTTTGCCTCTTACTTACGCATACATGAAGTTTTAATTACGATGCTGACTTGGTGGATAAAGCGTTACTTTTGAAGCTGTTTTCCCTGAGGTAAGAACCAACGCCGACTAAAGCTGCATTTATCTGTGTTGTAATTCGTTTGCTAACTGTAATTTTTTGTGATGGCGGGCACATAGATTACGATTTATATGTCTGTAAACATTTACACGCAAATAAATATAGTTTTTCATGAAAATGTGTGATTTTCTCTCGTACAGCGCACTCTATTGACGAAAATTTTAACTATTATTTATTTTCCCTAAAAAAAAAAAAAAAAAAAAAAAAATCTACCTTCAAGAGAATAACTTTTTCGCAAACTGCGTGAAATTCTATCAATTCCTTCAACTTTTATGAATTTTAAAATGTCTACAGACTTATGGGACACCCGATATTTTACTTTAAAACGCAAATACATAAATCGTTACTCATATAAGCTCAAGGAAATTAAGTATTATAAAAAAATCATGTTTACCGAAGATATAACGTCTGGCTTGATAATATTGTATTATATACTGTAAAATTATAATACATTAAAATATCTTCTGTTTGCTTTGTTTCACTATTTTGATTTTTTTTATTTTCCTTTGTAAAATTTCTCCTTCAACGGATGTTATACTACACGCCATTAATTTCATTCTGTTAAAAGAAAATCTCCCCCTTTTCTTCTTCTCCCTCTGTCTCTTTCTTTCTTTTTTTTTTTTTTTTTTTTTTTTTTTTTGTACAACTCATACACAAGCGAGTCGTTATATAATAGAAGAAAATTTTTAAATACTTTTAAATTGAAGCAGTTTTTAGATTCAAAACATCTTTCAAATCTTAAAGATAAAAATTGTATGTTTTTCCTGACAAAGAACACGCAATTTTTCGCAACAAAATTACATGACTTTACTAAACTACATAATATATATATATATATATATATATATATTACTTCACATTGGGGAGGTTTTAATGGGATTTTACCCAGGTTGTACACGTATGATTAGCCTCAGCTTCCTTTTAAAATACAATATTAAAAAAAAAAAATCAATATTAAAGATTTTGTTAGCATAGAATATCTTCATTATTATTATTATTATTACTACTACAGTTCATGTTTATACAAACTACAAAATTAGAAAAATACTAAGGTAAGTCTCAAGTGTTTTATATTATTTTATTGCATTTTTTAAACAAAATTTATATAATTATAGATAAAACATGCTGACGCAGACCTCACGATTTTGATTGATTTATTTTTTTCTCTTTGTTTTAATTTTTCTTTTCTTTTTCTGTGAGTTTTTGTTCTGTCATCAGATTCCATTATTCATTGTACAAAACTTTTTGAATCTTTACTTGTATTTTCGTTTTCGTGTATCTATCTATCTATATATTCATTTTATTTCCAGGATACAAGAACACATATCGTTAGTGAGCTTTACGAGACGGAACAGTCGTACGTGGAGTCACTGCAAACAATTGTCAATGTAAGTTTGATTGATTCAGCTTTATAGATTTAACGAATTTTTCTAGTTTACAATATTTTATTTTATTTATTTATGTTTTTTTTTTTTTTTTTTCTTAAGGAGAAATTAGAAGATTTATCAGTATTAATTTTTTCAATCTATGTTAAATCAATACAAGGTTTAGAAAGTAAAAGATGATATTAAAAATATATGAAAGAAAAAAAACTGGTTTAAATTGGTATACTGTAGTACGAATGAAATTATGTGCATTAAAAAATTAATTATAAATAGTTTGTTTAAGCATATTTTTTAAATTTATTATTTTTGCAATAGTAGATTACTTATATAAGCTTTAAATTGATTGCAATTAAAAGGGTTTGAAATTAGTATGTTGTGGTCATTATAAAATTTTCTTCTTTGTCATTCTATACCATAATACACTGCTAAAAATAGTTTCTCAAAAATGAGCAAAATTGTCTCAAAATAGCTCCGAAACAAATATACTTAAATATGAAAATCCCATGTACTCATTTTTGAGTATACTGGCATGCTCAAAAATGGGAGTTGACCACTAAGGATCCAAATATCCTCTGGGGCATGTCAGTATACTCAAAAATGAGTACATGGGATTTTCAATTTAAGTATATTTGTTTCGGAGCTATTTTCAGACAATTTTGCTCATTTTTGAGAAACCACTTTTAACAGTGTTAAAAATCCCATAGAGTAATTGCTGATAACAAAAGTATTTAGATTTTTCGTAAAAATCATTTTTCTTCAAGGAATCTAGATGCAGACTTTGCAGTGTTCCTAAAATATTACGTTCATTTTATTATGGTTTCACCCCTAATTTTAAACAATACTTTTCCAGATAATATTTACGCATGTTTAGTATTAAAACAGCATGTTTAAACGCATTAAGTGCATGTTTAGCATCAAAACGTTCATAAATGTGGAGCCAAGTTTCATCTACTGTCACTAAACTAAGAAGAAAGTCCTGTGAAGCTTCAAAATGAGCCGAAATGGCTTTAGATGTTTCAACTCGTTCCTTTCTGATCCTTATTCAAACATTTCGGTAGAAATAAAAAAAGTTGTAAAAATCAGAAGTATTTGATATTTGTACAGTTACATATCAAGACATCTAGCTTTCGTTTGTGACCAAAATTATTCTTCTATTTTAACTCGAAGGGGGCAAAGTCAGGAACTTTTCAACCTCCCTTGTAGGGTTAATTACAGAATAGTAGCGCAATCTGCAGCGCAATATAAGCCAAGATCTAATCACCAATATTTCCTGTCAAGGTCCAATCAAATACAGTCAAACCTCGTTAACGTGAACACTGTTAATGTGAATTACTTTTAAGATGAACTGTTTCCACAATTCCCGTCAAAATGAAGATTAGTTTAGTTATATGAAGGTTAGTTACTGATAGCATGAACTACTGACAACATGCGCAATTTTTTTATACCCCTTGAGATTCACGTTAACGAGGTTCGTTCGACTGTATAAAGTTTCGCGATATTCCGCCGATTTTTTCGTAAGATACAGAATAAACAAACTTTTTAATGTGGTTTAAAACTTTGGAATTTATCGAACATTTAGGTACATTCTTAATTTATGGTAATGAATGCAAAATAACTAGAAGTTCATACAGGAAAAACTATGAGCAAAATATTAAGTATAGTATTTGAAACTGTACGTGTTAACAAATAAATGGGCATGAACTTATAATTTTTAATCATAAAGGCATTTTAAAGAGTCACGACACAAATTCTTAAAGCTTCGCTATTAGACATCGTCAACAGTAACCAAATATTATAGTAACCGATGGAAAAATTTAAACCATTACCATTCACTACAAAAAATATCTTTTTTTTTTAATTCTATTTTCCCACTCAGAAAATTCTTGACCGTTAAATTAGTCCATATTTTCTAAAAATTGGTTCTTTGTAATTTTTCAAACTTATTTTAAAACTGTAAAATAAAAATTACTTTTTCGATTACGAGCAAAAGAAAAACTAATTTGCTAAATTTAACTTGGTAAAATAATAGTTTTAAAAAATGTATTACGAAATGAATAATTATGAAGATAATTTTCCCATAATTTAATATGGTGTTTGGCTGCCACTGACGATCTTTGATGGGGAGAGATATTTTTTCTTTTACTTTAATAATTGTATGGTCAATAGAAAAAAGTTTTTTTTTTTTTTAATATTGTGATATTCTATCTGATATTAGAACTGATTAAAATAATTTTATGTAAATATTTCTTTAAAAAAGTATTAGATTAAAACTTTACTCCAAATGTAAATAATATTTAATTAAATGGCAATTCATACTGACTAAAATTCTCAAATTAAATGACTGAATTTACATTCAGTCAGAAAACAGTCATTTACATTCAGTCATTTACACGTCAGAAAATTTTTATTTAATTATAATTAAATTTAAATGGATTGCTATTTTACGTTATGCAATCTTATTTACATAAGTTAATTTGAATTAGTTAAGGCATTTCAATTATTTAATGAATGAATTCATTCAGTAGCTAATGGTGAATAAATGATTGGTAATGAATACTCTTTCAAATAAAGTGATTTTAGTAGATTGGAAGGCTTTGACTTATATTAAATCTTCTGATCATAATTTAGAAAATAATGAGCACTTAAACAAAAGCTTCGCTTAATCCTTTAATCTTCGTCTTCTGGCAGCTTTTCGTTGCATAATAGAGAGGTCTTTGAAACATTTCAAGGGCAGCTTGCATAAATGTTCAAGGTTTTTGAAGATATACGCAGTGATTGATATTGAAAGCGAAAATTGCGCTACAAAAATTATATATTCAGCAAGTTATTAAGAGAATGTTAGGTAATGAATGACATTCTCATTTTCGAAGTATGTAGATGTGTTAGAATAAATGCTTCGGAAGAATGCAGTGGCGAAACTTTTTCTAATTAGAAAGTAGACCATTAGAATAAAATATTGCCATAAGATAAAAGAAAAGAAAAATGTTAAAAATATTTACAATATGTAAAAACTTCATCGTTATCTTCTGATATAGTTAATTTGATTATGAAATATAACTATATTTTTTAAAACAAATAAAATTTAAAGAAATTTATCTATTCATTTTATATTTATTATATATTTACAAACGGTCTATGAAATGGAGTTTGCAATTGCACCAGCATTCAAAATCTCGAATGTTTTCGAGGTTACAGAGCTTATGATGTTGTTTCTCCATATTCATTATCAGTAACAACATTCAACAGAAATAATATGAAATGGTCAGGGAAAATCTTCAACGTGTTGAATGCCAAACAGAAAAACTGAATAGCAGTTAGCTGTTTCGGTAGCATTTAGCGTATCTTTTTCACTGTATAAATAAATGAGAGGCAAATGCTCTATAAATGAGAAAGGAATGGGATTCTGATCAACCAATAGAACTGCGCAGAATGTGGGAAGATTGGCCAATAGGAAATGGAGAAACGGTAGTAGCGAAAAAATGTAGAAGAACTTAAGAATATGCGTACTGAATGTAAAATTTCCAACAATCAGACAAATGGGGTACATCGAAATCGCAATTATCAACATTTAAAAAAATTTTATAGATGTAAAAAGCTCTAAAGGTAATCTTCTCTCATACAGAATTTTGATTATATTTTAATTATAGTGTTTACATTTATAAAACAATTCAAAGTTATTAGTAAATTTATAAGTTTTCTTTCAAATTATGCAGACTAATTTCACCCGCAACACACCTTAAAACTTACCAATCTTGATCAAATGTTTCAATTGGCAACCCAACCTTATATGAAATTCAAAATACCAAATTCGTATTTCCTGCAATTATTTGCTTTTAAGTTATGCTGATAACGAACATACAACCGCTAAAATTTCATTTTAATATTCAGGTGACACCAAAACGCGATACTATATAAAAAACCAGAGCTGATAACTGAGCTTCAAGTACTACTTTCTTTACCTTACATGTATAAGAAATTAATTTTCCTTCCTGAGCAGATATTATTGGTATCTCAAAAGGTAGTTTCATAAATGCACTTTCATAAATTACATTCAATAGAAAAGAATTCAACAGAAAGGGATGTTTTCACTTAATATTGAGTAGCCCTGTATATTACATATAAACTACATACCTCTCTCGTACTACTACCTCTACATACTCTACATCCTAAACTACATACCTCTACATACCACCGCCTCTTTAGAATGTAGAAAAAGAGGGGAAAAAGAAGCTAAAAAAACCCATAGGAATAGCATGGGAAGAAAAGCGAAAAAACTCACAATGTCAAGTGTGTTAAAAAAAAAAAAAAAAAATGTAGGAAACCGCCACTTTAGAATGTAGGAAAAGAGGGGAAAAAAGGCTAAAAACCCCATAGGAATAGCATGGTAAGAAAAGCAAAAAAACTCACAATGTCAAGTGTGTTAAAAAAAAAAAAAAAAAAAAAAAAAAAAAAACAAGTTTCACACCGGAAATAATAAGAGGACAAAGTTGACTAGAAAAATACATTGAACAGCGGGAACCGGGCGGGCTGGGGCATGGGTCCTATCGTCCAGGATTACTACGACTCGCCTTGTGTACTTAAATTTCGTTTTATATTAAAAACACAAAACTTAACCAGAAGGGCACTTGCCGTAGCATCGCTATACTATACAAATTTAGAATATGGACTTTGGACTTCTTGCTACTATTTGTTATTAAGATATATGTTATAATAACACTTATTCATAAAAAATAAAATGCCCTTTTCTTAATGCACTAAAAAGAACAAAATAACTTTTTCAGCTCAGTACCGCCGATATGAATACTTGATTTTTACTACTATTCCAATAAAATTGCACCTCAAATGAAGAAAAGGGCGGCTCAGTAATCAACAATAATTTTAAATTAGTTTTAAATTATTATGGATTTATGAAAATATAAGCTGGAATTAGCCAGATTTGAAATTTTGGTATAAAATGGTTTGAGCCATTTTTCTTCGTTTGAGGTGCAATTCTATTGGAATAGTAGTAAAATGCAAGTATTGGGATCGGCGGTACTGAGCTGAAAAAGTTATTTTGTTTTTTTTAGTGCATTAAGAAAATGGCATTTTATTTTTTATAAATAAGTGTTATTATTTTATTTTTGTAATATTTTATAATTTTTATATTTTTGATGCGATACATAGATTAAAATCGCTGTTGCTAAATTAACCTTCTTGGCGAAAAATGTTCGGTGTATTTCAACGGAAAAATCTAAAAAATCGCCCAGCAGGATCTATAAATAATACTGATTTTAGTACAACATATATTTGCATCGTAAAATATATTAGCATTTTATCAAGGTGTAAAAAATTTTTTAAGTGACAATGACGTCAATTTTTGTAAGATGCATAATTTATTTTTTTATAATTTTTATTGTTCACATTTAGATAAATGTATTTATTTTCCTGTCGGGAAAAAATTATTAGCTTATTATTTTCATATTTTGTATTAATTAAAAGAAAACTAATCAATTATGTTAAACTTTTTTTGTGTTAAATTGTACTGTAAGACATGACTAATATTTTAGTGAAAACCCGAAGTCTTTAGGTGGTCTGAATGCTGAGATATAAGCAAAAAGATGTGACACATTCGGACAAACGCCGGTGACAGACAGAGCGGGTATAAGAAAAGATCTTAAAAAACACATAGACTAACCGCTAAAAACATGTTTTTGGGATCCAGGGGCCCTCAAAATGTGTAAATAATAATAAAAAAAAAATTAATTTCGAAAGTTGGACCTAAAAAACAATACTTTATCTACCATATATAGGTAAGAAAAGTAAAAAAAAATCTGGAGTGACTCCACTCGACTTTCCGAACATTGAGTAATTAACAGTTTTGTAGATAAAGTAAAGAAAGAGGAGTTGTTAAACAAACAAAAGAGAGAAAACCATAATAGAGTGTTTGAGTATTTTTCTCCATATATTACACGATGTTTTATTTAACGCTACTGAACTTTGAGCCCGTAGATCACAATGATAAAGAATTTTTCGTTGTGTCCCTGTAAAAAAACCTATTAATGCTAGATTCACCAAAATGCTTATAGTTAGTGCAACAGTGATTTATAATATTCATATATATTTTCAGCTCAATTGAATATGGCGTTTAGATGCTATCGCACTTTTAAAAATTTGGTCCCATAGGGCATGATGATGAAGAATTTTTCTTTGTGTCCCTGTAAAAAAACTGTAAGCGCTAGATTCACCAAAATCTATACAGTTTGTGCAACTGTGACCTATAACATGTGTACAAATTTTTTGCTCAGATTAATAAGGCGTTTAGACGCTATCACACTTTTAAAAATTTGGCCCCATAGGCCATAATGATAAAGAATTTTTCTTTGTATCACTGTAAAAAAACCATCTAGATTCTCCAAAATCTATGCAGATTGAGTATCTGTGACCTATCACATGTGTATAAATTTTTTGCTTAATTGAATAAGGCGTTTAGATGCTATCGTACTTTTAAGATTTTGGTCCCATAGGCCATAATGATAAAGAATTTTTCTTTGTGTCCCTGTAAAAAAACTATAAGTGCTAGATTCACCAAAATCTATAGGGTTCGTACTATGGTGACTTACAATATACGTACCAACTTTCAGCTTATGAACAAAGCGTTTAGACGCTAGCGTGTTCACTCATAGACATACACACATACATACACACATACATACACACATACACACACACATACATACATCATCGCAAAAATAGTGAAAACGGACTCAGGGGACCTCGAAACGTATAGAAACATCAAAATCTCAAATTCGGATTTTCGACATGATTACAATACTTTCCTCACTATAGTGTTCGGAAAGTAAAAATAAAAATTCACAATTATTCTATTAATTTTTATGCGTCTGTAAGAGTTAAAATATGGTAGTGATAGTAATATTTTTTTCAGCAAGCTAATATTCATATTTATTTTATTAATGTTTCCTCTAATTAGTAACAATACCATGGAAAGTAATTTTGTTTATTTAAATAATTATATCGTATCGTTCAGTAAATTTTTTATGTTAAGGAGTTTTCGAAGCTTAATAACATTGTGGACTTACGTATCTTTGATTTACCTTGTCCTTTCATTAATTATTCCAATATTTAATTTTATGGTTCAAAATAAAAACCATAAATAGAAAATTTCAGAAATATATTTTCCATACATGCCTAATAATGCTACGGTGTTTTACCGAATAACTCTATTAGTACAGAAAGTTTACGGTTAATGTCCCGTTGGCTTGATAATAGGTTAAATTAAATCTATAGATGTGAAAGTTTGTTTGTTTTTCCGTTTTACAGATCCATACCCTTTGATGAAATCGAATGAAAATCGGTACAGGTTTTTTAAAACCTGGAAGAAATCACTATACTATTTTTAAAAAATGCTGCTTCTCCTCTAATGGGGTAGGGGGGGGGGAGAGAAAAAATATATATGTGGTACAATTTGGGAACCACCCAATCTATAAAGATATTTGCTATAAAATTTCTTCATCCATGTACATATTTACTAAGTTATTAAAATGTTGCTATCCTCCTAAAAAGGCTTAAATCGGAGGTAAAAAGAAGTGGTTTGCTGTACACATTAGAAACCACTTGAGCTAAAAACTTGATATTTGGTGTGAATTTTTTTTTTTTTTTTCATTCATATTCATATTCACTATTGTATTAAAATTTTGCTCAATCTCTTTAAAAGGATGATATGTATGCGAATGTCTGGCGTAAAATTTAGTAAACGCTTGAACTAAAAACTTGATAATTGCTATGAACAGTCTTCATTCAAACTCATTGGCAGTGCACCTTCCCGCTAGTTTGGGGAGTGCCTTTGAAATAATGGTAAGTAGAAGATAACGGTAAACTGTTTACCATGTCACAAATCAATGAAACAGGTAATGCAATTTTTTATATATTCAAATTTATTTATTTACTAACTGGAATGCGCGATATTTAAAAATAATTTACCAAAATCAATTTTTGATTTTTCTAATTATTGTATCACATTTTTTTTCTCCGTATGAGCCCGAGAAATATCGGGTATTTCAACTAGTTAAAGATAATACATACTAGACATTTTATGTAAAATTTTATATGTGCGTAAATTTATAAATTACATATAATTTCGATCAGAATATTATTATGATAATAATAAAGTTAGAAAAATTTGCTCATTTATTAAGAAAGAAAAAGAGATCAAAGCAATTGTAACCAGTCTAATGAAAGAAAATGCATTGCAATCTTTTGTTATCCTCTGCCATCACATAAATAAAAAAAATGGCTTCTGAAATAAACCAAATAATAATAATAATAATAATAAACAATATCCTTGATATATCGTAAGTCAGCTTCAGTCATGTAAAGGAATGATGTCGGATAAATTTAATTCTTTTCAAGAAATTTTATGAGTATAGAATGCTTTGATATATGACGTCATTGGAGTGCTTGGAAATGACTGCATAGTAATCATCATTAGTTAAGTAATATAAATGTTGTTAGTTCATTTTTCGATTTAAATTTTAATCGTATTGATAAATTTACAAGCAAAAACTAAAGATTTTAATTTGTTTCTTCTAGTTTAATTTTTTATTATTTTTTCAAAAAAGGTATTATGAAAAATAAATAATGAAGTATGCATGTATTGTATATATAGAGAGGAAGAAAGAAAATATATTCGTTATGTCGTGCAACGTAACAACAATTGACACAAATAAAAAAATGCAAATTTTGAGTTTATGTCGTTGAAAAATGTGTATGAAGTGCCTTATGTGACCGAAAAAAGCGACCACTTCATCCTTTTAGTTATAAAAGACACCTCTACTACCTCTTAAAGTTTAAGAGGTATAATTGTGTCAGTTTTATTGTAGACTAGTTAATGCTTTATAGTATTCTTTAAGTTGGTTTTTCTCAAATACTGCATTTTTCAGTTTTGTCACTTTTAATCCCGGAGCGCAATAAGTCGTTGTAGGTGTACGTGTAAATGTTAAGGCTAAATGATTGCACTTGGTCCTAGATCTGTGTAAAATGCTCTCCGTAGGAGCCTTTATAAGGAGTCCTAGTCCCTATATACACGAATTTCTGAGAAAAACCATAGAAAAATCTGAATGATTATGTCGAATAACACGACTTAGTATCAAACCCATCACTTCCCATCTACCAGCTTCGAGAGAAGAACATCACGGTCCCTGGCAGGGTCATTAGTTATATGAAAATTGAAAAAGAACTTGCGAACATAAATAAGGCATGGCGTCTAATCTTCAGGGTATATTAAGGTTAGGACTTTGATGATGCTTCCTGGCTATTATTTCCAGTTCTTTGTGCCATAATTCTGTCCTGGGCTTGCCAGACCAGTGGCCGAGAGATTATAACTATTTAAGTTGGTAGACAGTAGGTTCCGGGTTCGAGCCCATGTTTCGTTCGTCAGCCTAATTGTTCGGTTTTTTCGTAGTTTTCTCCGAAACTCGCGTGAATACGAGCTAAGCTAATTTAGAGAAACCCCAATGGAGAACATACCAGCATATGTTTCTTGAAAAGGCAATAGGTTTTTAAACCCTAATCCTCACATTACCCTATACTGTACTATCTGTGCTCAACTTTACAAAGATTAATTACAAGTAGGCATACAAGTCGAATATATGTGTAAAGAATAGTAGTAGAAGCGGCAGACGTGTATATCAGGGGATCCAAACATTGTATTGGAGCGTAGATAACAGCAGACAGCAAATAGATGTTAAACTCTATGCATGCAAAGTGTCAAATTAGAAAAACACCATTGACACTTCTCTAAGAGCATTTTCACGTCGTACACGAAACTCTGAAAATACAGAAATGAAATAATCAGAAAATAATTGCTCAAACTGAGCTTTAACTTAGACATTAAAGTTTAAATACAAGAGTGTTTCAAAAAGTAAGGTAACAAGCCCATTCGGAGTAAGCATTTATTCAGGAAATAAAAAAATATATGCAATGTAGTAAGGCACAGGTACATATTACTTGTCTACATAATCATCATACATATCAAGGCATTTGTTCCATTGGAACAACAAACCATCAAAACCGGCATCGAAAAAATCAGCGTCTAGGTCGTGCAACCACGTCAAGATGACTTGCCGAAGCTCAGCATTGGTTCTGAAATGCTGACCTCCAAAGTGTGTCTTTAAAGGCCCAAAAGGATAGAAATCACTTGGTTGCGAGGACGGGACTGTAAAGAAAGTGGTCCAATACCTCCCACCGAAAAGCTGTAACAAATCGTGCATATTTGTGGCCGTATCCACTTGAACATTGCCATGCAACAACACGATGCCTGTTGTGAGCAGTCCCGTCTTCCTATAGCCCGATTGTTTATGCACAATATTGTGTACAATGCCAATGGAGATAGTGAGTTCTTGCGCAATTTTATTCAGAGTAATGCGACAATCACCTTGAATCAAAGCTTCGGCACGGCAAGCATTGTCATCTTCTGTGGACCTGCTTGGTCGCCCTGTTCTTTCTTCATCTCGCACATCTGTTCTGCCTTTGTCAAATTCCATGCACCAAAACCACGCCTGTTTTCGTGACATAGCACTTGTACCGCACACTTCTATCAATTGTCGATGAATTTCACCTGCAGAATTTTCCTTTAAATTCAAAAACCTTATCACACTTCTTATTTCAGTTGCGGACCATGTTTCCGTCAACGCAGTCATCTTCTAACTGAAACTTAGCCATGTTACTGGACAACCTGCTTCATTTACCGGCATAGTTTAATTCCTGTGATCGTCTTCATTATCTTCAGAGGGATTTTTATTCATACGGATAATTTGCACACCCGTCAGAACTCGTGTTACCTTGCTTTTTAAAAACCCTACGTATAAGGCTACAGATATTAAAGATATATTGCGTATAAGTTCACAATTTTATTTACATAAGCACATATTTTCTTTTTACAATGTATCTTCATAACTTTTTTTTTTTTTTTTTTTTTTAAATCAATGCATTTTTTTTTTTTTTCTTTTCCTTTCTTTCCCTCACCCCGTTTCTGTATTAAATAACTCATAATCTACAAGTAATTAATGTGTTATGCAAATATAATTATGAATTAGTTATGAAATTATTATATAATATGAAATTATTTTAGTTTAATGCGGAATGCATGATGCTTTTCGATTTATATATATATATATATATATATATATATATTACAAAAATTTTGAAGACACACATACAGGAAAATGGTAGGAGTATACTTCAATTATCCATATATAATAAGTACAGATGTTTCAGTTTCATGAAATTACATAACATAAATACTGCGTTAAAATATTTTCTCGTGTCACAAATTTCTTTATTATTCCTGACTAAATAAACTCTGTAAAGTGCCTATTAATTTTGAAATAGTTTAATCGCGCAATGTTAATTAAAGCTTAAACAAACCTCTAAATTAATTGAAATGTCCGAAAATTCGTGCTATGTTCAATATATTTAATCTGTTATTCCAGTTAAACTCGGGATGAATAGATGAGCATTTAAATTTATTGATTGATTTAGGTCGCATTCAATTTTAATGAGCCAGATTTAATTAAGTGTTCGTTTCCCAAGATAATAATATTATTTATGTTTTTGTTCAGTTCATGTTTAATTATGGAAAATCAGTTAATTAAAATTTAATTTTATATTCCATTTGTAAATATTATATAAGCAACGAGTGAATATTTTTTTAATCGAAATTTTATAAAATATTGATAATTTTTAAGAAAAATGAAATGTAATGACTATAATGAGTATCCCACAATATAAAGATAATTGAGATAATGAGATTTTTTTTTAAAACTATAATATGAGTTTTATATTCATGAATTAAAAAACAACTGAATAACTATTACTAAGCATTTGCTTTGATGCCATCACAAAACTTTCTTCTTTATTATTCTAATATATTAATTGGTTTGAAAAGTAAGTAAAACCTTAAAAGGGCTGCATAACAGCCTTACCTATACGTCGATAAACACTTAAATTAAGTCAGCAAAGTTCTTCATAATAGACATATCACATATGAAATTTGTTGAACTTATACACAATAGAAGCTGAAATGCAGCCTTGTCGTAAATGAAGAAGATTGCAGCATAGCAGCGCCTGCTTGCACCAAAACCGAGTGAACATTTTTTTTTTCATAATGGCTATTTTATATACGCAGTTTGGAGTACGTATACGTAACAGAAACAGAGATGTGATAGATTATTGGTAAATGAACAAAACTGCAGCATAGCAGCGTCAGTAGCATCGTCCTATTGGCTGACAGAATCCAAATTTAAACAGTGTAATTTTACGTATATCAATTTTTGTTAAATTGTACCCTGTACTAAAAGTATAATTTAACAAAACTTTTTAATTCACATTTTTATTTTTCTTAAGTTACAGCGCATAAATTAACCAAATTTCTATATTTTATGTATCAAGTTTTGTTAAATTATTCATTATAGAAACTGACAAGGAAACATTCAAAAGGTGTCGTCTTCAAAAAATATTGAAAAAAAAAAAATATATATATATATATATGTGATTCTACTCTTCCTAAAACAACAGCAAGTGAAAAAATTATCGGTTGAAATGAATTACAACGACCACAAAAAAATATCAAAATTAAGCATATTTGGTGATTTAGCGCTATTAGGCGTTCAGTTCGCTAGCACCGAGATTGCCGTGTACGAACAGAACCGTGTTTTGTTTCTTCGCCAAGTACTCAAAATCAATCGCCAAATATGCTTAATTTTGATAACTTTTTGTGGTCGCTGTAATTCATTTCAGCCGATAATTTTTTCACTTTCTGGTGTTTTAGGAAGAGTAGAATCACATATATTTTTTTCAATATTTTTTTTTGAAGACGACACCTTTTGAATGTTTTTTTCTGACAAGGAAACATTCAAAAGGTGTCATCTTCAAAAAGTATTGAAAAAAATATATGTGATTCCACTCTTCATAAAACACCAGAAAATGAAAAAAAAATATCGGCTGAAATTAATTACAGCGACCACAAAAAATTAACAAAATTAAGCATATTTGGCTATTTCACACTGCTAGGCGATTGATTTTGAGTACTTGGCGGAAAAGCAAAACACGGTTCTGTTCGTACACGGCAATCTCGTTACTAGCAAACGTATCGCCTAACAGCGCTAAATCGCCAAATATGCTTACATTTGATAATTTTTTGTGGTCGCTGTAGTTAATTTCAGCCGATAATTTTTTCATTTTCTGGTGTTTCATGAAGAGTAGAATCACATATATTTTTTTTTCAATACTTTTTGAAGATGACACCTTTTGAGTGTTTCCTTGTGAGATAGTGGCATAAAGCCTTTGCATAAATGGAGAAAATTTCTGCAAAGTAACATACCTATTTTGCGATATGCACTAAAAGTTATTATACTGTAGTTTATGTCAAAATACGACTAAATATATGCTTTCGTGATATTGTTTGTTTGGAACTGTTAAATATGTTTTATCTCACATACACACTCAGACATTAAAAAAAAAAAAAAAAAAAAAAAAAAATCAAATCGTGTTCAAAACTTCACAAAATACGTGTATCCGCAGAAAACCGGAATTTGAAAAAAATTACGAATCTAATACATTTTCTTAAGAATATAGAAGCAGAAAATAAATAAATACTTTATACGAATTGAAGATTTTTCCATAACTTAAAGTGGATTTGAATAACTTAAATAATAGAGCGCACTTTTGCAATTCTTCTTCATATGCTTACTATATGCTTGAATTCCCAAATAAATATATTATAAACAATATTTTGTGTAAAAGCTACCGTAATATCATTTAAATATTTTTATACACTTTCTATTAAAGTAAATTTTGTTTACGTATGAAATGCTGCACATAAAATTCGCTCATGTAAAAAATATGAGCAATGACTTCTCATTATCCATACATGGTAATTCTTGGAATATTTTGCATTTTTGTAAGTAAACACGATAGAAATTTAGGAATTTGATTATTTGCTATTGTTTGAGCAACTTGTTAATGAAATATTTATTCCCATGAAATAAGTCTGGTGATATAGTAAATTACATAAATCCTCTTTAATGATAACAAGAAGCAGTGTTGACAAATTTAAGGACTGTTTTTTCAATAATCACCAATAATTTTAAAGAGTGATGGTTTATACACATGATAAACGATTAATTTTCGATAGGATTAGGTAAACATTACAATTAAAAATTTGTGATAGGTATTGAACTAGTTGTCATAAATGGATTCTGCTCAGTTCCCCATCATATGCATGTTCTCATAAATTTCTAGTGCAAGACATATTATATTCATGTTAAGAGAAATGAATTTCATAAAGTACACTTGAATTTCATAACACTTGACACAGTAATAGAATGAAATAGTGTACACAGTAATAGAATGAGTAGACTAATAGGCTACCCACCATTCAGTTCGATATATTTATCTTATTCTAATCTATTAATTTATTTTGTTGGGGTCAATTTCGTAGTTTAGTTTTCATGCTACTATTTCCAATGCAACAGTCCCCAAAATGCATATTTATATGGAATATCGCCCAATTTTGCTACCTTGATAAAATCTTAAATTTTGAATAACTTGCGAAATTTTCCTATTAGAATATTTGTAGTCAATGATGTTCAAACAAGTATCATAAATGTTATTTTGAAGTTGTCTGATATATTTATGATCCTGAAAATGGACATTTATGCTCAATTTTGCCCTATTATGTCATGTTAAGTAAATTGTAAATTCCAAATAACTTCCGAAATTTTTAAATTAAAAAATTCATAGTCAGGGACGTTCATGTCACTATCCCAAATGATATTTTAAAAGTGTTCTGATATCTTTAAGATTAAAATATACCTCGAAACTGAAGTTTAGGCGAAATTTTGCCCTATTCTGCCATGTTAAGAAATCCGTAAATTTCGAATAATTTGCGAAATTTTCAAAGTAATATGTTTATAATTAATGATGTTCATTCTGGCATCAAAACAGATATTTAATAGCTGTTCTTACATCTTTACGATAAAAATATTTCTTTTCATGCACGTTTAAGTGAAATTTTGCCCTTTTCTCCCATGTTAAGAAAATTGTAAATTTCGAATAACTTCTGAATTTTCTTAATTAGAATGTTACAAATGAATAAAGTTCTTGCCAGTGTCATAAATAATATTTTAAAACTGGTCCGACCTCTCTGCGATCATTTGTTCGTGAGATATCATGTACACAGACTAACAAACTAACACACTCACAAACTAACAGACACCTTACAGACGGACATCATAACCATTTTGATATTTTTGGATTCCTCACACCTCAAAACGTAAAAAAGTCAAAAAACCGAGGTCGAAAATTTTCACGATTATCTAAGTATCCCATACCTCTCATATGGTGGCGAATTAATAAAAAAAGTCCCTAAAATTGGTAATACTGTCAAGAAGCAATTCCTGATATCTTTGAAAGGAATATATATTTACATAAATTTTAATTCTGTACCTCTATATTTTGTTAAGTTTCTAAAATGTTTGTTTCATTTTTGTTTTTAATATTTTAAATGTATAAACTCTAAGAAACTTAAGTAAAAGTAAGAGAATTCATAGTTAAATTATACGGCCAGCTCCCTTCTTTGAGAAAATAGCCCAATACCCGCATTTGTAACAATTTGCTGTAAAATTCTGAACTTTGACCGTTATTAAAAGTCACCTCCTTCTTCGATAAAAAAAAAATGTGACAGATTTACGTGCATAATTTTATTTTTACGGTAAATGACTGGCATACTTTTCGCCGGACAATGACCGTATTCTAGTGTTCAAATTTTTTAAGGTGTACTGAGGCTTGTTTCGTAAATACATGAAATTTTTATCTTCATTTATTTTAACTTTATGAATATTCGCGATTATTATTTTTTTTAATTTTTTAATTTTGTGAAATTACATTATTTTTTATTTGATTTAACATTATATATTTAAAAAATGAAAAGAAAAATAGGTTAGAGTATATAGTCAATTCTCCTTTATTAAAATTGAATGATTTGATCTTCAATGATTTTGCAAATTTATTTTAAATTAAAGGCTCTTAAAATACTTTTTAAATACCGTAGAATTCGAATTTTTAGTTATTAATTTCGATAATTAAAGATTTCGCATTTTTTTTTTTTTTTTTTTTTTGTGTGTGTGTGTGTGTGTGTGTATTAGACGGAAAAGAAAAAAAATAGCATTTAACTTATTTCCTTTTAGCTACTATAAAACTTATAAAAAACGAAACAAACGAAAAAACGATTAGAATATTATTTGCTGTTATTATTATTTTTACTTTCCGAACATACATTATGTAAGAAAAGTTTTGTAATCATGTCAAAAATCCGAATTTGAGATTTTGATATTTCAATACGTTTTGAGGTCCTCTGAGTCCGTTTCCACTACTTTTACGATGATGTATGTATGTGTGTCAGTGTACACGCTAGCGTCTAAACGCTTTGCTCGAATGAGCTGTAAGTTGGTACGCATGTTCCAAATCACCGTAGTACGAACCCTATTGATTTTGGTGAATCTGGCAATTATAGTTTTTTTTTTTTTTTTTTTTTTTTTTTTTTATAGGGACCTTATGGCCTATGGGACCAAAATCTTAATAGTGCGATAGTGTCTAAACGCCTCATTCAATTGAGCTAAAAATTTATGTGTATATTATCAGTCACTGTTACACTAACTATAAGCATTTTGGTGAATCTAGCATTTATAAATTTTACAGGGGTACAACGAAAAATTCTTTATCATTATGATGATCTATGGGCTCAAAGTTCAATAGCATTAAATTAAGCATCGTGTACTATATGGAGAAAAATACTCAAACACCCTATTATATATTCTAAATTTTAATCTTATTATAGTTTTTCTCTTTTGTTTATTTAACAACTCCTCTTACTTTACTTTATCTACAAAACCGTTCATTACTCAAAGTTCAGAAAGTCGAGTGGAGTCACTCCAGATTTTTTTTTTTTTTTAATAATAACTGACTATAAGAATTAAGTTATAAACCTGTTGGGATATTAAGGTTGCACATCAGTCAGATTTATCTTTCCTTTCTACCCATGTAACACAGTGAGATTTTTGTCGCTATCGCTCTTTGAACTTGTCGTCTTTTATCTTCGTGATTTATTTTATTTATTTATTTTTTAATAATTTGAGCAATAATAAAAAATAAGTGAGAATTAAAAAATATTCCATTAAGTAAACAAAGGTAATGAGTAATTTGCACATTTTCTAATTTTATCATTAATTAATAGTGCATGAAAAAATAAGAAAAGTATTGCACATATTGTTTTCATTTTCAATCTTGATTATCAATTTCAGATAGTTTTAATATCGCACTGTTTAATCTTAATGTATCCTGAAAACAAAGCAAAATACATATGACGTCACACTTTTTTGAGCATAAAATCAAGGTAGGACGTTTTCTCCTCTCTCTTTAGCCTCAACATGAAGAAAACTGCAACGCTTATTTCGTATGTTGCTTTTTAACTTTTCCTTTTAAAATATTCTTTTTGTTATGATTACAAATACTGTATCGTACGAATCTGTCCAAATATAATATCAACTTCCAAAGGAAAAAAAATATGTTTTGCCTGCGAAGAAAGGTGATAAACTGAATCCACAATGGTATAGAAAAAAAAAAAAAAAAAAAAAAAAAAAAAAAAACTCTTTAACGTTGTAAAGGCAAATTTTTGACAAAGCAACATTTTATTTTGTTTAAATATTACTAATTGAAAACATTGAATAAACTTCATGTTAAGTTGTTTAAAAATATATAAATACATATATAATGCCTTAGAATGACCATTTACATATTTCAAAAATACCGAATTTCAAGTGTTTTCATAATTATATGATGTTATACCAGCCATATAATATCTACAAGGTTTATAAACAATAAAAGAGTGTGTTTTACTGTTTATTATTAAACAGATAAAATGTAGAATCATTCAAGAAACGACACTCACAGAATCACCTCTTTGAACTAACAAGTTATAGAATTTTACTGACAAGGAAACATTCAAAAGGTGCCATCTTCAAAAAGTATTGAAAAATATATATGTGATTCTACTCTTTATAAAACACCAGAAAATGAAAAAAATTATCGGCTGAAATTAATTACAGCGATCACAAAAAATTATCAAAATTAAGCATATTTGGCGATTTCACACTGCTAGGCGATTGATTTTGAGTACTTGGCGGAAAAGCAAAACACGGTTATGTTCGTACACGGCAATCTCGGTGCTAGCAAACGTATCGCCTAAGAGCGCTAAATCGCCAAATATGCTTAATTTTGATAATCTTTTGTGGTCGATATAAATAATTTCAGCCGATATTTTTTTTCATTTCCTGGTGTTTTATGAAGAGTAGAATCACATATATTTTTTTCAATACTTTTTGAAGATGACACCTTTTGAATGTTTCCTTGTGAGTATCCTCTATAAGTCGTTAAAAGTTATATACATGCATATATGTGTTTGTATGTATGTGTTATTTTCTCTATTTAAGATTGAGAAAGATATTGTTTTAGTATAGAGTATTCGAAACTAGGTTCTTGCTATAATTACGCGTTTTGAGGTCTCTTGAATTCGAAATTTTTATTTTTAGCAGTGGGTTTCTGGATCTGTAATCAGTTTAACTCAAAAACATATATTAATAGGAAGCTTAAATTCAGTATTCTAAATCTGAATCACATGACGATTTATTTGAAACTTTCTACTGAGATCGGATAAATTGTTTCTGATGCAGGAATATACGCTGAAATTCAAATACCTTACATGTATGAGCGGAATTTATTATTCATATGCTTTACCAATTAAGCTACATTAATATACACTACAATTTTTTTATGCTAAGTATAATGAAATTAAAATAATTTTTTATATCCGTAAAAATACGCTTCCTATATAGAATATTTTATGAAAAGGACTGATCATTCGTTTACAAGGGTTAACAAATAAATTGAAATATATTATGTGCTATGGTTGAAAATGGCATAAAAAGTGTTTCAATTTTTTTTTTTTTTTTTTTTTTTTTCAATTGGATAAAATTTAAAAGTACTGTGTGTTGCATACATAATTTATAAGCAATATGCTCTGCACCAAAAATGAGTCGAATACATTCTGTTAATAAAAATGTCTTTTAAAATTCGGAGTAACAGAAAGTACTGTGAATGTCACACTAGCTTATTGTTAATAAATTAATAGATAGCCTTTTTTTTTTTTTTTTTTTTTTTTTTTTTTTGTACAAAATTTAAATATACTGTGTATTGCATTCATAATTTATAAGCAATATATTCTGCCCCAAAAGTGAGTCGAATACATTCTGTTGATAAAAATGGCTTTTAAAATTCAGAGTAACAGAAAGTACTGTGAATGTCACACTAGCTTATTGTTAATAAATTAATAGATAGCTTTTCTTTTGTACAAAATTTAAATATACTGTGTCTTGCATTCATAATTTATAAGCAATATATTCTAGCTTTTTTTTTTTTTTTTTTTTTTTTTGTACAAAATTTAAATATACTGTGTATTGCATTCATAATTCATAAGCAATATATTCTGCCCCAAAAGTGAGTCGAATACATTCTGTTGATAAAAATGGCTTTTAAAATTCAGAGTAACAGAAAGTACTGTGAATGTCACACTAGCTTATTGTTAATAAATTAATAGATAGCTTTTCTTTTGTACAAAATTTAAATATACTGTGTCTTGCATTCATAATTTATAAGCAATATATTCTAGCTTTTTTTTTTTTTTTTTTTTTTTTTTGTACAAAATTTAAATATACAGTGCGTATCGAAATGATAGGTCCACCCGCTTTTTTCAAAATTTCGACTCTTAATTGAGAATAAGAATCACTTTTTTGGTAGAGATAATTAATCAGTAATTGTTATAACTATTTATAAAGAAATTTCTTAAAAATACATAATTCCTTTTTATTTTATGCAAATTTTCATTTTCAGACCGTTTCGAAAAGATAGGTCCACCTTCAGAAATTCTGCACCAATCACGTTTATTTCCAAAAACATTGCATAAATATCATTGCTTAGTCTTACTGCGGGATTATGCTGGCTGCTGTGGAGGTATTTAAACAGATTTGAACATCACGTTGTAATCAAACGAAATGGGTCGTCGTTGCAGTCTTTCGCTGGTTGAGCAGGGGAAAATTGATGCATTTAAAACGTATGGAAAATCGAATAGAGAAATTGGTAAACTTTTAAACATATCACATAATGTTGTAAACAAATTTTTGCGACTTAGAAATGCTTATGGTAGTAAAAAATCATCTGGCTGCCCATCAAAAGTGACACCCCGACAAAGAAGGACTATCATAAAGGAGTTAAAATCTGGAAATATGAGCTTATCCACTGTGTCCAGACAACAAAACCCTCCAATATCAAAATCTACAGTCCATAGAGTGGTAAAGAAGTTCGGCAATACAGTTTACGTGAAGAGGAAAGCGCCTCCGAAATTGACTTAAAAGCACAATAAAAAGAGATTGAAATTCGCACATGAAGTGATGTCATGGAAACAAGATTGGCATCGTGTGATATTCAGTGATGAAAAGAAATTCAACCTGGATGGACCAGATGGCTGGCAGTGCTACTGGCACGATCTGCGTAACGATAGACAGATATTCTCGAAGAGGCAAGCTGGTGGTGATTCCGTTATGGTATGGGCCGGATTCGGAGGAGCACGAAAAACTGATATAGCATTTGTACACAATCGTTTGAATGCTGTAGGCTATCAACAGTTGCTTGAACAATATTTTCTTCCACAAGCAGAGCACATTGGGGGCCCATTCTTTATGTTCCAACAGGACAATGCTCCTGTGCACACTGCAATGCCCACTTTCGAATGGTTTCTGGATAATGGTGTACATGTTATCGATTGGCCATCTTGCAGCTCCGACCTGAATCCGGTAGAAAACATGTGGGGTATACTCGGAAGAGCGGTGTATGCAGGCGGAAGGCAGTACAACAGTACTGCAGACTTGAAAAAGGCTATTTCTTCCGAATGTTAAAAAATCGAGAAAAAATGTTTGCAAAAACTTGTAGAAACCATGCCGAATCGGATTTATGAGCTTATTCTGAAACAAGGTGGAAAAATTTCTTATTAATTCAACGTTAATTTGATGCTTGGTTCAGTGGACCTATCTTTTTGAAACACCTTTTTCATGTAATTTTTGTTTTTCTTATTATTCCTATTATTTGTATATTATTCATGTATTATTTTACATTGAATGAAGTAATGTAGTTTATAAAATAGTACTTTGTACATAATAAAACCTTTTTTACCAACATAACTTTCGTTTTTACTGGTGGACCTATCATTTCGACACGCACTGTACTGTGTATTGCATACATAATTTATAAGCAATGTGCTCTGCACCAAAAATTAGTCGAATACAGTCGGTTAATAAAAATGTCTTTCAAAATTCGAAGTAACAGAAAGTACTGTGTATACTAGCTTATTGTTAATAAAATAATAGATTTTTTTGTACAAAATTTAAATACACTGTGTATTGCATACATAATTTATAAGCAATATACTCTTCACCAAAAATAAGTCGAGTACATTCTGTTAATAAAAATGTCTTTCAAAATTCGGAGCAACAGAAAGTACTGTGAATGCCACACTATCTTATTGTAAATAAATTAATAGATAGCTTTATATATATATATATATATATATATATATATAAAGGGGTAGTTATCTTAAAAGAATATTTTGCTTTCTCTTAATAAGAGACCTACTATGAAACATTTAATTTAATCAAAATAAAATCTCAATACAAAATTGCTTTTTGCTTGATCTTAAAGATTACAGCATATGTGCTTTGTTTTGGTTTCACATTTTAATGATCGCATACCAACTATTTATAATTAGTGCATTAGAACATTTTATTTACGATCACTCATGCATGAATAATTTTCTTTTTTCCAGTTCGGTAATAATTTAATTGAGTGACCTGGATTAAAATCCAAATAATTCCAGTATTTAGAATATGGTAAAAGTGCTTGTTTTTATATTAATTAAATTCTTGTTTAGGAGATTTATCGGTAGATTAATAGTTGGGAAATTTTAAAATATGAAAAAAGAAATAATTAATGCTTTGAACAAAATTTTTCAGAAGAATGACAGAAAATTAATCTAAAATTAGAGAAAATACACCTGACGTAATTAGAAAAATTACTTTCTATAATTGCTGTTTCATTCACACTTTATAAACATTTTTATTACCACTTGAAGAAAATAATATTTTAGTAATCGAAACAGATTATTATCAGTGTTACGGAATTTCTCCCTCCCACAAATACTAAATATTTTTTGGCATCATGTATGCCACAGAATATTTAGTAATTGTGGGAGGGAGAAATGCCGTAACAATCAGCTTTTTCATTTATAAATGAAATACTCACAGAATTAGAAGTTTGCTTAAGTAGTATTAAATTGCTTAAAACATAAAAAAATATATAAATATTAGATACTGCGAGCATTTATATATTTTTTTTACGGGTACATACAAAAGAATTTGTATACGTGGTGGTCCATTAAACGACATACAACTTGGCCAGAAACACTCAAATAAGCTACTATGATTTTCTCTTTTGATCATTTAAATATGTCTTTTATTTAAATTTATTTAAAGAACCGTTTATTACTAAATGTTTGGAAAGTCGAGTGGAATCACTCCATATATATATATATATATATATATATATATATATATATATATATGTTTTACTTTTCATTATTAAAAATGCGAAATTATAATTCAATAACAAACAATATTCAGAATATTGTATTGTAAAATTTATTTCTAAAAATCTGAAGTGACTCCTCTGGACTTTCCGAACATTAAATAATTAATGATTTTTATAAATAAATTAAAGTAAGACAGGTCGTTAAATAAACAAAAGTGAAAATTATAATAGGGTGTTTGAGTATTTTTCTCCATTGTTTAATTTTACCCTTTTACACTTCAAATAATTTCAGTCCACATATCATAATGATAAAGAATTTTTTGTTGTGTCCCTGTAAAAATCTATAAAGACTAGATTCACCATAATCTATAAAATTTGTGCGACCGTGACTTATAACATATTTATCAATTTTCAAATCAATCGAATAAAGCATTTAGACGCTGTAGCACTTTAAAAACTATGGACCCGTAGGCCATAATGATAAAGAATATTTCTTTCTGTCCCTGTAAAAGAAACTATAAATCAGGCATGACAGTACAGAAAATTAAAAAAAGAGGAAACACGAGTGTTCATAAAATTAATTTTAAAAGAAAAATACCGTGCGCAGGGAAATCTATACAAATGTACGTTCATAAAATTTATTTCAAATGAAAAATAATGCTCACAGGAATAAACTATACGAAATATTTTAAAAGTGACAAATTAAACTAAAAGAACAATGCACATCAATACAGTAAAACATGTGTTAAAAAAAAAAAAAAATGTTAGCTAGCAATCAACATTTAATCATTGGCTGGTGGTGGAAAATGGGAAAGAAGGGGGGGGGGGGGGAAGTAGTTCATGAGAGAAATATTAAACACAATTCTACTTCTTTATGAGTTCTAGAATATCATAAAGTAAGTTTAAAATTAATATTGGGGATGAATAAATATTCAAAAATAAAAGGCTTCCCGCAGAATGTTTGATCGGCAATGGTTAGAGATGAAAAAGGGGGGGGGGAGGACAAAAAAAATTACATGAGGGAGAAATATTGAATAATTCTGATCTTTTATATGTTATAGAATCTGATAAAGCATGTTTAAAATTAATATTGACATTTATATTTTGGATGGAAAAAGATTGAGAATCTAAAGTTTTTCGCGGAGCGTTTGAACACTGATCGTTATTGGAGTTTGATTTTAACAAAATAAAAAACCACGAAATTGACAAAAATCGCAAAAAAGCGGAAAATCGCGGATGCGCGAAAAATTCCCATGCCTGATAAATGCTAGATTCACCAAAATTTAAACAGTTCGTATGATAATGACTTATAACATGCATATAAATTTTCAGCTCAGACGACTCAAAAATAAAATCTCAAAGTTTCATTTTTGACATGCTTACAATAATTTCCTTACATACGTATTTTCGGAAAATAAAAATAGAATATAAATTGCTAAAATAATACTTTATTATATAAATTTATTCGGTGTCTTAATATTGAAGAAAAAAGTATTATTATAGTTCTTTATTTTTATATTTTATGTGTTCGGAAAGAAGTAAAACATGTATATTTTTCTTTGAAAGAAACGTTATTCAATAAAAGGTTCTTTAAGGATGAAAATTGTAGGTAAATAAATCTTACTTTAACGTAAACTCAAAAAAAATGGCCAAAAGCAGAAAATAAAAACGAAGTCTAAAGACTTGTTAAATCTTAAACAATCCAGATTTAAAGATTTAAAAGGGGAAATTTTTATAGAGGCTTATGAAGTATTATATGGAATTTCTAAAATTCCATTTATTTTATTCTATTTCAAATGTGGAATTTTCAGTATATTATTGCTATTTAACGAATTTTATTGAATTTTATATTTAAAAATTTAATTGAATTGAAATATTTATATTTTCAAGTGCTGATAATGATGTTTTTATTTTTGAATCAATAAGGTACTGATAATTATTAATATATATATATATAAGTAAAAGAAAAATCAGTAATTAGAGTTCAATGCATACTTTTTCTTTCTTTTTAGTTTTTTCTTTCTCCTTTTTTTTTTTTTTTTTTTAGAAAATAAGTATTAAAAAATAAGTATTAAAAATGTGTACTTAAAGAAAAAAATATATATATATTTTATAATAAAACAAAAATAAATTCCTTAATTCTTTTAAAGTCTTTAGATATTAAACATTGTCAAAAATATTAATTTTTCTGTCTTTGAAAAAAAAGAAAGAAAGGAATAGTAAAATAAAATAAATTACTGAAATTACCAAAAAGTAAATTAATTAATTAATTTAATTAAAAATTTTTATACTCGTGTATGCTAACAGTAATATAAGTTAAGAAAATAAATAAGTAAATTAACAAAATGACATTTTAAAATCTTTTTAGTATTACTTTTATATATGTTGCACTAACAAAATTAACGAAAGATCACTAATCGGTTATATTAACACAAGTGAACTTCATTAACAATGTTAATGAAGTTCACGGTTAATTTCGTTAATTCGACATAATTTTTATTAAATAAATATTTAATTTTATTATTAAATATCTATTTAATAATATTTAACACATAAATATTTAATTCAATAAATGTTTAATTCAATTCACATCTATAAGAAATTTTCATCGTTGCGTCCTGACAATTAATTACAATTTCTTGTTTAATATGGAATACAGAACATATCTGTTTTTAAAAAAAATTTCAAAACTGCCAATTTATTTTTGAAAATGAAATAAAAATGTTTCTTCTTAAAACAGTTTATTTTAACTTTATCATCAAAAAATATTTTAATTACAAAAAACTAAATCTACCAAATGCATGCAATTATTATTTTACTTAAACATTAGTTGATGAAATTTTTCTTTTACTTGTTAAAATCACTAAACCTAATGCAATGTTATGGTAGTTAATTTAGTCCCAAGAGTTTTCAAGGGATTCAACAAAAAACGCATTTGTTTGACCGAGTTTTTTTTTTTTTTTTTTTTTTTTTTTTTTTTCATGGAAATGTAATTTTACGGCTCTGTGTCATTTCAGCGAGAAATTTGTAACTCACTTTAAAAGAAAAATTGGTACCTGGATAAATTAAAAAAAAAATAATAATAATAATAATAATAGTAACCAAAAAATTTATTTTATTTCCTAAAATAAAAGAGAACAGAACACAGTAAGTAAAAGGAATATTGATCCAGTAAAGAAAAGTAGATGCAGATATTCTTCCATAAAACAAATTTCAGAACTGAAATTTATTTTATTAGACAGTTTGTTGCATTTAGTACTATACTTCTATGCAGGGTACTGCATAAAAGATGGGTAGAACTTTTTGAAGAGATAGTACACATCCAAACAAATAGCTTTAATCAAAGAGTGCATGGTCGGAAATGGAACGCAAAGGTGCTAAAGGGCGCCGAATGTGATGTTGCTTACGTGGTGAAAACGCACAAAGATCGATTAAGTTACAAAAGCAGGTTTAACGACATGTAATTTATAATAAGTGTTCAAAACAATGACCTACAGTGATTATGCACGCGGTACAATGGTAAGAAAGTTTCGATGATCATTCTGAAAAGCACCAGGCATATCGTGCAGTTCCCCTGCAGTGGCGAAAGTTTCGCCAGGAGTTCTTATGCAGATTCAATGCGGGTCTCGTACATAAGTCTTCAGATGTCCTCAAAAAAAAAAGTTAAGACATGAAAGATCGGATGATCGTAGAGACCAAGCTACAGGATCACCTCACCCAATACATTGGTTCGCAAATGTTACGTCTAGACAATTTCGCACCTCTCGCACAAAATGGAGAGCACCATCTTGCTGAAACTACATTACTCGTCAGAAATATTTGGGCACCTCTTTGAACATGTCTGATAGCATCCGTTGCAGAAACGTGGGTTAATTTTCCCTGCAAAGGCATCCTGGCTAAAGATAAACTTAGAGTAGGTGGTCGTCTATTATTCCTGCCCAAACATTGATAGAAAAGCGTTGCTTATGTGCACACTGTAAAAAATGGTTTCTTAAAAATGAGCTAAACTGTCTCAAAATAGCTCCGAAACAATATATGCTTAAATTTGAAAACACATGTACTCATTTTTGAGTATATTGACATACTCAAAAATAGGGTTGACCAATAAGAATCCCAATATCCCCGTGTTTGACATGTCAATTGTTTCGGAGCTATTTTGAGACAATTTAGCTCATTTTTAAGAAACCATTTTTAACAGTGCATGTGAATAAGCGGCATGTGAATTTGCAGCCGCCCATACATGTTGGTTGTGAGGGTTGAATGCACCTTCAAGTTTGAAAATACATTCATCCATGAAAAGCACAGTTGTTCCAAAATCTGGATTTGCGGTACTCTGCTGCAGAAACCAGAAGACTAATTATACACGATGAGGATAATCCCTTTGAGTCACATTCTTGACTCGTTGAACATGATAAGGATGCTAAAGTTCATCCTTCATGTAACAGAGTGTGATACATTTAAATGACTACCACTTGGCTGATCAGCCACCATATTCAGAATTGCTTCTTTTACAAATAACGTTCCTTCCGTCTTTGCAAATTTCGAAATGCGCCAAATAAGCTTTAAGTTTCCAAATAAGCTAGAATTATTAAAGCGTGTATTTAAAAAAGCTATCTATCTTCATACATAACTACTAAACCGTTAAAATGCTAAATTATTTTCACTGAAGATTATGGTGAAGTGAGGAATGATTAATTAAATTTGTAATCTTTCACAGATTAGAGAAAAACATGTGCTATTTTCAAACATTATTTAAAATAATAATAATAATAATAATAATTAAAGCATGTATTTAAAAATCTTTTTTCACACATAACTGCTTTAAATTATTAAAATACTGATTTTCATGATTTTCATGACGATGTTGGAATTGCGTCTGTAATCTTTAACAGATTGGTTATATCTGACAGTTCTTTTCATGCATTAAAATAAAAAAAAGAAATAAAAGTTTTTTTAACGTACATTTCATTATTCTAAAATTAATAAACTCCTGTTTTTCATAGAAGATAACTGTGAAATAATGAATAAATGATTGAATGCATAAACATACATTGTTTTATACGTTCTTTTTAAAACTTTTTAAAATAGTTTAATTTATTTTTTATAATAATTTAACTAAACTGCTATTTTACAACGTGATGCAGACACGATTAGCACGTCTGTAATATCAAAAAGAAACATAATTTTCATTTGATTGATATGCAATAAAGAAACGTAATTATATCATTAAAAAAAAAAAAAAAAAAAAAAAAAACTACTACAAAACGCTTATATTCTTTATAACGTTTGTCATTTGTCGTTTTTATATTTCATAATGCAGTCATACGCAGTTTTACCAGCTATTTTCTAAATCCTAATTGTTAGATTTCTTTTAGAAAAGAATGTCAAAACAATGAGAATACCAAAAAGTTAAAGTAATGAAAATAAATCAACAAGGTGGAAAAACTGGAAAAACAGGAAGAAGAATAATAAAAAAGAATAAATGAGATTTTTCAGGAATCTAAAGGTCAGCGTCATCTTATTTACGGAAATAAGCTAGTTCATTTTCTATATGTTTTGCACAAACAAAGTTTTTATTTTTTTAGCTTTACGATAAAAATCCATGACTAATATAATCTGACATATTTCAAATGAAATATCTATTTGCGATATATTTTCGAAATATAATGCCAAAAATAAATTTTGAAATAAAATAAGATCTTTTAAAACTTAAGCTATGGGCATGTTGGGTGTCAATGTTAGGATTAAGTCCAACGACTAGTTGAGGATGCTAGGCCTGGGTAATGTGCCCTCCATGAGGAGTCTTTCGAAGAAGTCCTAACATTTATTTACACAAGTTTCAGAAAAAAAAAAAAAAAAAACGCTGGAATATTTGTACAGCTAGGCCGATAAGCGTGATTTGGAAGCACCTCCGTCGCAGCACCTCCATCTACCAATTTTTAGAGAAAAAACTCTTAATCGTTGATGGAGAAACATGAAGCATGATTTACAGGAAAAACAAAGGGTAATAAGAAAATTAAATATTCTGTTGTTAAAGAAAGACAACGAGTATTCCATACGCAAATATAAATCTACATCAAATTTATTACATGCCAGTTGGCATCACCTTTTTCGTCAATACTTTTCTAACAAATTGAAAACCGTTCATAAACAACTTGTCTATTTGCTCTTTTATCTGTGTAACTGTCTGCATCTCAAATTTTCGCAAACATTCATGAATTCTTATAAAATTTAAAGTAGTTGGCATAGTTGGACTCTGCTCACTTCCCCATCATATATATGTTCTGATACATTTCTAGTGCAAGACATTTTACAATCATGTTAAGAGAAATGAATTTGAGCAAACGCTTGACACAGTGACAGAATGAAATCCCCGCCTAATGGCTATCCACCATTCACTTCGATATATTTATGTTATTCTAATCTATTAATTTATTTTATTAGGGTCAATTTTGTAGGTTAGTTTTCATGCTACTATTTCCAATGCAACAATCCTCAAAATACATAGTTATATGGAATATCTCTCAATTTTCCCATGTTGATAAAAACTCAAATTACTAATAACATACGAAATTTTTAAATAAAAAATTCATAGTCAAGAATGTTCATGCCAGTATCCTAAATGATATTTTAAAAGTATTCTGACATCTTTACGATGAAAATATCCCTCAAAATGAACGTTTATGCGAAATTTTGCCCTATTGTGCCCTATTAAGTATATGGTAAATTTCCAATGACTTACGAAATATATAAATTGGAACATTCATAGTCAAGAATGTTTATACCAGTATCTTATGTAATATTTTAAAAGTAGTGTGACATTTTTACGATGAAAATATCCCTTAAAAGGGAAATTTATGCGAAATTTCTGCCATGTTAAGAAATTCATAAATTTCGAATAATTTACGAATTTTTCAAAGTAGCATATTTGTAGTTAATGATGTTCATCCCGGCAACAAAACTGATATTTAAAAGCTGTTCTTACATCTTTACGATAAAAATATTTCTTTTCATGCACGTTTGAGTGAACTTTTGCCCTATTCTTCCATGTTAAAAAAATCGTAAATTTCGAATAACTTCTGAAGTTTTTAAATTAGAATGTTGAAAATGAATATGATTCTTGTCAGTGTCACAAATAATATTTTAAAACTGGTCCGATCTTTCTGCGATCATTTGTTGTGAGATAATGTCTACACAGACTAACATATTAACACACTAACGGACTAACAAACTAACATACGCCCACAAGACGGACACCATACCTATTTTGATATTTTCGGATTTTTCACACCTGAAACCGTGTAAAAAAAGTTAAAAAACCGAGGTCGAAAATTTTCACGATAACCTAAGTTCCCCATACCTCTAGTGTGATGGGGAGCTAACTATGATTATAAAGGTAAACATAGGATATTGTCCATTTAAAATAGTGGGAATAGCATTTTATATACGTAAAATAATGCATTCAATTTAATGGTAATTAATTTAACGTTCATATTCATATTTATTATTTGTTTACATGGCCATACAAATAAAAATATCGCAGATTGTATATATAGAGTATTTAGATTATCATGAACAAATTATGAAAATTCCGAGTCACACTTTTTGGTAATTTTTTTTTTTTTTCTGTTTTTCAGAAATAAAATATTATTGTTTTAATACCTGTAAATAACTTTTTATAAAATACTTTCTAGTTTGCTGTCAAATCAATAAATTATAGACTATTATTTATAGTTTCTCGTGTAATACAAAAATAACAATATATTATTTTAACAGTAGAAGAACAATTAAGTTAAAGATTGTTAAAGATTTGTTGTAACCTCAAAATAAACTGCCATGTCATGACCAGTAATAATAATAATAATAATAATAATAAAACTGTTTTCATAATAAAAATAAGATGAAGTTATTGATAGTTAATTTAAACATTTTGTGTTAGACTATATGTCATCTAGTTGCAAAATCGGCCATCTCTACAAAATAAATGTTTGAGAAAAAGTTGATTTTCTGGCACACTTAGACAAAATAAGATAAGGACCAAAACACTTTATTTTTATAATCATAAGGGCAGTATATTTGAAAACTCGAAATAAGGTGGCAGGGGCACGTGATGGGAGGGGATTATTAAAATTTGAATTTTGGATTTGGCCACCTTTGCAACTTATTTTTAAATTGGCCGGCTTTGCATCAAGCTAAAATTTAATTTTAGCTAAATTTTACGTGAATATTGGATTTTTAGGGTTACAAATACACCAAATGTGTTGTTCAATTAAATTTTATTTATAAAAACTGATTTCTGTTATCTAATAAATAATAATAATAATAATAATAATAACTGATTAAAAAAAAAATCTGATAAAAAAATAACTGATATCTACTACAAAAAATAACTCTAGAAAATAAAGAAAATGTATCGCAAATTTATTTATCACGAGATGTTCTTTAATACATCGGAAAATCATTTGAATTGTAAACAAACTTACATAAACATATCGCTATAACCTACTGAATCATTATAAATATGTTATTAAATTAATAACATTTGATTAATTAATCAAAATATGCTAACTACGATACTATTATGTTACCAATTAATATTATGTTATTACAAAGTGATTGTGCATTACGTTTGAACTTTAGCTGTGTTCCTTTTCCACGTCGCGTCTTAGGGTCACTTTTCCGCTTTTTTGACTGATTAGAAGATACTTGTTCAGCAAACTTCTCCATCTTTGAGAAAAAAAAAAAACACCACTAAATTCAATTATTGAAACTTTCTGTGCACAAAAAAGACCAGTCACAGGAGAAAAAAGAAGACGACAACACTATAAAACCTAATCAGCAGTGTTCTGCATTAGTCAGGTGGAGGAGAATCACGATCTCACAGATATGGAGATGACCGGTTTTAAAAATCACAGGATTTGACCGTTTTTGCAGAGAGATTTTTCAAACGCAAATAACTCAGGAATGGATCGGCTTTGGCATGGCTTCTTATTTCCAGATAGGAAAAATTGAAAAAACGCCTTTTCTAAATTTAAGGGCCCTCTTCACTCACTGCCGTCGGAAGCCGAACCAAATGTTATTCTATGGGAAATTTTTCTTTACCAATAACTTATTAACTAATACATATTTTTAAATTCTGTTTTCACATTCTGAAAGTTCCCAGCTGTTAAATTGACGCACTTTTTTTAAAAAATTATTTTTTTAATTTTTTATATTTTATTTTGAAGCTTAAAAATACGAATTTTCAATATGTGAATTTTTTTCATTTTGCAATTTCAAAATAAAATACTAAAAATTAAAAAAATACATTTTTAAAAAAGGTCCGTCAATTTAACAGTTGGGAATTTTCTGAATGTGAAAACAGAATTTAAAAATATGTATTAGTTAATAAGTTATTTGTAAAGAAAATTTCCCCATAGAATAACATTGGCTCGGGCTTCCGGTGACGGTGAGTGAAGAGGGCCGTTAACTAGTTGACCGGTTTTGCAACTAGACAACACAAATAAAAGAAAAATGATTTCATAATAAATTTTACTTAAAACTTAAAATTTTACAAAAAGTGAAGAAAACTTCTTATTACACAATTATGAAGCCTAAAAATTAGGATGATGTGAAAAGGTAACACATGTCCAAAAATATGAAATGTCACTGATGTTAAATGGTACTTCATAAACATCATCAAATCTCAATAGCATTTCATCTGCAACCTTTCTAAAAAATATTCTCACGTGATTTAATTTAAAAAGGAATATCTCATCATAGAAATATACTCAACTGAAAGTATTTTGTTATTTACTTGTTTATTGTGTTTCAACTTTAGTAAAATTTCCAGTATTCCGCTGATTGTAAGCTTCGATGTAAAGATTTGGAAAAATAAATTTTATAAACAGTTATTTTGTACTAAATATTGTTATTCTGTTCCAAAACTATCGGAAATAGTGATTTTTTTCTCCTCTATAAATTCAGGAGGAGAAAAGAGGAAATTTTTATTTAAGAAATAAAATATCTTAGTAAATGGAATTACTATTTATTGTTAGAAAGAAGGAAGAGTGTCAATATAAAAAAAACAAATACTTGAAGAAGTTTGAAGTGAAAATAAAACAAATAGATGAAGTTATATTTAAAAAAAAAAAAAAAAAACATGTTTTTTCTGCCTTTCATATCAGATTTATTCTATCTTGTTCACAAATTATTCTAGCTTTAAAACTGTAAGTTTTTTTTTTTTTTTTTTAATTCCGTAAAAAGTTATGATATATAAAAAGTTATGATATGTGTCAGAACTGTAAATTTATTTATTTATTTATTTATTACGACAGGTATTTTTTTTCCGACAGCGTATTTTACGAATCTTTATCTATCACCTTGAATTAACGTGCAAACATTTTTTTTTTTTTTTTTTTTTTTTAAATTAAAATATATAAAGTTCAAAGTTTATCACTGTATCTGTCCTGAATTTTACTTCGAATTATAAAACTTTATCAAAAATTAGTACACATACTAATCAGGACAAAATCTAGATAGCGCTGTATTTTTTTTTTGCTTTGGTTTAATCAGATAATTGATTTAAAAGATGTTAAATATAAACCCTAATTTAACATTAAAATTATTAAATAAAGCAAAAACAAACAAACAAATAAATAAAAATATATATTTTTTTCATATCGAAAAAATAGAGCGTGCAAACTTTCTTTATTTTTTTTATTTTTTTTTTTTTATTATTATTATTATTTATTATTATTTTTTTTTTAAATAATTCAAATAAAATTGGGGAAAATCGTGCTAAAGAAATGGAACAGCTTCAGCCCCCTTGGAGAAATTTGTAATCTGGTACCGAAATAGCTTGGACGTTTCTTGCCAAGATATGTCTTGCTAAATTAAATTCTGTTTCGTGCAGAATTTTATATCCATTACTTAGAAAACAAAAATAAACTTAGATTTTATTTTATTTTATTTTATTTTATTTTTCTATCAAAATAAAAATTTAAATAAATACTTTTTTTTTGGGGGGGGGAGGGGGGGTTAAAAATTAAAATTTAAATTAAAAAATTATACTCAATTTCTAGTAAAATAATCAGTTATCTTAGTATAGATTTTTGAAATGAATGCAGTTTTCAATTTTCTTTTCTATCAAATAATTTGACTTGATGCATTTTGACTTTTCATTATTGAAAAATAAGCGGTTGCCGGTTAGATATATAAGCGGTTGAAATAAAAATGTCTAGTGTAGTATGATAAAAGCATTTAACTTTATCAATTGCGAAAAAAATTAAAAAATTAAAAGAATATAGAATTCTGTTTCAAAATCCAAAAATATGGAAAGATTCAATTCATACTTTAGTAATTACTAGTAAGTACCCGTCAAAACTTGACGGCTCCAAAATACTTAAATGTACAACTTAAGTTTTTGTACCGTACACCAGTTTGAAAATATTGTTTTAAACTAATATAATTTCCTATAGGAGAGATTGGGGGGTTGGAATAGGTATAAGTGTACACAGCATGTAAACTAAGGAGGATGCAACAAAGGGATAATTTTACGAAAATTCACTCTGTATGCATGAAAAGATCACTTTATAAAACATTTGCAATAACATTTTCTGTGTTGAAATTAGCAGTTTGAACGCTGCTTGTATATGCACTTTACACATGCAATCAAAAAATCTTTTCCCTCCATTTTTCATTTATATAAAATTACTCTCCACCTAATCACAAAAATATATTAAAAAAACTAGCATAACAATTTAACATTTCATAGAAATGAAAAAATAAACTATATAAAGCACGGGAGTGTTGGTGGGGCAGTCAAACAAATGCGAAAAGGACTCCATATGCTAAAAATGAATGCATGTATACATAAAATAATCATTTCATTAAACATTTTTTTAGCATATATGTTATGCAATACTTTCTGTGTCAAGCTCAGCAGTTTGGATACTGTTTGTTTTATACATCCTGAATTTACAATTAGAAATTGTATGAATTGTACATATTAGTTTTTTTCCCCAATAATTCTTATATATAAATTAACAAAACATCAACAAAATATTTGTAGTACTCCCACTCGGTAACGATTTCAAAAATAATGTCTAACCTCATTTTGTTATGTCGGCCTACGGCTTTTAAAAGTGCATTACTAACAGCCTGTTTCTTCCACTTTTCAATTTTATAATATTACAATCTACCTAATCACATAAATATAAGTGTTTAACATTATGATAATGTAACATTAAAAAACTAATGCGGGGACAGTTAAAAAAAAAAAAGTTTCGTGTGATAACAATAATCAATCATGCATGCATGCATATATAAAACAATTATTTCGCTAAACATTTTCTGCACTTAAATTACACTTTTTCAGTCAAAATCGACAGTTTCATTAATATTTCTTTTGAAACTGACATGAACATACACACAGAAATTATAAGGCATGTTAGTTTCTCGTTCTAATTATATTGCTTATTTACTGAAAAAAAAAAAAAAAAAAAAAATACATAACTTAAATTGATAAAACGCTGTTTTAAAATATATGTAAAACTCCTACTCAATAATTTCAGATATGAAGTTTAACCTTATTATGACATGTCAGCCTTTGGTATTATGAATGCGATAGTAGCAAACTACTTCAGTCACTTTTAATTTTTATACTCGTAGTAGATGATAGCAAAAGTATTTTTCATACACATTTAACATGAAAATTTTAATGCAAAAAGCATTTATAATTTTAAACAATCCGTTTACACAGCTACAACAAAATGGCATTAAAAAAAAAAAAAAAAAAAAAAAAATCTTTCTTTAAAAATATGTATGAATCGTTAAGTGCTTCGAATTATTTTACCATATATTTATTAACTTCGATTCCTGTTTGTTTGTTTGTTTGCCCAGTACAAATCTTGCAATCGATTTTTAACTAACTTACCGACTAGCTAGACATTTACAACTTTCAGAATAGCTCAGAACACGGTGATAATGCATTTTTTAAATACTTTTAGCCAACTGTTTCGAGTCTCAGCTGCTCTCGGTAGCGTTTATATGATTCAACAATCATATAAGTTCCCGAGTAGCTAGAAATTTGAAAATTTTAGGAAAGCTCAGAACACGATGACAATGCATTTTTGAAGTACTTTTAGCAAACTGTTTCGGGTCCCCACTGCCTTCGGTAACGTTTGTATGATTCGACAATCATATACCTTCCCGACTAGCTAGACATTTGAAACTTTCAGAATAGCTCAGAACACGGTGACAATGCATTTTTTAAAATACTTTTAGCCAATTATTTCGGATCCCCGCTGCTTTCGGTAGCGTTTATATGATTCAACAGAAAATTTAAAAAAAGGGTATATAAAAAGTTCTTTTTATCTTGTAATTATATTTGTATATCAATAAAAAGACTTGGATTAATTGTATTATTTCTGCGCAAGTACGAATAATGTCTTTTTGGTTAAAATAAATAAATACTCTTCTGTTTTAATGTATGAGATCACTTGTTTTGTAAGGTAATTTAATTATCAAAATCCTAAAACTTTGCTAGCCTTCCCTTTTGTCGCAAGACTATCAAAGCTTATTATGTGATTTGCTCCTTAATGTTTATTTTGTGAAATTAAATCTTAAAACCTGAAAATTCTATTAAGAAAACGACGCTTCATAGTTCTGCCATATACAATACCAACCTCAAATACAGAATGTGTCGTGTCTTATTTTATTAGATACTGCTACCGATATATTATGATGCAGATTAGTGAGATAGAGTGATATTTGTATTAATTTTAGATGTCAATTGTATAATGCCTATGAATTCGTTTAAACTGATATCGATATTAAAAAGAGAAACGAAGCTTATTAAGTTATAGCTTAATGCCAGTATTTTATTTTCGACTATGAAATATTATACGCTATTATCATTAAAATATAAATTTTACTGTGCACTGTAAAAAAAATTCGGTGTATTTCCTGAAATTTTTATTCGGAATATCTGTAAATTTGCAAAAGGTTTAAGTTAAAAATAAATAAGTGAGATTCTCCATATTTATTTTATATTTTTATTACTTTTTTAGATGTTTTATAGAAAAAAGTATTGGTTTTGTAAAAATCTTCGACTTCCAGTTTTTGTGGAATTACATGTTTTTTAAAGTCCAAAACAAGATTTGACTAATTTTAGGAAATGTCTGCTTGTCTGTGTATGTACGACAAACATTTTATGGTAGCTCTAGGTCAAAAACTAATCACAGAATTTCATATAAATTAATATGTATACTATCGACCAATAAGTATTTGGACACTTTCGAATTTAGACATTTTGTCACGTTACGAGAGATAGAATGAACAGAATTTCAGTTCTTTCGAAATAAAAACTAGACTATAAGGGGTTTTACTCACATTTTTATTTTGATTCAATCAATATCCAATGGTAATACAGTGTTTTCGCTGACTGTAAATAAATATTGACAAGCCCCCCTAACATCTTTCTTCTTCTTCTTCTTCTTCTTCTTTTTTAGTGCTAGAGGCCTATTTCAGTCGGTACAGTTGTCGAATTTTTATAGTCACTCTTAATAGTGCTAAGGGCCTATTTCAGTCGGTTTATTGAATGGGGATTTATTGAATGAAGTCCCCCCAAGGCACAACTTTGACATGAGTCCCCCCCAAGGTACCCCTATTTCAGTCGGTACAGCGTTGTCGAATTTTTATACGTCACTCTTAATAGTGCTAAGGGCCTATTTCAGTCGGTTTATTGAATGAGGATTTATTGAATGAAGTCCCCCCAAGGCACAACTTTGACATGAGTCCCCCCCAAGGTACCATATTTCAGTCGGTACAGCGTTGTCGAATTTTTATACGTCACTCTTAATAGTGCTAAGGGCCTATTTCAGTCGGTTTATTGAATGGGGATTTATTGAATGAAGTCCCCCCAAAGCCCAACTTTGACATGAGTCCCCCCCCAGGCACAACTTTGACATGAGTCCCCCCCCAAGGCACAACTTTGACATGAGTCCCCCCCAGGCCCAACTTTGACATGAGTCCCCCCCAAGGCACAACTTTGACATGAGTCCCCCCCAAGGTACAACTTTGACATGAGTCCCCCCCCCAAGGCACACCTTTGACATGAGTCCCCCCCAAGGCACACCTCCCCCTCATTGGGAAAAAAAGAAAAAACATTGTTTTGCGGCTATAAGACAGTTTGGACTTCCAACGTTATTTGTTACAGTATCTGCAGCTGAAACACATTGGTTTGATTTAATGAAAACTTTATCATGGAATTTAGATCGTCACGAATTAACTAAAGAAGAATTTGTCGATATTAACAAGTTTAGCAGTAGGCCTCTGGCACTAAATTAAAATCTGTCAATGTCAGATTTTCATGTTTTAAATAATGAAATAATGTCGTGTCTGTATAATTTTTTTTTTTTTTTTTTTTTTTTTTTTGAGAAGAACTTAAATTTTGTTCATTCTATCTCTCGTAACGTTTTGAATTTACGTGATATTTGTTTGGGGTTTTCATAGAAGTTGCTCAATACCTTTGGCTATTAAATTATGCAAATGTATTTTTTATAAAGTTTGCGCATGCGTAGTTAAAAATTACTTCGTATATCGTAATTATACTCGTATTTCGTAAGATAGTTAACATTTTTGCATTATGATTGCAGTACACTGTGTCTAATGTAGTAGGCCAAATTTCTTAAAAATAGCTTTGACCTGGGTCTAACACCCTGCGTAGTGTAATTAAAAAAGTGGAAATTATTTTCGCAATTTAAAAATAAATCATTATATCTCCTTGAATATATGTGGTAGCCTCATAAATTTTTATACACATAATGAGAAAAATCTTCAAAATCACAAACTACAGCCAAAACTCATTTAAAACATTATATTTCATAGGGTAGGCCAAAACATTTTGATTTTTGTTTAGTTATTTACTGGTCCCTTTTCTCTTTCCAGGACACAACTTTTACTGAAAAATGTGAGGTATAACATGTTCTTTACACTACTAAAGTTTCAAGATGGTACCTAGAGAACCTTTTTAGATATTCAATAAAATGTCTAAATTCGAAAATATCCAAATACTCCTTGTCATATTTATAAGGACACTTTATATTTTGAAATAACCAATGTAAAAATAATTGTAAACAAGATTATACTAAGTGCACTTAATATATCTACTATTCTAAAAACCAAAACTGCTATAATTTTTTTTTAATATGAAACAAATTTAAAAAATAATGCGAAATATTTTTTTCTCCATGTTTTTAGATGTTCATAAATATAGGGACAATCAAGATTTTTTTCGTTTTATTTAACTTACAAGCGGATAAATTACAGTTGATATGCGAATTCGTTAACTACTGGGCTAGATTAATTCATATGTAAGCCTTCAATTTTTCTTGGACGGACATTACTGATAATTCCTCGAAAAAAAGAACGTTCATGTAGTGAAGTATGATAAATGTGTTTTTTAAGTGGAAGGATAATTTCAATCCGCCAAATTTCTAATGAAATTCGAAGATCTAAAATTGCTGAAGGAAATGTGATCAAACGTTGAACTGCTGGTTCGATAGGAGAGAGATCTTATGAAAAATCAGAATTGTTTTACAAAGATCGAAGACTCATAATTCCTCATACTATTCCACTCATAATGACTGCTGCTGAATTTGCTCGTAATTTTTAAAGAAAGGTTGGGGTCCACATTTATGCATGTTTAAAATAATTAATAATATGTTAAAATGAATAAAAAAACCTGTAATAATCAAAAAGCATTTAATGGGGGAAAGAACGTCTGTGTTAAAGTTGAATAAAGACAATATTAAATGGTAAAATGTTGCATTTTCGGATGAAAAACATTTTATTCTTGATTAACCAAATGGTTTTAACAGTTACTGGCACGATCTGAAGATAGCGAAAGACAGAACAGATTTTTTAAAGGTAGATATGAATCGGGCATTTTAAAGGTGGATCTATGGTGCTCTGGGGAGCTGTTTCAACTGAAGGCAAAATGAATTTAGTAATTTCTTTCTATTATTTTGACCATCAAGAGAAAATCCGCAAATTTTAAACTTGGAATTCTCAGATTTTTGTTAGATTTTTGGGGGGTAATAATATTTTTTTCAACAAGACTTACATTTTTGCACTACTTCCAGAGAGCAATAGGAAATAGTTTGAAGAAAGAAACTTCTGTATTGTTGCCTTTCCCGTGGCCTAAAAGTTGAAAAAAACCTTAACTTATCATATTAGAAAAGTGCATGCAGGTGGAAAACAATTTTAAATAGTTTAAATGTATTCAGAATATCATCTATGCTGTATGAAATGGTATTGAAATTGAATATTAAAGAATATATATATATATATATATCTTAATATATATAAATCTCGTGTCACAATGTTTGTCCTCAATGGACTCCTAAACCACTTAACCGATTATAATAAAATTCGCACACCATGTGCAGTTCGATCCAACTTGAGAGATAGGATAGTTTAAATCTCAAATTATAGTCGCAATTTTAATTTATTGCTAATTATTTGTCTGTTATTATTTGACAGTCACAATTATCTGTTAACTCCAAATGATTCTAACAGATGTCGATACCTTTCGACTGGGTTGAAATGAAAGCTGAAATATATTTGGTGCTGCCATCTACACAAAGAATCTTCAACTTTTTAACCTATTAATAAATTTCGTATAATTCAATTATTTCCACTTTTTAAATTTTTGGTGTTAGCATAGCCGGCCACGTGTTACTTAGACTGAAGTGTAAATTGAATTCATATTATAATGAAGATAATACAGTGAAATTAATCCTGTTTTTTACTTATTTGTGCTTCATTGATCAAAACTTTATAATTTAATCTGTATATATATATAAATTACGTGTCACGATGTTTGTCCGGGGTAAACTCCTAAACTAAGGAACTGATTTTGATGAAATTTTGCACACTGTGTGCAGTTTGATCCAACTTGAGAGATAGGATAGTTTTTATCTCAATTTATTGTCACAATATTGTTTTATTGCAATTATTTGTTAATTATAGACCTTTATTAAAGTTGCTCCAAAATATCTGTGAGTTCCATTAATTTAATTTTTGCCAAAAAAAAAAAAAAAATACGAGTTCATTTTCTTTCGACATAAAAATAAATACATTTAATCAAACGTGAACGTTAAAAAATTATAAAAAGTTAAATTATGCATCTCACGAAAATTGACGTCATAATCAATTTAAAGATTTTATACACATTGATAAAGTGCTAATGTAGTTCTATCATAGATATAGTAATATATATAGATCTCTCATCCCCATGTTATCGTAGAAAGATTTTTGATGCCGAAAAAAGATAAAAAATAAAAGCTTTGGAAACAGCCATTAAGTGGTATTGAAAAAAAAAAAAAAAAAAGAAAAGAAAGAAAGAAATATGAATTTGAAACTGTATCTGGAGTCTTCCATTCCCCTTTAGCAAATAAATTATTCATAAATTTTATTTGCTAAAATATTAGTATGTATTCCCGTGTGTATTCACTCGGGGAAAGACGGCCATATTTTGGTAAAAACGTCGTCTTTTCCCAAATGAAAAGGAATAACTTTTTTCTCCCCAATGATCACTCTATTCTATATATGCTATACTATATCTATGAGTTCTATACGCAAGCGAAGTGTGACTCACTGACCGTCTGTGCAGCCAAGAAAAAGATTTCCTATGTTAATTGCCCACTGGATTTTTTGTAAGAAATTATTAAAAATCGAGGAAATTTATTTCCCGATTTTAATCCTTATATTTGGGTATAGATATGTATTAGTTATCGCGGGTGTTAGATTGAATTATTTTGCTGTCAAATTGACAAAATTTTAATTTTAAATTTTTAAACTCTGTCGCCCTTGGCTTTTTTTATTATTATTATTATTATTTGGCGATCAAAAGCGTAACACGAAAATATACATGCCAGATGTATGCATTGTACGAAATGTAATATGTATTATTCATTGTACGTATGCATGACATGTAATATGTATTGTACGAAATATTGTTTCATATTATTCATTACTCTTTTAATATAAGTTGTTAAAATAACCATGATTTTTGAAAGGAATTAAATATTTTCGCCAGATAATTTGGCGATATTCTTTTTTTTTTCGCCAAGGATGACAGAAATGAAATCTATTCCGCTGCAAAATATTAGTATCTTACATCAGATATTTTATTTAGACATTTGAAAACAAATTTGACTTCAAACTATGATAGAATATTTATCATTTTCCTTTTAATTTGTATATTATTAGTATATTAAAATTTAAAAGCATGGTATATAAAAAGTTTTTTTTTTTTTTTTTTTTTTAAAATCTTATAATTATTCTTATCTTAATCCTCAATGTTTCCCATCTTTATTGACTTGAATTTACTATTAAAATTTTAACATACTCAAAAACTTCTCATCACTTCGTTAAAATACACTAAACTTTTCCAAAATCTTTTTGTATTTAAAATGATACATGTATTTACTTTAAATGTCCAATATTTCATAAGATTTCCAATTTTAAAGTTTTAAAATATTTATCAAATTTACTTATTTTTCTGGTTTAGCCTTATTGTTTTCCCTTTTATAACTACAGCTGTTGCCCTCTTTAAAATATTTAAAATGATGAGGTCATTTAATAGTAAAATTATCCATTATAGCATATATTATATTTCACTCCTCCATAAAAATTGATTTTAAAATCGTCTGTTTCTTTTATACTTTTATTTTAATAGAATTTTAATAGAATTTAATTTATATATTAGTCATTTTAGCAATTTTATCCAAAGTAGCATTAGAAATAATATATATCACTTCTCCATTAAAATTTATAGGACCCTACAATAAAATTAATTTGTGCTTAATATCAACACTACGAAAATTTTTATCAATCGCTTCCAAATTTTGACCTAAGTTTCAAATCTCAACCCTGTGGGTTTTTACATCGGCTACAACGTTTTCGTCTTTGTTCGTACATAATAATTTAACTGTACTAAATAGTTTACAGCCGTATAATTCAACGTATAACTTAGTCACAGCAACGCGTGGCCGGGTCTGCTAGTATATATATACCAAAGAGACTGTCTGGCTGTTTCACCCTAAAAAGAGACCCCAAAAAATATTAATTTAAAGAATAATTGAAAATAATGCTAAGATTCGAGCTGTCCTTATAATTGAGAACACCTGAAAAATCCTTTTTTTGACCGTATTTAAAGTTTTTTAAGATAGAAAAACGATAAAACTTTTTAAATATCGTCTATTAATGAAATTCAAATTAATAAAAAATATATTTGTTTAAATAATAGTGTTCAGCGTTTAGTTAATATAGAAAAACGGGTGTCCTTATAATTATGAGAAGGAGTGTTCATAGTGTATTTACATCCTTACATAAATTAGGGCCTATAAACTTTTGCTGAAAGGAGACTTGTCATCCTGTTTTATCATAATTTTTAATATGGCAGTATAGGGACAATCGTACAGATGTGCACATTGAGAATTATTTTGAACGAATCATTGTGAAATCAAAAAAGAATTTTTTATAACTGTAATAGTCAACTAGAAAAAAAAATGTCTGTTTATGTATGACCAACGCCCTCCAAGACACCTAAATGATCTACATTCACACAAAGCAAAAATTCATCTTTTAGCACCTCCTCCTATATATATATATATATATATGTGTGTGTGTGTGTGTAAAAATAAAAATTAAGGAAGTAAAATGTTAGAAGAAATTTAAGTTTTTCTTAAAAATAAATGAAATGGGAATGAAAAATATATTTAGAAATTATCTTTTTCATTTAAAGCTATTGAGCATCATGAATGATAATAAGCTTGAAAATTGTTTTCTCTTGAGCAGCTGAGTTCTAAAGCTGAAATAGTAAAAGTAAAAAGAACTATAAATTTCTAAAGGTATCATAAAACAGAAAACAGTATCATCTCTGCTTTCCGAAAAGTCAATTTTCTTTATATAACTTTTTTATGTTTACTTCATTTTAAAAATTCTTATTTAAAAAAAAAAAAAAAAAAAAAAAAAAAAACATTCTTTTTATTGTATCTGTAGATTACTATTTATTCGTTCTTGCGTATTAGAAGGTAATGGATAAATTTATAACTTTTCCTGGATTTTTTTTTATTTTTTATAATTTGGCTATTGTGGTGAGAGTATTTATCTCCTGTTTATTAAATGTATTATTCACCAGTAAATCTATATACATTTTAAGAATGACTTTTTAATCGATAAATAATCAAAAGCTTGGATTTTGTGGTTTGTAATTGATGTGCATAATCCTTAAATGCATAAACATCTGAATTACAGTTAAAAAAAAGAAAAAATCTGCATTGCAGTTATTGCAATGCATTAATATATGGAAAGTGACATTTTTGTTTTCATAATGATTTTTGTTTGCATATTTTCATTACTATAATACGTCGATGGAGCTTCTTGGAGTTTTTAACTACCAGTATCTCAGCTCTATGATCTCAAAGACACATTTTTTCACAATACATTAGCATACCCTCAAGACAAAGCATACTAATTTGCATATCAAATGAAATTAGCGTGAAATTTGCTGCTTAACTTCTTTTTCTCCTTCGTGTTCAGGTTGTCGCGCCTAAAGCGTAGAGTTCTACATAGATTAAGTTGAATGTTTGCATGGGCGGGCATTCATCCTAGCATATTATAGTGTTAGTTTTTTTTTTTTTTTTTTTTTTTTTTTTTTTTTTTTTTGTCAGTATGCACCTTTGTCTTAAAAAATCGGAAAACATGTGATTACTTTTGAGTCACCCCTTCTTTTCAAAAATGGATTGGCATGTTCTCTTCTTTGAGATATCGTTTACAAAAATGAGAGAAAATGTCAGATGCCATGCACATGTTCCGCCATAAACTGTTCCCAAACGGAAATGATATTATTAATTCTCTTTATTTTTGTCCAAGAAATAGCTGAAATCGAACCAGAAAACTAACTACTGAACTGGAGGCGGATGGATTAACGCTAAGCCAAAAGCCAACAAAATTACGCATGGCTAATTTCTCATTTTCTACATGAAAAAGACACCCTGAATTTAAAATTAAATATCTTGAAAACAAAGATCGATAGAAGTGTGAAACAAACTGTATAGTTTTTGTGAAAACTATAATTTTGTTTATGCTGAAGTTTTAAAATTAGTAACAAAAATCGTCAACAAAGGAGCTATCCGCTGTAATCCAATGAGAAATTTCGATAAATGCTGCTTCGATGTGCCGGACGATGATTTCCACAGTTAAAAAATGAAAGTTTGACATTTCAACGCTGAAACGGATCGCACTGCACATAGCAGTATTATTTAACGGGATTCTGCATTGCGATTATCCGCGTTTGTAATGATCGATAGATGGCGCTTTTTCAGCATTTGTTGTTAGTAAATATTATAGCCACGTGTATTTATTATTGTTCTTTTTGTTATTCTACTTAATATTCGTACTATAATTTCTCCGCCATTACATCATGGAAAATTGATTGCTTTTGGTAAAAAATATTTCAGTTTATTCGAAGTTCGATCGGAAGTAGATTTTTAACTGAAGTTGAACAAATATTAGTTTCAAATCATCTGATTAATTCTTTACTTCCATTAGCCGAAGTAACTGAAATTTTAAATGTGTCATTTGGAAATAAATGGAAGCTTAATTCTGGATTTCTTGGTCCTTTGGAGTTACACTGGAGCACACAACAGTATGTGTTATCTTTTCTACCGGATTTATTCATTTTTATTCAATAAATATATGTGAAACTAAACATCGGCATGTAATGACGGCTTGATGGAAGCCGAATTAAAGCATGTTAATTGTAATTTCACCTTAGCCCACCAGAGGGCGAGCATTTCATTACAATCGCGGATAGCATAAAGTGTCATTTGTTGGTAACTTTTGATATAAATTTTGAAATTTCTGCTTAAGGATGCTATAGTTTTTACAATAAGCATACCGCTTGTTCCAGTCTTCTATCTATCTTTGTCTTTGAGATTTTTAATTTTAAAATGAAGCGACTTTTACGATATAGCCTATACTATCAATGAGATGACATCATGATATGTTGATTAAATTCTTTTTACCTTTCTAAAGCACGCGAGATAAATAACTTTTGTTAATTTTGATGGAAATACCATTTAAAAAAAAAAAAAAAAAAAAAAAAAGAAATTAAATCAATAAATAAAATCAGTAAAACCCTTAAATTAATAATGAATGTTTCGTTGATCTATAATATTGTTGTTCCTTAATTTATTGCACTTACAATAAAATAATATTTGCATTTTCTGTAATTATGTAGTTTTTAAAACAGTATCGGTAATTTAAACTAAAAACAACGTGTACTTATTTTCAAGTTATAATTATTTGAAAAAAATAAATAGGTACTTATTCTGATTTTCAATTGCATATTTTTTAATAGTTTTTGTATTGTTCAAAATCTGTTTAAAAACGAATAAAAATACCTAACGAATATTTTAATATTAACTTTTATTAAATTTTAAACTTATTTTGTCAAGATTATAATTTTTTATAATTAAAACTGATGTCTGCTTATCTTTTTCAAGAGAGAGAGAGAGAGAAATATTTTATTTTACCTTTCTGGAAAACTTGGGACACATGTTGCTTATATTTAAAAGCAAATAAAAATACATATCGAGCATTTATATATTATTTTTTATTGAGATATTTTTGTTTAAAAGCTGTTTCTTTAAGACTATAATATTTATATGATTGAGTGCTGTGTTATTCCCAGTCTTCCTCAGAAGAGAGAAAAATGTAACTTTCAAGTTTCAGTTTTTTACCTTCCGAAAAACTTGTATATGCTTTTACAGGTACACGTGTAGAAGTGTAATCAGAGCCAGATTATGGCACGGGCACACGGGGCACTGGCCCAGGGCCTTCAAATTTAGGGGGCCTTATTTTCAAAAAATGAGAAGTAATAGTACAAATTTTTTCATTATAAGTCTATTAAAAACGAAAATTGATTAATTTTTTTCTTTCTATATATATTAGAGAGCTTAAACAATTATCAAATTTTGTGAATAATTCCCTAAACGTTGCCTGATCAATGTGCTTCAGTTTTTCATTTGTCTTGAACATAAAACTAATGATTTTTTTATAGGTTGCTAAAAAAAATGAGTAAATAGAAGGTATAATTGAAGGGGGGGGAGCACTTTATTTATTTGTTTATTTTTGTTTTTGAGAATGGGTCCTTTTGGTGAGCTCTTTAGAGCAGGGTAAAGGGGCCTCCAAATAACATCAGTGCCCCGGGTCTACAAAAAACATAGTCGGGCCCTGAGTGTAATTTCTGATGTGTGTACTATCAAATCATTGTTTATGTTCACTCTTCTAGGTAAGTTCACTTGGCAAAAACACTTATCTTGTCATCACCTATTTCGGTAGCAAGAAAGGCAGCTTGTGTTGAATTTGTCACCTTTCTTCCCTCAAGGTTCACGCCCTCCAGATAATGACACATGAAAGTGTCAGAAGGAAAAAAAAAAAAAAAAAAAAAAAAAAAGGTTCCACCTTCTAAAACGACTCTTGTTGTTACCTTGCAGTGATATGAAACTGTCATAAAAATGCTATAAAAATTAAAACTTTTCCCATTAAGAATTAATATCTTTAAAAGATTGTTAGTTATTATGATGAAATTTTTTTTAAAGCAAATAATTGTATACATTTTATAAACTTAATGTCAAAAAATTATTTAATTATAAATTGATGAAAAAAGTTATGTGGAAAATAACAGCAGATATGTTTTTGATTTGAATAGGCTTATGTTTTTTATAAAAATTTGAAAGCTGAAATACTAAATTTGATTAATATTCTATAAATATTTGATTAATTATTAAAGTTTAACATAAATAAGCTTAAAAAATCACATAATAAATTTTTGTATTGGTATAATACTATACATTTTCAATAGACAGCTCTTTTTCAAAACAATTTTTAACTAGATACTTATTTCTATTCTAACTTCAAATCTATCAAAACATATGTTTTGATAAATTTGATAAATATTTTTATGCTGTCAGTAGAATTTAAAGTTCTCTTCTATATATTTCACTGAAAATTTACCTGAAGTCTAAATTTGTGCTACTCTGTTTCGGAAAATCTGTTAATTGGGAGGTAGTGCATGCCTGGAGACTATATCAATATTTAAAATATATAGTATGAAAAATAGAAAAATAACATTAAATAACCATTAAAATGGAATTATTATCAATATTTTCTATCGAGAGCTAAGTTACTTTATTTATAAATTAATAAATGTGCAACCGTTTAACAATACTCCTTTATAATTTGACAGTTTTTCAAGTATATTCAAACTACTTAGTCTACAAAATAATAACATCATATGTATCAATAAGGCCCTACAAAATTATAAATGTGGAAATTTAATTTCTGTATTCAAAATATGTATTTTATTTACAAATTCATTATGGATAATCGATATTTCTATATCGAAATGATATATATTCCTTTAAAAACAGCAGAAAATTTCAGGTGCGATGCACTATTTAAAATAAAGGATTCTTAGATTTGAAGATTATAACAAGCTAATATCACTGGAGTACAGTAAATAAAAATGCCATTGAAATTCATTAATTATATAACCATATAATCATAAAAATCAACTACTTTTTATTCTTGTTTAAAATAGCATAAGAACGAATATTAATGATAGAAATTTTGTGCTTTTAAATAAAGGGATATGTTTCTAATTAAAATTACTAACAATAACAAGATCCATTTTCTCCTTATTATCAAAATTGTTACTAAGATTTTTTATTTTTTATTTTTTATTATTTATTATTTATTAATTATTTTATTTTATTTTTTACTAAAAGAAAGAAAAAAAAATTGTAAAACTTCGGAAATAATTCCTCAATAACAAAAAATATAATAAATAATACCAGTATTAACTGATACAAATTAACATATATTTGATTCTCAGTGACTAATTTTTGGATACCGTGTGTATATTAAACAGTTACAAATATTTTTACGCTAATTTTCTATGATAAAAATATTAACATGCTGAATCTAAACACCAAGCACAAATATCTAGCTGTTATAATTCTCATGATATTTATGTAGGGAAAATATAAATTATGATACTATTATTGTATAAAATATTTTGAATGATAAATTATCAATTGTGATTTAGCATTCGATTAATAAGTGCTATGTATGGTATATTCGATGAATTGGTGTTAAATTTTAATTAAAACTTGTTTATATATATATGTGTGAAGAGCGCCATCTGAGGGACATTTTTATTGATTTTCATTTATTTATTTATTTTATATATATATATATATATATTTTTCTCGAACTTATGTCATAAATCTTCCACATACCAAATTTGATGGCTATTCGCTTGCCTTATTTATCTATAGGCTGATGCTTATGGCAGAAGTTTAATCATAATAATTCTGTAGAAGTTAATTTCTTAAATATTGAGAAATTTCATTTTTGAATACACGTGCATGTTTTTAACTTTTAGTAAACCTCTAAAACAGGTTCTCTCTATAAGATTTAACCTAAGCCTAAACCTCAAATGCATCGAGATAACTTGTATTTTGACAAACATTTATTATTATTTTATTTACCGTATAAAATTTTGGATTTACATGGAAATAAATGAATGCTTATTTTAATTATGAGATAGCCCTTAATATTTACGTTTCACTCTACAACACTTTTCGTGGAGGAATTACATGAGAATATATATATATATATATATATATATATATATATATATATATATATATATAATATATTTATGACATGAAATGATGACATGAAAGTGAATTGTAACAAACAACAAGAAAACTTATCAAACAATGTTAATAAACAAGAAAATTAGTTAAAGTTAAACACTATTTAAGCCAGGAGATTAAATTATGCTGTGCCAATCTCTTCAGCAGGTGGGAACACAGCTATTAAAAACTATGTAGTACTAGCAGGTTTCAAAAGATATGTAGGCTAGCATACTCCAAATGTAATTCAAACTGAATTCAAACTGAATTCAAACTGAATAGTAATGAAAAACTTAAAATTGTAAAACAGTATTTATATTTCTTGAAAATTAAATATTGAGTTTTGAAAACAAAAAATATTTCTATTTATTAAAATTAAATATTGAAAATCATAGGTTACAGCCTACAAAAAACGAAAAAGCTGTAAAAAATAAAGCTTATATATATAGATTTTTATACGAAAATGCTAGCCACACATACCCCCACCCAAACCTGCCAGAAAAAGATGAAAAACTCACCACCTGCAAGAAACAACAACTGCAAAATCCATCCTAGCTCAAAAACTTTTTAAACATTGACATTTTCGCTCCATATCCATAGATGTCCACAAAACTTTCCAGGTCTGGCGAAACAAAATATCAACAGGAACCAAGACAAAATATTTTTAAAAAAATTCTAAGTATTCATTATCTTCCTTATAAAATTTCTGATAACTATAACTAACACAATTTAAACTTTCACTTAAAAAATTGTCAAAATAAACAATAAGATTATATTTCTATTCATGAAAAGCTTCTATATATATATATATAACTGATTTTAACTGCCACATCTTTGAAGCTCAATTTTTTAAAAATTATTTTCATATCGGGAATTCGGGATATCAGGACGTATAGTGTCTGAATATTGAACGGATTTTAAAATAGTTTTTCTAATATCCTTGCCTTAATCAAAAAGCCTATCTGTGAGCTCTAGCCTTCAATTTCCAGGCGTCAGGTTTGAATTCCGGTTCAAGCATCTACATAATAGTTCGTTGTTGTTGGTGGTGTTAAGGTTAAGACCAATCGACTACACAAGGATCCTAGGCTTGGGTGGTGTACCCTTCGTAGAGGTTTTCTAAGGGGTACTCGCTAGCCTGTATTTACGCGACTTTGAAAGATAACTACGGAAAACTTCGAACAGCTAGCTCGACGAGCACGACCTGGGATCTAACTCGGCACTTACCGTCTATCAGCTTCGAGATTGAATCTCGCGCATCCGTACTGGGTCACTAGTAGTGCTGGACGATATCAGAAATTAAATATCGCGATATATCACCAAGTTAATATCGATATTAGTGATATATTGCGATATTTCTTTCAAGATAGGAAAAAATAGACATTTGTTATTTTTTAAAGACATATGCACACGAATTTTAAAGTATACAAGTATAGAGTGTTTTCCATGTATTTTCTGGTATATTACTACCATAACTTTATCATAAAAAAAAATTCATAAAAAGTGAATCAATATTTTGTGTTTCTTATAACTTATAATATTGCTTTTTAGTATACCTCTGTATAGTTTGTCCTCTATTCTTCCCATTTTAAGCTTTAATTATTTAAAAATCATATTTTAACACAGCTAATATGTGATCATTTCTACCAAGTATATCAAAATTCATAATACTACTTAAAATAAAGCTTAAGAAAAATTGTCTTAAGATGTAGGTATTAAATAAAAAGGAAAATCATTTTAAATAGTTAAGAAATGCCATTGGATACACCTTTTTTGGTCGTAGAGAGTAATATTTTTTACTTAAAACTCTTATATGCATCCTAAATGTCAGTTACTTGTCATTTTTATTTTTGTATCTGCTTACCAAATCATTATAATATTTTTTAAATGTATATGTGTTCAATTCACATTCGTAATAGTTTCACAACGATTGAAAATTGAATTATATATATATTTATTATATATATATATATATATGTATACATTGTCAGTATAAAAATTATATTATTTAAACAAAATTATGTTAAAGTTTCATTTTGTTACTTAAAGTAACTCATTTTGCATTTAAACCAATTTTATTTAACATGTACGGCTTAAAAAAAAAAAAAAGAAAGAAAGAAAGAAAGAAGGAAAAGGAAAGAGAAAGAATAAATGCTACATAAAAAAAGTAATAAACTATCCAATATTATATAATTCTATAAAGAAACTGTCACTGTAAAATTACTGAAGATAAAACTTTATTTTACATCAGTCAGATAGCACCCTTTCTCCCTTCCCATGTTATCCAATGGGATTTTTGTCACGTCGTTTTATAAAAATATTTTATTAAAAAATGAACTTTTTTTAATTCTGTTTTTTGAATATTACTCTTTCAACAGCTCGTCTTTTAGCTTAGTGAGCAATTTTTCAAAAAAATTAATTTAAATATCTTACTTACAGATCCACACTTAGAGTCCATAATTTACTTATTGAAATAAAATATTTAAATTAATTTTTTCGAAAAATTGTTCACCAAGCTAAAAGGCGACCCGTTCAAAGAGTAATATTCAAAAAACAGAATTCGAAAAACTTCATTTTTGAATGAGATATTTTTATAAAACGAAGCAACGAAAATCCCATTGGATAACATGGGAAAGGAGAAAGGGAGCTATCTGACTGAAGCAGTGATGCCAGATGGTCGAAAATTATTTCCCCAACCAGGTCTTCAAATTTCCCCAAATCAGGGGGGGGGGGGGGTTCGAAAAAATCCCCAACTTAATTTTTACTAAAAAGGGAAAATAAATTTTTTTTCAAAAAAAATATCAAGCAGATTTTTCTATGATTTAAGCTCAAATTTTTCCCCAAATGAAGGCAATTTTTGAAAAAAATCCCCAAATAACAATAAACCTATCAAAAGTCTCTAGTCGTAGGGATAAATCATTACGTTGCAAACATTGACAGAAAGTTGAAGAACTCCCCAGATTTGTCCCAAAAAATTTTAGAATTACCCAAAAAAGTCCCCACAAACATTTGGTCCCCAAAATTGTCCCCAGAAGCCTCCAAAAATCCCCAAAATGGGGACAAAATCCCCAATCTGGCATCACTGGACTGAAGTACAGCCCAAAGCGAGTTAAACACATGTTGAAGGTCCCATCTTATTCGCCAGAAGTTATCGATACTTTGAAATAAACCAATATCAATGAACCAATAGCAGGAAATGAGCTAAAACAAAAGATATTGTTTTCATTCGTCATAATAAGCGTTTGTTTTTATATCGCCTTGTCTGTGGTTACTGTGGTATTACACCTACGATCCACGAGTGGTGATGTGCAATATTATCAAATACTAACGGTAGTATAAATTCTTTCATATTATCGTTTAGGGTCAGTAAATGCATGAATGTATCAGTATACTGTGGGAAGTCAATATACTGTGTAAAAAGCAGATGGCTTTCAATAAATACTGTTTATTTTTTTATTATGCGGTGGACTTATTAAAACAGTGATATTTTAGATTTGAGGTTTCGCACGCAGGAATAAAGAAAGAGGGAGTATATGCATTGTGGGAGTGATCGTTTGGGGTGAGGTTATATTTTTTTATTTTATCAGTGAGGGATGGGAGAAAAATAAGAGAATGGGTATTAGTATAAGATATTGCGCGCTCTTTTTGTTCGGGTTTCGTTCGCTGATCGTGGTTCGTTCGCTCGGGTTTCATTCGTGATGCGCGCTAGCGCGGAAGCATAATTCTATTAATCCGTGGTTGGCGTTTAATGGTACTTATCGGCATATCGATTGGTGCGCACTAGGTAATATCGTTAAAGGGATATATCGTCAGAGCAAAATCTTAAATATTGTTATCGGGATATTTAAAAAATATCGATACTTGGGGATATATTGATAAATAATCCAGCCCTAGTCACTAGAGCGGCACGTAATCTAACCCCACAGATAGTACAGTGAAGCTAAAACGCGAACCAGAAAGGTAGTAGCACCACTAGTGTCAACAGAGGAGAACTACATGTGTTAAGTCTACATGAATAACATCTTTGATCGAAAATTGTTCTGCTATCTCGTTAGTAGTTAGTAGCAGGTTGGTATGCGGAGTTTTCTTTTGCTTCACTTACTATTATTTTTGAATTCACAAAATCATACTCAAAACATTCACAGCTATTCTTCTAAGAAATAAAATTAGTTTTTATTATGTTTAAAAATATACTTTTTCAAACACATCATACTCAAGAACAAATTAAAATTATAAACTGTACTTCTGAAATAGCTGTATGAAATCGTTAAATATGCTTGGTTTAATAATACAAAATACTTTAAAAGATTGGTTAATGTATATTTTCAAAATTTATTTGTTTAATATTTAGTACATACTTCTTAAAATAAATTGCTTTTAACGATCAAGTTTGTAAACAATAACAAAGTTGCCAAACGGAAACACAGCTAGCTACAATAAAAATAAGACAAGCGATTGCGTAAGCAGGAGTGGTCGAGATACTTGCAGCCGTTGCCAACAGAATCATTGTAGTCGAAATTTGGTTACCATTGAGTATACAGTAGTGTCCTATATATATATAAGAATCTGTGATAGAACACAATCCTCTTAATCATATTTTTTTCATTTTTAAACAAAATAAATTATTTTAATTTTAATAGTGTACGATATTGAAATCTGATACTACGATAAATAAATAGAGTGTTTCTCCAAAATTGGTCATTTTTCAACCAAAGATACTGGAAATGTTTAATAGCATAAATGCTATATGTCAATAATGTGTCAATTTCAGTCTACAAATTCAAATATTTCAACTGCTTTTTAAGCGTATAAAATCACAATATGGCGTTAAAAAGTTACTATTCCATACTTGTATATCAAATTCAAAATGTCAAAATCCATTTGAAGTCAATTTGACAAAAACATTCTAAATTATAACGCCTAAAATACACAAAAAACTTATGTATTTCGGCTGAAAGCTTGAAAAAAAAAAAAAAAACATTTTCAGAAAATGTCAGTTTTAACAGAATATTAATAAGTAAACACATAAAGAGATTTTAGTAGAATTTTCTTTTTTAATATAATGTATTAAAATAGTCTAAACAAAAAAGTAAATTCTCTTTCCTTCACTTATACTAACATAACTTTTCAAGAATTATAAATAGTTATAGCTGAATGCAGATTAATAAAATTAACTTTTTTATCTTGTGTTGGTACTTAAAAAAAATATATATATATATATATATATTGAAATCTCTATAAATATCTTCTACGAATAAAATTTCATTAGCTACTTAATGGCTCAATTCATTGAACTTGACTGGCAATAAATAGCACTAAGAGGTGAAAATTCTCTCTGAATTTAATTACATTCATTTAGAAATAACTGTTACTGAACTTGTCAGTTTTTTGTCTCTCTAGAATGATTAATTAGTTGGAAATATTTAAATACTAAAAGTCTGTTGTTACGTGATTGATATTTTTAAATTATCTGTTAGCAATCATGATTAAATTTATAAACTTTAATGCAAGACTTTTACAATAATTACATAAAAACATTTTAAAGCATTTAAACGATAATTACTTTTGTAAGTAAACTGCATATTATTAAATTTTATGGGAAACATTTATTTTTTACTTTGTCATTAAGGATAGATATCATTTATTCCTGAAAACATTAGAAAGGATTTTATACTATATTGAAAGAGAGTAGCTGGTAATTGACTTTGACTTGATTACCGATTCTTTTATTTTAAGAATTTGTAAAAAAAAAAAAAAAAAAGTTTAAATATAGCTTTTTAAGCCTATTATTCTTTTATATTAAATTATTTACTGTCGAACAAGAACAAAAAATAAAGCATCAACCTGTTACCCTACTCCTGCACCTACAGTAAATCATCACATAAAAAACATACGAGTACCAATCTTCTAAGAATATCATCTATTATTTAATGAACTAATAAATAAGTTTTGATTAATTTATGAGAATTAATCTTAATCTTAAAAAATATTAAAGTAACTTTAATACTTTCAACTGCAAAACTCAACGTTAATAAAATATTTTTATTTTATGTCCACTTTTACATTGAATATCAAACTTATTAGGGCCGATAGTTTTCGAAATGAAATTATTAAAAATTGTAACCCACTAATGTTAAATTACTTTTTTGTATTTATTTATTTTCTTAAATATAAAATTTACATTTTTTTTTTTTTTTGGTAATCTGTATTAATAGAATGAGGCTTTTGTCTAAAAATCGCTCAGAATCGAAACATTTTGCGATATCTTCTCGTTTTAGACATCAATAAAACCAAAAACACACTTGGAATATTTTCTGCGTGTGTGTGCATTTATGTCTCTAACGCCTTTTGGTACGGATATCGCATAGTGTTGCCATACTTTGAGAGTTTTTATTCAATACACCAATAATTTTGAGAAATGGTATTTGATATACATAATAGACGATTAAGTGTCTATTATGAATATCAAATATCACTTCTCCAAATTATTGGTGAGTAAGGAATAAAAAAGTCTCAAAATCTGGGAACACTGGTATCGCGTTAAAATGGCTGGACAGAATTAAATGGCACATGACAGGGATTTAGGTCTGTACTCAATTTAAAATAATATTTATGAATCATTTCAAATTTTTGATTTGATTTAAAGATATGAGGAAAAAAATGCTTTTCTCAGTAAGTTGTGCATCATGGAAAACTTTTACGATATCCTTACGTTCGAGGCATAAAGGAAGACAAAAAAGGCTCAGAATATTTTCGGTGTGTATGTGAGGTGGGAGCGTGGAATCTATGGCACTTCTTAGAATTTTACATCCTAGCTTACTGGGATTTAGGGATTTAGGGATCTAGAGTGTGTGTTTGCATGTTTTTTAATAATCAAAATATAATTATACAGGTCTTCTCATACCCATGATTTTCAAATATAAAGTACAAATTTCGAAATTAATATATATATATGTGTGTGTGTGTGTGTGTGTGTGTGTGTGTGTGTGTGTGTGTGTGTGTGTGTGTGTGTAATTTTTTAAGGATGTGTTAGAATCTAATCTTATTAATAGGATGTGGTATTCAACATTTCATAAACATATACAAAAAATTAGCATTTTCTGACATGTAAATTTGTTTAGAAAGTCTTAAAAAATCATAATACGTAATTAGTGGGTATATAATATAGGAAACTATTTTCTGTTGGTATTGCTTGCCTAATATTAATTAATTTTGAGACGATTCTTAAATAAACTTTAACAAAAATAGTTAAAACTCTTAAGGTGTCTAGGGGTTTTTTAATCTTCAAAAAAAAAAAAAAATTTCAAAAATAAACAATTCTGAACATTTTGATGCTTCATTTATAATTCTACATATTTAGGCTAAAATATTATGAGCAAAATTGTAACTGATATCAATATTAAACTTCATTGCATTTCCAAACTTTGTAACACTTCTTTTCTCAAAAATGCTTTTTGCCGCTATCAGTAAAATATCTCACCGTTAAATTAACCTATAGGCGTTTATTAAAATGTTTGTATGAATTTATTTAATAAAATGAATAAAGGATTTATAAATATTTCAAAATTTACTATTTTTAAAAGATATAAAACATAAACATTTGAAAATGTTCTAAAAGTTCAAACATTTTTGAAAAATATGTTTGACTAAATAATTTTGTAGATATCCTTTATATACATATGTGTGCAAAACTTTATAGCAATAAATGAAGATTTTTTTTTTTTTTTTTTCAAAATCTTGCGGATAGTAGCAAAAGGCGTTTAAAAAAAAAAACCGTGTTCAATTTTAGAAATGCAATGAAATTCAATATTGACATCAATTACAATTTTGCTCATTACTTTTGAACCAAAGTACGTAGAATCATAAACGGAGCATCAAAATATGCAAGATTGTTTATATTTCAATCTAAATCTAAATCTAAATATATATATTTCAAAAAGCTGTTTTTAAGGGACATAACTCCCTAAACCCCTTAAGTTAATTGTAAAATCATAATGATAATTCGGTCTAAAAATAACTGAAAAGGTTTTTTTTTTCCCCTAACAATGTTAAATTCGGAAGGATTTTATAAAAAAAAAAATTGTAAGACCTACATTCTTTTTTATATCGAGACTAGCTGACCCGTCCGGCTTCGCACGGATGAACAAATTTTAGCTAAAGATAGATTGACATGCAAAAAATCAAGAAATATATCAGTTTATATGTTACAGTCAGGCAATATTATTAACTGAAAAGTCAAAATATAATTTTACAATTATTTGTTTTAATTATTTGTTAAATGTTGGAAATTTTTACTTAATGTTATTTATTTATTTATTTCATAAAAAGAAACATTTCTTTACTCATGAAAAAAAAAAAAAAAATATATATATATATATATATATTGAAAAATAAACCTATGACATGAAAATGTTTTTGATAAAATTGACGTCATAATAGCTTTAATTATTATTTATTTGTTCCTCTCGCAAATATATTTAATTTTTTCCATAATTGATGGCTATTTTAATAATGTGTATGAAGGGAGAAATCAATAATATGAAACAATATTCCTACACTATATACTATTACAGAATTAGGTGTGAAACAACCACACGACTTCCATTACCCACTATTACACGTATTATATACAATTTTTTGGAGATATTATGTGCATTTTTTGAGATTTTCCAGTAAGAGAAACTTGATACACGTATGACACATACAACAGAGTTTACATAGCTAGTTAAAAAATAAAGGGGAAATAAATAGATAGTTATATTTTTAAACACGAATTTCCGAGATCTAAAACTGAACTACCTAATCCGAATGACCGTTAATATTCCTGTAATAAGTACGTAATACTTGAGAAATGTTATCTCAATTGTATTACTGAAAGAATTTTCAAGAAAACGTTAGAGCCGTTTTTGAGATATCAACTTTTACCAAAACTTAGCATATTCAATTATTGATCTAAAATCAATAATTACATACAAAAGGATATTTAATAGGAAGTTAACATGGCGAGTTTGAAAAAAATCCGTTCAGGCGTTTTTAAAGGAATGCACTTGTGAGATCTGAAATTGAGCTGTTTATAGAGGACGCCTATCAATTTTCCTGAACCAACCAACTATATCATTCAACAGGGCATCTAATAGGTTGTTTATATAGCAGCTTTGAAGAAAATCGTTAGAGCTGTTTTTGAGATACGGGCTTACGGTCCCATTTCCGGTTTTCGATAACCCAATTTTGGTTTTTCAATTTTTACGAAAATTTGGAAAATTTATCTGTACACCAGACCTGAATCTTGTGAAATTTTGTAGTTCTATCTTTATTAGTTTCGAAGATATCACAGCCAGAATATTACACACATACACACACACTGACCAATTGCCAAAAACTACTTTTTTGGACTCAGGAGACCTTAAAACGTGTAAATCAGGTGAAACTCTATATCGAATTTTTGGACCGAATACAATCCACTACCTACGGTAGTAGGGTAATTGAAGTAATAACACAGATCTCACATTTAATACGAAAATATACAGATTTCTGTATTATGTTTTCGATCGCCAAATACAAAAATTGCCAAGGACGACAGATCTATGATTTGCTTTCAATTAAAATATTGAAAATTTGAATTAAAAATTTATTTTACCAAAATTTATTATAGCTTCTAGCACTTAGAGACAGTGTAACCTTTGATTAGTGAAAAAAAAAAAAAATCGGATTTCTCTACATATACATATAAACCTTTCTTCTTTACACATTAGAACAGAGCATAGATTAAATGGGTTTCTAATCAACATAATGTAACTCAAATAATTATATGCTATTTGCATTTCAGTAATGGCTGTATGCGCTATGAGCTACTTGTCATAACTGTTAGTTGCTAAAAATAGTCGCCAAATAAATTTAAACTTCTCAATTATTCTTTTAAAAAATGCATAATTAAATGCAGATGATATTTTTTTAATTCACTTTTTATATTATTATTCGCGTGAAAATATATTTTATCAAATGTCAATAAATAAATTAACTCGTAAATTTTTTTGGCAACAATTATAAATTAAAATAAATAATTTAAAAAAAAAATGTTTAAAAGTTAGAATTTCTAATTTTATTTTATTTATTTAGTTATTTTTAAATTCCAATTTCGTTTACACACATCAGTTCAAACATTAATGCTTAGATCATTATATTATATCATATCATATCAAATTATATGATTAGAAAATTAATACTTTTAAAGTTGTAATGACGCCAGATTTAACGTTTAAGTTTAACATTTCACAGTAATGAATTTCAATATAATTCACGTGCAAATATGTTTCTTTTCTTTTCATGTCACGATATTTTAAAAACAAAAGGAACATGTAAAAGTTTGTTTTATGTTGGCAGCAACTAAATTTTTTAATATTTCATTATTTCCATTTCTATTATGGCTTTTATGGGGATTTTAATTAAAATTCTTAGATTTTAAACTAAAATTTATTTTATCAAAATTAAATATAGCCTATAACAATCAGGGATAGTGTAGCTTTTGGTCAGTGAAGAAAGTTTTTAAATCGGTTCAGTAGTTTCAGAGATTACCCTCCACAAACATACAATTTTTTGCGCTTTATATAATGATATAGATTTTTGCGCTTTATATAATGATATAGATAAAGAAAAAAATATTTTTAAAAAAGACTTAATGAAAAGTGAAATTAATTTAAATGCGTTGGTTACAATTTCCTCTTTTCTACTGTTAATAAGAGGGTATTAGATTTTTTTTTTTCCTCGACAGTACTCGTGAACCAAATTCATATGTTATAACCTTTTGATATAATTTTGTGAATAACTGCCTAAATAAAAATCATGTATGTATTTTTGTGTATTCTTCCCAATTGTCACTTCTTTTACAAATTTTCAATTAAAAATTTTCAAAAAAAAAAAAAAAAAATTCAGAATTTGTCTATTTAAGTTGATATTTATTAATGAAAACGATTAATTGTAAATCTTCTCTCAATAAAAATAAAATCACATCAATTTTTGATATATTTCTCCTTCTTTGCACGATACTAGAATTTTTATCTGTGGTTAGTGGACTGGGTATTATGAAAAAACAGCGTTCGATTAAGTTATGTTTAGTATGATTCTTA
>OZ005650.1:313569951-313857451 GCA_963930645.1 Salticus scenicus
ATGTACCACGATAGCGGCCCCAAAAATCACGCTATTGACTTGCAATTCGGTACATGTATTCATGAGCCCAACGGAATTAGTGTATAGTGTTAGATGTGTATCCCATTTGTCATTCGTGTACGGGGACACGCCAAAGTGTTTCTTATCCTTACGGCCTATGGGAAGAATTTATATGTACTGTAATTGCGGCCGCAAAACTCCTTCGATTGACTTGCAAATTGGCGTACACGTTCCAGCTTTGCATATAAGTAGCTGTATAATTTTTATTGCTATATTGTTTATAAACTGTGTACTGGGACACGCCAAAATTCTTAATATTACGGCGTATAGGGTGAATTTCGTTTAAACGCATTTTAATATCATTACTTTCCAATGAAGAAAATGAAACTAGCGTACGTGAGCAAGATGCTTAAACTTATGTCGTTTGAAGAAAATACGTGCTCTTAAGCTTTCTAATTAATGTACAGGACCTTACAAAATTGCTCTGACAATGTCACGTAGTCATCCAATTGGGACAATTGTTAATTTTAAACGCAAAATAAGCGGAAATTTTTTTACTGGTGTTTACAATGTTTATGGTTTGTTTACAGAGACACAAGAAAGAATTTCGTAACAGTAGAGCCTATACACAAATTTTTATTTAAGCGCGCACAATTAATGCGTTTATGCTGAATTGAACTTAATAAAATTAACATACATTATAAAGATGCTTAAAATCATGTTTACTCTTTTAAAAGGTTATGTATAAACTAAATAATTTATGGGACCACACAAAATAATTCCGAGTATGTACTGTAATCATCCAAATGATGTCAAAATAGTTTGAAAATTAATGAGTTATAATTAATTAGGTTTATTCTTATTATTGGCGTTTATAATGACTGTGGCTACTTTTTTGGATACATAAAAGAATTTCGTACTATTACAGTCTATAGTCGGTATTTTTTTAAAGTTTATTTCCATCAAATATAATGAAATTTTATTAGAATTTTATAAGCATGTATTCCTGTTGAAAATTATGGTCGTAGAATTGGAAATTAGTTTAAAGGTTACGCAAAGTATTTCCGATATTCTATGTATTTTTTTTTTTTTTTAATGAAATTTGGTAGTTATGAAATTTGGTGTGTATGAATTTCAGGGAAATAATACAAGACCGTCGTTTATTAAGAATACATATTGTTGCGTACTTTAGGGTTCGTAAGTTGTCCGAGAATGAAAGGCGAAACTTGCAAAAATTCAGTGATTTATTCACAGAAAGTTTCAGAAAAATACAGGTCTATAAATCAAGTATCAGCTTCAATTTAACCAGTAAACACAACTTAAACAACCTCCGTTAACAGAAAAACAACAGTACAAACTGTTTAGCAATAACACATAAAGCAAGTCTCATCCAAAGAAGTTCAAAGCAAAGCAAGCATTTGACGAAACTCACACAGATCTGAGACTGACCGTCTTGGCGAAAAAAATGCTTCTTTTATACTTTTCTATCGAACACAGACAGTTCTGGAAAATTCTCGTATCTCATCAGCCAGTGAGATTAGAGTTTCCATATTTGGTATATCCCTAATAAGGATTTTCTCGCCAAGGTCGCCAGAAAAATCGCCAAGGAGGGAAACAGTTGCCAAATTTGGCGCCAAATCCATTTCTTCCTTATTGGAACTTTTTAATGCGTTTTTAAAGGAAAATTAGGCTATTTTAACTGTAAAACGACTAGAAATGCACAAAATTAGCATTTTATCATCTTACTAAACCTCTTTGAAAGAAATTATATAAAAATAAATGCAATTATTTACAATTCCGTAAGACTTTATATGATATACAAATATGCATACAAAGGGAGATAGAACGGGGGTTGAGGGGGGCTGCAGCCCCCCTCAGGAATGTATATGATTATGGTAACAAGTCGATCGAGTCAATATATACTATTATATAATAAGGAATATATAAAAATGGCCTATTGAATAATGTCTGATGCAAATAGGACGTTGAGGCTCCTGATCTGCAGATCCACTAGTTACTTCATTTTATCAGGTTAATATATCGATTTTCCAAACCTAAAAATTTCTAGAAATTAAAATGCTCTCGTTTTCTTTGTTTTATAAAGTAATGATCAGCTAACTGTCTAGTAAATGTTTGTGAAAATATTTAGCAATTAAAAAAAAAAAAAAAAAAGAAAGAAAGAAATATTTCATGTCAAAATAAACAAATAAAATACACGTTTACTTATCTATCTATCTATGTATCTATATATATTTATTATTATTATTATTACTATTATTATTATTATAAAGATAAATATTTTTATTTTCACAGGAATAATAAGAAAAATTAGAAATAAGAAAAAAAAAAATCTTAGTTGCATTACGAAAATTTTTACTCGTTTTTATCAAATAATTGCGGCTAAATATATATTTTCATACAGACATTTGGCATTAGCTTGAAGTTTTTATTTATTTAAATATAAATTTTCTTTTCTACAATAAAACAAGTTTTCGTTTTTATTGGTACTTTATACGTAACTTCTGGGGTTGTTTTATGTTCTCACCTTAATTTTAAATCGTATAATTTTATTTTTTTAAGTTTTCTTTCTTTTTCTTTCTTTCTTTCTTCTTTCTTTCTTCTTTCTTTTATTTTTACTTTTATTTTGTGAATGTCATAAGTCTGTAAGTGTTTATTTATTTATTTATTTATATATTTATATTCTTGAAAAGATTAGGTATTAAACCCCTTAGAACATTTTGAAATTTGGCCCCGAAGTAGCTCGGACATTTCTTGCCAAGGTCTTTAGTTACACAATTACAATAGCCGTTTTAATTCACCGCAAAAATAGTCAAAAGAGGTCTCCAAAGGGATCCCATACTATAGTTGTATTTTTATATTTATTTATTTATTCAGAATACTTTCTATTAAAATCTTCGGGATATGTTCCATGTATTTATCTTTCCATTTTAAACCTTTGTTTAGTCCTTTATTTCAAAATTCTATGAACATTGCTTTAACCTGGCCAACGCCAAGGGACCTGTTACTAATAAATATTAGCATTGTTATTAAAGAGTAAAAATTTTAAGCAACGTTTTACGTCGCTATTTTTTTTTTTTTCATTTAAGTTTATTATACAAAATTATTGTTTTTTTATTATCAATATCCGAGTATATTAAAAAAAAAATCTATCTATTATTTTACTGCAAATAAACAATTATACTTCTTTTAAAAGCAGTGACATGAAAAAAAAATATTTAAAATAATAAACTATGAAAATATTTTAAAAAGTGATTTTTGTTTTTTTTAATCACAAAAAATTTTTCCATGTGATAATTACAATTTCTCCATAGATGTTTTTAACAAGGATTTCATAAACTTCCAAAATAAATAAACATACCATAATACTGAAAAAAAAAAAAAAAAACTTTACAAGGAATATAATATTTATGATATACCAATAACAGAATATGAATCGCAATTTCCTTTTACTTTTCTTAACTTTTCAACATAATGAATAGGGAAAAATAAACTTCAAAAATAAAAGTCTATTCAAAATATTTTTTTTTATTTAAGTTTAATCAAGATTACTTGAAAATAAATTTTTCCTACGGTAACAATATACAGAAATGTGTATGAAAGAAGAATTTCGAAAATCATTAATCATCTTGGAATTAGGAAACAAAAACTGAGGAAGAAAGCAAATATCTTGAACAATAAACATAAAAGTAATAATAACAATAATATTTTTTTAAGAACTAAGATCTGTAAATAAAAGTTTAGGAAATTCCTTTTGTAAAATAAAAATAATATTGGTTTAGAGGAAGGGGTTTGTATTATTCGCTGAAGAGATTTTTTTTCTCTAATAAACCACATAATAATAATAATAATAATAATAATAATAATAATAATAATAAATAAATGCATTTATTATATATTAGCTTAATGGTAATTTCATATAATTAAGTGGAATATGAGATGAAGAAAATGTATTACAGGATCTTATTCATTTAATTATATGTTTTTGTTTTGTAAATAATTTATTTAATAATATTTTATTTGCATCACTTTATAGGAGGTGTTTTTATCTGGCTAGTACTTATTGGATAAAGCTCATTAAATGCGGTTGAATATTCCGATAGCTAACACTGCTCTAAAAGAAAAAAAAAAATCAAGATCTGATACCATTCCTGCAGATTCTTATGTAAAATGACCTCCGAAATCCGAATATGACCACAATTTTACCCAATCACCACCGTTTTCTAGATCCCCTCCCTCATTTTTATCATTGTTTGGTAATTTTATTCCTATCAGTTTGATTTTGAGATGAACGATTATTATTTTAACCGTTAAATGTCTTCTGACCTGAGGAGCTACAGAGGTAGAAAAAACTAAAAACACGAACATTTGTAGTAAGGAGGAAATTTGAGAGGATTTGTCCCCAGAAAACAAAAGAAAATCGATAAAAACAATCAGTTTCATATATATTATTTAATACCTCATTAAAATCCTTAATAGTTCCGACTTTAATATATTTCGGCCTCCAGTCGGGGCCATCATCAGAAATACTCGGTAATGACTAGCAGATGCTAAAGCTGGGCGGTTTGTTTATTTCCTAACGCTTCTTTCTCGCTTTCTTCACTTCGCTTGTTTTGGTTGTATAGCTGTTGCCATTCGGGTGGTATAATGCTGTGTTCGATGTCATTAACGGCGTTGTTAGATGTTAGTATTTCGAAAGCCTCTCCTTTGAGGGCATAGTAATGTGAATTATATGAAGCTATTTTTTGATAGTTAATGGAGTCAATGTTAATTGAGTTACTATTGTTAGTTCTTGAGAAGGCTGTAGATTGTTTATTGTATTTTAAATCGGTTAGATGTTCGGAGATACGGTCTTTAATTTTTCTTTTGGTCATGCCAACATATGAAGCTTTATTTTTATTGTGAAATTGGAAATTAATTTTATAAATGCCTGCGGTGTGTTTAAAACGGATTGAACCTTTTTCGTTACGAATGCGTTGGTAGATATTTTTGTTCGGTTTGATTGGGATATTAATGTTGTGTTTTGCGGCTTCGTTTTAATTTTTAGGGAGGCTCCTTTGCAGTATGGGATCACGGGGGTGAAAGATTGTTTTGTTTTTAGTGCATTGGGAATACGATTATCAAAACAAACCATTCTTTAAATTTTCTCGATGTCACCATATTTAAAAAAAAAGACAACACCATTGACACCACCGTTTTTAGGAAACCTGCCAGCAACAACGAATTTATTAATAAAAAATGTCGCCCCCCCCACACACACACACCTATTCGCTCTTATGTCAATCGCGCTTTCCTCATCTGCTCAAATAAAAAATATCTAAAATCCGAATTAAAAGTAATAAAAAATATCGCTAAAAAAGCCAATTATAATCCCTCCTTTGTAAACACTTTTTACAAAAAACGTATAAAAGCTCTTAATCGTATTCCCAATGCACAAAAAACAAAACAATCTTAATCTTTCACCCCCGTGATCCCATACTGCAAAGGAGCCTCCTTAAAAATTAAAAACGAAGTCGCAAAATACAACATTAATATCCCAATCAAACCAAACAAAAATATCTACCAACGCATTCGTAACGAAAAAGATTCAATCCATTTTAAACACACCGCAGGCATTTATAAAACTAATTTCCAATTTCACAATAAAAATAAAGCTTCAAATGTTGGCATGACCAAAAGAAAAATTAAGAATCTCCGAACATCTAACCGATTTAAAGTACAATAAACAATCTACAGCCTTCTCAAGAACTAACAATAGTTACCCAATTAACATTGACTCCATTAACTATCAAAAAATAGCTTCATATAATTCTCATTACTATGCCCTCAAAAGAGAAGCTCTCGAAATAATAACATATAACAACGCCGTTAATGACATCGAACACAGCATTATACCACCCGAATGGCAACAGCTATACAACCAAAACAAGCGAAGTGAAGAAAGCGAGAAAGAAGCTTTAGGAAATAAACAAACCGCCCAGCTTTAGCATCTGCAAGTCATTACCGAGTATTTCTGATGATGGCCCCGACTGGAGGCCGAAATATATTAAACTCGGAACTATTAAGGATTTTAATGAGGTATTAAATAATATATATGATATATAATCCTTTTTTAAAGCATTTTTAATATACAATCAGTTTCTTTTTCTTTTTTTTATTGCAAAATTTCTCTTTTTTTTTACATATTCTAGCTTCCTGTTTGCCATTTTCTTACCAAAACACCCCAAATAATAAAAATTATTCAGTGATTTTTTTTTTCAAAATGTTGGTGAGTGGAGTTAAAGTCTCAAAGCCCTCGCAAGAAAGTTTGACGGATTCACTGTACGAGTTTGCTATCAATAACTCCCACGTTAAACGTTTTGGGAAGTAAACCATGGACAGTAAAATATCCTCCTTTGACGCGTGTTAAATATCACCACACGAGAACACCATAAAGTTCACTATCTTATCGCAAAACGTGTACTAAAAGTAGATACCGACTGACGACTACAATATTAAGCGCAATGACCTTCAGCACGTATCAAAGCAGGAGGTTTTACTGTTCATGTTTTATTGCTGAAAACATTTAACGTGGGAGTTATTGAAAACAAACTTCGTACAGTGAATCAGACAAACTTTCTTGAGAGGGCTTTGAGACTTTAACTCCCCTCACCAACATTTTGAAAAAAAAAAATATTGTATAATTTTTATTATTTGAGGTGTTTTAGTAAGAAAATGGTAAACTGGCAGCTGTAATATGTAAAAAAAAAAAAAAAAAAAAAAAAAGAAAAGAAACTGATTGTTTTTCATTAATTTTCTTTTGGTTCTGGGCACAAATCCCCTCAAATTTCCTCCTTATTACAAATGTTCATATTTTAGAACTTTCTACCTCTGTAGCTCCTCAGTTGAGAAGACATTTAACGGTAAAAATAATCCTAATTCCTCTCCAAATCCAAATGGTGGGTACAAAAGTACCAAACAATGATAAAAATTAGGGAGGGGTGCATCTAGAAAACGGTGATTGTGCAAAATGGTGGTCATATTCGGATTCCGGAGGTCATTTTACATAAGAATATGCTGAAATGGTGTCAGAGGCAATTTTTTATGCCGAGCAGTGTAATTTATAATAGTGTAGTTATTAATAATATTTTTAATACATGTACAAAATTTTATAATCAGAATAACAATGTATACATTTTATATATGTTATTACAAATATAATTCCGATAAACTTACACAGATGCTAGAAGTCCCGTCTATGATGTTTATGAAAACTGCAATACGTACTGATTATATCACACTGATAAATATTTTCAGATTACATGGACAGACTCTTACTTCAGATTCAGTTAAAAAAAAATAAATTCATGAATTAAATTCCTTAAATCAGTAAACTATCATGCAATTCCCCTAACAAAAATGCTGCGTTTTAATACTTCTAAAAAAAAGTCTCTCTTTATAAATCGAGGGGTGATTAGAATCATTTGTTAGATTAAATTCGTAATATATAACCGCCGTTAGATACGCAACCGTGCCATTTTTGTAAACTTACCGCTGTTCCTTCAAACGTAACACTGTAATCTCACAATATACATTTTTGTAAAAGTTAATTCGATAAAAAATGCGATAATCTGGCCTAGATTCTGACTTGTTAGAGAATAAATGTAAATTATTATTATTATTATTATTATTTTGAAATAGTGCATACTTTCACAGGTGTTATAACCTGCTCAGTAACCTGAATGATTGAGTACCATGACTTTATACTACTTTTAACCAAGAACCTCGGTATTTTTGAAACAGTGATTACGCATAACATATTTGATTCTGGTTGTTAGGTAGAATTTTAAAATTTTGAACTTCGTTCACAGCCAAAAGTTCTCACAGTTAGACGCGCTAATATTTGGAAATGTTTCTGTTAGGGTTTTACAACATTTAATATTCAAATAATGCAAAATCATGCATATATATATATATATACTAGCAGGCTACTCCCGCTTCGCTGGTCACTATTTTTAAATGAATCATTATAATTAATGAATTCTCAAAACTGCATCAATTTTTATCATGTGAAAAAAAAAAAGTCTGATCACGAAAAATGTCGCACCGGGTTCTCACTGTCTTCGGCAGCGAAGACCCGTGCGCGATGCGCAAGCGCGAATGCATATATATGAGCACCCTAATAATTTTACAAATTCGAAAATATCCGCAATCGATTTGTAAGTATAAAAACCTCTAGGCACCAGTTTTGAACGATCTATCTCTATTTTTATTTTTTTGCCCCTCCGCTCCCTCGGCCTTCCCGCCCCTCCCAATAATTTTAAAAATCCAAAAATATCCGCAATCGGTTTGTAGGTATCGAAAACCTCGATGTATCAATTTTGAACGATCTAACTCTATTTTATTTTTTTTTGCCCCTCCGCCCCCCCCCCTTCTCGGCACTTCTAATAACTTTACATTTTCGAAAATATCCCCATTCGACTTGCAGGCCTCTAAAACCTCTCTGACCCATTTTTAAACAGCCTAACTGTATTTCTATTTGTTTTTGCCCATAGCCCCCCCCTAACCGCCCATTCTAATAATTTTACAAATTCGAAAATATCCCCAATCGATTTGTAAGTATCGAAAACCTCTATATACCAATTTTGAACGATCTAACTCTATTTTTATTTTTTTTGCTCCCCCTCTCCCCTCCCCCTTCTCACCCCTCCTTATAATTTTACACTTTCGAAAATATCCCCATTCGACTTGTACGCCTTTAAAACCTATCTGAACCAATTTTGAACGGCCTAACTGTATTTCTATTTGTTTATGCCCATAGCCCCCCTTACCTCCCCACCCCCCTTACCTCCCTTCCTAACAATTTTACAAACACGAAAATATCCGCAATCGATTTGTAAGTATCGAAAACCTCTATATACCAGTTTTTAACGATCTATCTCTATTTTTATTTTTTTGCACCTCCGCTCCCTCCTGCCTTCCGGCCCCTCCCAATAATTTTAAAAATCTAAAAATATCCGCAATCATATTGTAGGTATCGAAAACCTCGATGTACCAATTTTGAACGATCTAACTCTATTTTATTTTTTTTGCCCCTCCGCCCCCTTCCCTTCCCGGCCCTTCTTATAACTTTACACTTCCGAAAATATCCCCATTTGACTTGCAGGCCTCTAAAACCTATCTGTACCAATTCTGAACGGCCTAACTATATTTCTATTTGTTTTTGCCCATAGCCCGCCCTTACCGCCCCTCCTAATAATTTTACAAATTCGAAAATATCCCCAATCGATTTGTAAGTATCGAAAACCTCAATATACCAATTTTGAACGATCTAACTCTTTTTTTATTTTTTGCCCCCCCCCTCTCCCCCCCCCTTATCGCCCCTCCTAATAACTTTACACTTTCGAAAATATCCCCATTCGACTTGCACGCCTTTAAAACCTGTCTGTACCAATTTTGAACGGCCTAACTGTATTTTTATTTGTTTATGCCCATAGCCCCCCTTACCTCCCCACCCCCCTTACCTCCCTTCCTAACAATTTTACAAACACGAAAATATCCGCAATCGATTTGTAAGTATCGAAAACCTCTACAAACCAATTTTGAACGATCTAACTCTATTTTTATTTTTTTGCCACCCCTCTCCCCCCTACCTTTCTCGCCCCTCCTAATAACTTTACACTTTCGAAAATATCCCCATTCGACTTGCAGGCCTCTTATACCTATCTGTACCAACTTTGAACGGGCTAACTGTATTTCTATTTGTTTTTGCCCCATAGCCCTCCTTACCTTCCCACCCCCTACCCGACCCTCTTAATAATTTTACAAATTTAAAAATATCCGCAATCGATTTGTAGGTTAGAAAACCTCGATGTACCAATTTTGAACGATCTAACTCTATTTCATTTTTTTTGCCCCTTCGCCTTCCCCCCTTCCTGGCCCTTCTTATAACTTTACACTTTCGAAAATATCCCCATTTGACTTGCAGGCCTTTAAAACCTATCTGTACCAATTTTGAACGGCCTAACTGTATTTCTATTTGTTTTTGTCCATAGCCCCCCCTTACCGCCCCTCCTAATAATTTTAGAAATTCCAAATTATCCCCAATCGATTTGTAAGTATCGAAAACCTCTATATACCAGTTTTGAACGATCTATCTCTATTTTTATTTTTTTGCCCCTCCGCTCCCTCCTGCCTTCCGGCCCCTCCCAATAATTTTAAAAATCCAAAAATATCCGCAATCATATTGTAGGTATCGAAAACCTCGATGTACCAATTTTGAACGATCTAACTCTATTTTATTTTTTTTGCCCCTCCGCCCCCCCCTTCCCGGCCCTTCTTATAACTTTACACTTCCGAAAATATCCCCATTTGACTTGCAGGCCTCTAAAACCTATCTGTACCAATTCTGAACGGCCTAACTGTATTTCTATTTGTTTTTGCCCATAGCACGCCCTTACGCCCCCTCCTAATAATTTTACAAATTCGAAAATATCCCCAATCGATTTGTAAGTATCGAAAACCTCAATATACCAATTTTGAACGATCTAACTCTTTTTTTATTTTTTTGCCCCCCCCTCTCCCCTCCCCCTTCTCGCCCCTCCTAATAACTTTACACTTTCGAAAATATCCCCATTCGAATTGCACGCCTTTAAAACCTGTCTGTACCAATTTTGAACGGCCTAATTGTATTTCTATTTGTTTTTGCCCATAGCCCCCTTACCGCCCTTCCTAACAATTTTACAAGCTCGAAAATATCCGCAATCGGTTTGTAAGTATCGAAAACCTCTATAAACCAATTTTGAACGATCTAACTCTATTTTTATTTCCCCCCTTCTCCCCCCTCCTAATAACTTTACACTTTCGAAAATATCCCCATTGGACTTGCAGGCCTCTTAAACCTATCTGTACCAATTTTGAACGGCCTAACTGTATTTCTATTTGTTTTTGTCCCATATCCCCCTTACCGCCCCACCCCCTACCCGCCCCTCTTAATAATTTTACAAATTTAAAAATATCCGCAATCGATTTGTAAATATCGAAAACCTCAATGCACCAGTTTTGAACGATCTGTCTCTATTTTTATTTTTTTGCACCTCCGCTCCCTCCCCCCTACCCGCCCCTCCTAATAATTTTACAAATTCAAAAATATTCGCAATCGATTTGTAAGTTTCGAAAACCTTTATGTACCAATTTTGATCAATCTGACACTATTTTTATTTTTTTGCCCCTCCTCCTCTCCCCCACTTCTTGCCCCTCCTAATAACTTTACAGAATCAAAAATATCCCCAATCGACTTGCAGGCCTTTAAAACCTATCTGTACCAATTTTGAACGGCATAACTGTATTTCTATTTGTTTTTGCTCCGTAGCCCCCCCCCCTTGCTGCCCCACCTGGGGGCTGAATTTCTAAAATTCCAGAAATTTATTTTTAGATAGTTGCATTAGCTATATTTTAGAGCAAAAATTTTACGTATGTCTATTTTTTTTGTTTGAGATATATAGGATTATGTGAAATCACGTTTCCCCCCCCCCCCCCCCGCCCCCCTTCGGGACGAAATTTCAAAAATTCCAGAAACCGATTTTTAGACACTTGTATTAGCTATATTTTAAAGACAAAAGTTTACGGATATCTGTTTTTTTGTTTGAGATATGAAGGATTTTGTGAAATTACGTTTTGCCCCCCTCCCCCCCTTGGGGGGCGAATTTTGTAAAATCGCTTGCAGCGTTGTCTTTTTCGGGTCGTAAACATTAACCGTGCCAAATTTGGTCCTGCTCGGTGAAACGGCCTAGGATTCTATAGCGAACACAAACACACACACACACACACACACACAGACTCTACTCTTTTTTATATATATAGATATATATATACATATTCAGATAATACAAAAAGTACACACTTAAAGGCACACATTCCCACACACACCTATACATATAATGTGGCAATAATTGTAGAATACAAGAAAAACTGATTATTAGATGTCAGAATTATTCACAAGAACATAAATGGAGATATTTAGGAATGTTTGTTATCAAGTATAGGAAATATATACAATACTCACAAGAATATGATCCATAAAATTCAGTATTCACAAATAATGAACTGATTAAAAGTAATGTACGATAAATAATAAATTCAGAATAAATAAGAATATCTAACCATATCACATAAAAATAAAGAAGAAACAAAGATAAACTGTTTAAAAATTTGTAAAATCTCCAAAGTTGGCGAATTTTATTTTCAAGATTGTACAATTCTTCAGACAGCTTAAAATTACACGATTATAAGGGCCAAATATAGTGGCCATATTAAATGAAATATTTTAGAATGTCTCCCAGTAGTGGCTGCCTAGTGAGTTATTGGCAACGATCTGGGATTCACTCCTGAGGGTTTTCTGGATGCAGGGATTTAATTGAGCATGATAGTTAAATTCTACAATTTTAAATTCGAATTCCTCAAATTTATTCTTCTCGGATAGTTTTCCACTTCGATATTTCTTTAATTTCAACTATAGCAATTTTACAAACACTCTAGAAAAATAAATACGATTAAAGCAAAAAAATATCAGGTGAAGATCTTAAGAATCCATAAATATTACTGTATTATATAGTTAAATTTTTCATAGATGTATTATAATTATTTCTTACCCTACAAACACTCTTCTTATCCATAGTTCATCCTAAAGATATCCCTTTCATCCGCATTACATCCCAAAGATGAATATTTCATCCTCAAGATGTCTTATAAATGTCCTGGAAAGAAGATGTTTTTTTAGGGTTGTTACTTTAGAATATTTTAGAAAAATAAATATGATAAAAGCAAAAAAATATTAGGTTAAGCCCTTAAAAATCCATAAATATTGCTGTATTATATAGTTAAATTTTTCATAGATGTATTATAATTATTTCTTATCCTACAAACCCACTTCTTATTCATACTTCATCCTAAAGATATCCCTTTCATCCGCATTACATCTCAAAAATGAATATTTCATCCTCAACTTATCTTATAAATGTCCTGGAAAGAAGATATTTTTTAGGGTTGTTACTTTAGAATACTTTTAATCATGGGTGCATATTGCGTTTTAAAAAGTTGTCTAAATTTCATATCATTATTATTTAAAATATAATTAAAGAATTATAAAACACAGAGAAAAATCATAGACATATAAAAAATAACTAAATATTATAAACTCTTTGTAAAACGTTTCTAGTTCAATCAAATGTAATTTATTTTTAGGTGAACATAATTAGCTAATTTATACAAATTATTTTTCCATTTATATCTCTTAAGAAACGTCTTATGTAATATGTTTAAACTTATTCTTTATGAAGTTCTTTTAAAAGATTCATCTTTTAAGAGCTAATTATCTCAGCATCATTAAGCGAACACTTTCTCCAAATATGAAATGCAAATTGAAAATAAAAACATGTTTATGATTTTTAAATATGCATGCAGTTATTAAAAGCAATCTTGGCGTAATTACTTAGTAAGTATCATTCAAAAGGAATATTTTGAAATATCTAAAATGTAACATTTCGTCAGTTTTAAATTAAAGTTTCTGTGCAAATTATCATTCAAAATTTATGTAACATGAACAAAGTACAAATAATAAACAAATAATAAAATCAATGAACAGATAATAAAAACAATGTTACTAAATGGGTTATACAAGTGTTTTACAAACTTACAATTTCTTTCTTTTTTTTTTTGCTTTGTTTCAAATTTAAGTATTTGTAACGTCTAACAATACCATGTTCCGTCCATGTATTTCACAAAATTTTAAAAAACAATATTGGATAATTCCATAAGAATTGTAGTGTCAGTCACAAGCAAGTTATTTCCGCTTCCAAACACAATTTTCTAACAATAATCACTATCACGTTTAATTAAAAAAATACTGTAAAATATGATATATATTTTTTTTTTTTTGTATTCTATTAATGGCGGAAAAAAATGATTAAATCCACTTACAAAGAAGAAGGTTAATATTTTTGTGTAATGAATACTTTCGTGAGCCATGAAAACATTACAAGATAATTCAATAAGAAATGTAGTGTGACAATCAGATTCTAGTTATTTTCTACTCCACCACTATTTTGTGAAAATAATTGTAACACATTTATCACAAAAATGACCATAAAAATATGATAGAAATTTCTGTATGGTACTGGTTGCAGCAAAAGAAAAAAGCAAGTTCAATTCTACAAGTGTGTCAGGAAAATTTAACAGAATAATTCAATATTATATGTAGCATCAATCAGATGGAAGTTAAATCCATTTCCAACACTATTTTCTAACAGTGATCACAATCCTCGTCAATCACGAAAATTCCTGTTAAAATGTGATAAAAATTTCCTAATGGTATTCGCGGCAGAAAAAAAAAAAGTTCAATCCTTCTGTGTCACTAATGATGACGTGTCTCATGAAATTACATTATAATGTTCTTTATTTATTTTTTATTTTTTAATTTGACCGTCATTTATAAAATCTTTATTTAGAAACCTGGATTTCTTGTCGGAATTTTCAATGTAAATTAATGTTTTGTAAAAAACAAATTTAGTTACTGATTGTTTTTATTTCGTGTAACAGAGATTGGCTATTTATAATAGTGTATCAAATTATAGATAAAAATCTGCACGAAATTTTAAATAAAAATTCAAACATACAAAAAATCGTACGCACTACACGTTTTTACATGAGCGCCATTTTAGTAAAGCACTTCCCAAAATATACTATTTATTCGTGTTCCTATGCATTTCGTAAAAAAATACATTTACTTAAAAATTATTATAATTTATCTGTCTTTAAATAGATACGTTTACATGATATAAAATAATTTCAAACAATCTAAATAATAGTATAACGGATATAATAAAGAAATAAAGTTTTAAGAGAAGTGAATGAAACCATTTATTAAACTAATAAAAGTATTTATTATTATTATTATTATTATTTATTTGCATTTACTACTAACTAATTTTTAATTTTGTTTTTCAATAAAATTTGTGAACTGTTTGTATCATAAATTTTTACGCTTTAAACAAATTTCCACTCTCATAAATGGCAACTATTTTAAATGTAAAAGTTTATTGCTAAAATTGTTAAATTCATAACATGTGTTTAAATAAAGTTTCATTTCCTGTGCATTCTTCGAAACAATTTCAAACTAATAACTAGAGGAGAAAAGAATCCTTTTATGTTCTGTAAATTTTAGAATTGGTGTTGGGAATTAGTTTTGCTTATTTGTCTGTTTAATATTTACTCTATGCTTTATTGTTTTATTTTTCTTATCATTGAATGAATTTTGTTTTGTATACCTTAATACCTTTAAAATACCTTATTTGATACTCAAGGCAGTAAAGAAATTAAACATCATTTAGTAGGCTATTTTTTTTAATATATCTCTAATAAATTCTCAGCACTTTGAACTTCCCTTGTTAACCGTGTGTTCGGATTTTTTTTTTTTCTGAAACATAAACCTGTAATTTAAAATACCTTTGCAGTTGGATGCGTCATTTCTGTAGAAGTTTTAATTAGTAATTCTACTATTGATAATCAAAAAATATTAAGTACGTCCCCGCCGTAAAAATACTTTAAATTATAATTTTATAATGCTACCAAAAGAGAAACAAACACGGCTGACAAAAGTGGTTAAAATCGCTGAAGATTTGTTAGAAAGGTATGTTCAAAATTAATGGCACATCTTCATTATTTGAGACGTTGAGTTCTAAGGAATTAATACAGGAGTACAATTATGACGTCATTCCTTGCTTGGCTGCCTGGGACATTTTTCGGTTTTTGCTGGGCAGGTCGGCTTCTATAATAATATTGATTAATTATATGAGATAGTCTTTATATTTTACAATGAGATTTGTAAAAGTTAATGTAAATCAACTAAACATAATTATGTGTTTTTGTGTTTGCTTTTTAAAAACTGATAATTTTTTCTCTTTTAATTTCTCAAATTATCTTTTCTTTATTTAATTTTAATATTTAATTTTCATTCTTTCTTATCCAACAGTGTCTATTGCATTTTTTCTTCTATAAAACACTCCTACCGTTTTAAAAGGCAGCATGAAACAGAACAGATTGAAATGTATATATATATATATATATATATATATATATATAATATGTAAGATTTAGTAATAAATACAAATCTGTAAAAATATAAATAGAAATCTTATTTTAATTAAGCTTATCCACACGTATGTAACGTAATTTTGTAATCTAGTAATATAAAAAATATATTAAAATCATGTATGCTCGTAAATTACTTATACAATACACCACATGACTCTTAATTTAAAATGCTACATTAAAAATAAGTACCTTGAAAAAAATAGGAAATAATTTTATTTATTTTAAATATTTTTTAATATAACACACATATAGAGGTTACATTCTCTTAAAGATTGAGTATAGTCAAAATTTGCAGCATAGAACCAAATTCGGACTGCCGCATAGCTAAGATGAAGGGTTGAGGAGGAGAACAAACGATAAAAATGTGATGTTAGTTCAAGCGACTTAAGAGATCAGAACTGACAGGGAGAGAGCAAAAACCCATACCACATGTTGTAATAAAAGTAGATAACATATAATGTAGTTCCTCATTGTAGTTTCACATTGATGTATTTTCCATACCACATGATGTTGTTTAAATAAAAACAAATAAATAATGGTTCAGTGAATAGCATTAAAATTTAAATTTAAAAAAAAAGGGGTGGGGGAAATTTACCTTAATTTAGAAAACATATTTCCATATTTTTAAAGAAAAAGATATTATAGATTAAATTACTAAAATTTGTAGAAAAAAAAATATTAACAAGCACACACAATTTATATGTATTTTTAACTTTTTGATTTTTATTTGATCAATAATTTCTTTGGAAATATTTTCTTTGAAATGACGAACTATTTTATGATATAGTCTTTATCTTTCATAAAACGATTTAGTTTTTAAAGCGATTTATGAAAGATATTCTTTCTTTCGAAGATGTATTTCCTTTGATATCAATCTTAAAAGCAGATTTTTTATCTTCAAAAAGAACTTCTTTTCATGATTATTGTTTCATAAAACTGAGCTTGTAGAACATGAAGTTATGGCACATTTCTTTTTTAATTCTTTGAAAATCGATTAACTCTTTCTTTGGGTCTTTCAAAAATATTTTTAAAGAATATTTAATTTCTTCTGAAATTTTAAAACATGCAAAAATTTCGTTTCCAAAAGTACAGAGTCAAAAACACTTAATATTTGAATTATGTAATATATATATATATATATATATATATATATATATATTAACAGGAATTTTATAAATATATAAGTTCAACAGATTAGAAAAACCAATAGGAGAATTACAAACCAATGCGCAAAATTGCAGCGAAAGGAAATGCAAAACTTAGATGTAGGAATTTATAAATGTAGAAATATATAAACAAATGAATGAAATAAAACCCGAAAATACACTGAGATCTTCATCAGGGAGGCCCCTCAGTGTAGGGGTGAATGAGAAGTTTCTGAAAGGACAGTAGCTACAAGCTAATAACTATCTTTACCCCCCAACTTCTAACCAAACTTCTAACCACCAATAACTGAAGATAAATCAAACAAATATATAATGCATAAAACTACAAAAATATTTTATAAATTTATCAAATTTTAAAATTTACAAAATTACATCAATTCATTAAAAAAAAAATATATATATAATACACAAAAGAAATACTGAAGGTAAAATCGAAAGAATAAAATGAAATAAAAATACAACCTTTCATTTGAAACACAAACTATCTTCCGCCGACGGGGCTACTCGTCGGTTCTTAAATATCGCCCTCGAATGTGGAAGTAGAACAAACCGAGATAGGAAAACTCTGGAAACTCACAGTTAAAAATTGGGACGGGTAACAGTTAATTTGCAAGGTACTTTTTAAGTCTTCAAGAGCATATCTTAGATCTTCTTCATTATTGCAAATAGTATGAATTCTTTTAAGCTGTGCGAACATAATATTTTTTAAAACTTTTTTACTGATATTTGAAAACCAATTAGTAAGAACATTAACTTTAAAATTAAAATCTTTTCTTTTATCATATAATCCAAGGAGCCATTTATCTTCTTTTCTCTTTATATTTAAATCTAGGAAAGAAATTTTATCATTATCTGTACGGTTTAAAATTAATTCTTTAGGATATATTTCTTTAGAAATAATTTCGAAACAGTTACAGTTGAAAACAATTAAATCATCAATAAATCTGAAGAAAGTAATATTTATAAATTTTTTCTCGAAAAAATATAAAAATAAATTTGCGAAAGCACTCGAAAAACTCGTGCCCATTGGGATCCCCCTCCGCTGTAAAAAGTAATCTTTCCCGTTAAACAAGACGTTTTCAAAAATACAAAACCTGATAAGATTAATCCAGTAATTTTTATCACAATTTAAATAGCTGCCAAATTCATCATAAATGGTTATTGAAATTTTTGAAAACATTTATGATGAATTTGGCAGCTATTTAAATTGTGATAAAAATTACTAGATTAATCTTATCAGGTTTTGTATTTTTGAAAACGTCTTGTTTAACGGGAAAGATTACTTTTTTCAGCGGAGGGGGATCCCAATGGGCACGAGTTTTTCGAGTGCTTTCGCAAATTTATTTTTATATTTTTTCAAGAAAAAATTTATAAATATTACTTTCTTCAGATTTATTGATGATTTAATTGTTTTCAACTGTAACTGTTTCGAAAATATTTCTAAAAAAATATATCCTAAAGAATTAATTTTAAACCGTACAGTTAATGATAAAATTTCTTTCCTAGATTTAAATATAAAGAGAAAAGAAGATAAATGGCTCCTTGGATTATATGATAAAAGAAAAGATTTTAATTTTAAAGTTAATAGTCTTACTAATTGGTTTTCAAATATCAGTAAAAAAGTTTTAAAAAATATTATGTTCGCACAGCATAAAAGAATTCATACTATTTGCAATAATGAAGAAGATCTAAGATATGCTCTTGAAGACTTAAAAAGTACCTTGCAAATTAACTGTTACCCGTCCCAATTTTTAACTGTGAGTTTCCAGAGTTTTCCTATCTCGGTTTGTTCTACTTCCACATTCGAGGGCGATATTTAAGAACCGACGAGTAGCCCCGTCGGCCGAAGATAGTTTGTGTTTCAAATGAAAGGTTGTATTTTTATTTCATTTTATTCTTTCGATTTTACCTTCAGTATTTCTTTTGTGTATTATATATATATTTTTTTAATGAATTGATGTAATTTTGTAAATTCTAAAATTTGATAAATTTATAAAATATTTTTGTAGTTTTATGCATTATATATTTGTTTGATTTATCTTCAGTTATTAGTGGTTTTCTGTTTGGTGAGAAGTTGGGGGCTAAGGATAGTTATTAGCTTATAGCTACTGTCCTTTCAGAAACTTCTCATTCACCCCTACACTGAGGGGCATCCCTGATGAAGATCTCAGTGTATTTTCGGGTTTTATTTCATTCATTTGTTTATATATTTTTACATTTATAAATTCCTATATATATATATATATACATTATTTTATTTATTTATTAGGACTGAGGACTATTAGTTTCAATCTACGGATTTTTACGATAGTTGGACATTTATCGAAATCGAAAATTTATCGAAAATATAATTGAATAATTTGAAAGCGATTATTATAACTTGAAAATAATAATAATAATAATAATAGTCAGTCCTCCGTACTAAACTAAATTCTGCTTTTGCCAGAATTTAATAAAAACTTTTTTTTATTTTTTTATTTTAAGGAAAAGAAAAGAAAATTAATAATAATCAGTTTCGACACGGATAGTATTGGAAAAGTTTTATATATATCTAAAGAATTATATATATATATATATATATAATTTTGAATTAAGAAATAAAAAGCGCGCGTGTAAAATGAAATAAAAAATAAAATATGTTTTATAAATGGACAATATTTAAGCTTGTGGACTCAGTTCAATGGTATAATAAGAAAATATTACGACATTAGTCTCATGAATTTAAAAAATAAATAAATAAATAAAAATAAAATGCATTTTAAAAAGGAAAACTTATTTTGCTTTGCCTACATATATATTTTTAGAATAAAAACTAATATTAGTGCATAAAATGGTCTGTTACTTTTTATTATTTATTTATTTATTTATTTTTGTCATTTCATGTTTAATACAATAACATATTTCTCTATAATTATACACTAGTTTCCTTGTATGGGTGAAAAATAATGTTTTTAGTTTATGAAAAGAAGTGTCCCGATATGAGAACTAGGTATTATTATTAAATCGTATTAGAACACTCTGCAAATAATATCATCAAAGAAAAAAATAATACTTTCATGTAAAATGACATACATTTATTACTTTAAATATAGAAAGGAAATTGAACGTATAAATCACATGAAGAAGCAATTTAACAACAAGAAAAGTCAAAAGAAATAATCTCCGAGAAAACAGCACGCCCATACAATAATAAAACCGATTAAATCTAATATTAAAAATAGATATGCGTAATCAACCTATTTTACTTCTCCTAATGAATATTTTGAAAATATTTAGCATATAGCTATCTTCCGCAATTTAAAAACATGTGAGCAGCGCATGTTTTTAAATTGGCAAAATATTGGCAAAATTGGCAAAATATCAGCTAATAAAGAAAAAAAAATCCTGAAGTGAAGTGTGTTAACCAACGAGATAAATAAAAGAGAGTGATAAAGGGTAACCCTGACTCCAACATGACTCCAGCATGAGTCATGTGACATGAACCATCTATGTGCTGGTTCCCTTGGTAACAGCTTATTTTCAATAAATTTCTGTGGCAGCGGTTTGAAGATTGTACTTAGCGAAAGTCATAACCGCCAAGGTTTTGTTTACTTATGTAGTTTGACATATATATTTCTAAATCATTTTAGTTTTTATTTTAGTTCTTTTTTATTTCGCGTAGTCGAAATTTAACCGAGAAAATATTTAAAATAGTTGATAAATTATTATTTATTGTTTAATTTAGATATTTCAAAAATTTAACTTTTCTTTATACACACTTTTAAACTTTGTTGGGAAGTAATGAAAAAAAAAAGTATTTTATTATTTATTATAATGTGATACATTAGAAAAAAATACTTAAAAAACAATTTATTTCAGTCATAGGACTCTCAAGTTACCTAATAATAATGATAATTTGTCGAACTGAAATTTTAAATGCCAATGACGGCTAAACATAGCAATATCACGTTCATATTACGTATTTCATGTTTTGCCACGGAAAGCTAATCCTTTATCCATTGAATCAGCACTCTACCTCATTTATCTCGTTGGTGTTAATTCTCAGTTCTGAAAGTTATTTATGAGGACATAATAACAGATTCTAGTCGACGAATGCGTTTTATTTAATAAAAATTCAGCTCGTAAATAGAGCCCATAATGATATTGTTATGAAAGTTGCTGACATTTTTGCGTGTAGAAAGTAATTTTCAAAGACATAAACAAGTTATAATCAACAAATTCACTTCATTTAATAAATATTCAGCCCGTAGATAGAGTCCATAATGAGATTGCTATCAAAGTTGTCGACATTTTTTCGTGTAGAAAGTAATTTTTAAAGCCATAAGAAAGTTATTGTCGACAAAAACAAGTTAGAGCTTAGATATTCGAGATAGTGATAATAAGTATTTTCTCTTCAAGGTCGCCAAAAACGTCGTTAGGGAGCGAAATATTCGCCAAATTGGCGCCAAGGCACCCGCATTGGTGAAGCTTTTTAACGGGTTTTTACAGGAAAATAAATTATTGTAACGCGAAAAGAAGCTAGAAATGAAGAAAATTAACATTTTATTACCTTACTAAGCCTCTCAGAATGAATTGACATAAACATAGCTACTTGTATTTACCAATTCGTAACTATATTGTTGTAAAAGCTGCCGGCATTTTTGCGTGTAGACTGTTATTTGTGAGCCTATAAGTAGAATCTAGTCGACGAATGCATTTTATTTAATAAATATTCAGCCCGTACCGGTAAATTGAGCCCATAATGATATTTTTATGAAAGTTTTTGATGTTTTGCGTGTAGAAAGTAATTTTGAAACACATAAACAAGTTATAGTCGACAAATGCACTTCATTTAATAAATATTCAGCCCGTAGATAAAGCCCATAACGGCATTGCTATGAAAGTTGTCGACAGTTTTTCGTGTAGAAAATAATTCTTAAAGTCATGAGCAGGTTATAGTTGACAAATACACTTTAATTAATGAATATTCAGCGCGCAGCCTGTAAAGTTGTTGATGTTTCGTGATATGAGTGGTATTAAAAAGTGCATCACAGGACACAAGAAACCAGGTCGGAAGTCCATATAACATTTTAAAAGAGTACCACTTGACAAAACAACAGTCATTTCCAATAAAGTAGTTTTTTATTTATGCTATTAAAAGACCGGCTTTATCAAGAAGGCACATACATGGACATTATAGTATTTATAGGCCAGAGAGAGGGAAAGCAAAGTTAGGACAGACGTTTTTACAGCCAGTAAGCAAGTGATAGTGATAGTTTGAAAACCCAAGATGTACTGAATTGCATTCGCCAATTCAAACCAAAAAATAATAATAATAATAATTAAAAAAAAAACAGTTGCACTTCGGGAGTGCCGACAGAAGTGAAAACGTGAACAATTACGTGTGTATTTCTTGAATCGTCAGGAAATAATTTATTATGTAGGAAATACTTTTAAAAGAATTGTTATTTTATTCATTAATATAAACTACTACTACAAAAATTATATTACAATTTTATTTAATGCGCTAACTGCAATAGAGACAGTGTCCGGAGATGAGAGAAGTCGTGTAGAGCCGCACCAGATTGTAAAAATGTGAGAAAAATGGTGGATTTGGCCTTTCTCACGGTTTTGTGAGGTCTAACTGCAACGTTACCGGCTGCAATCTTTAAGAGACAGTGGCCAGAGATGAGAGAAGTCGTGTAAAGCCGCATCAGATTGTAAAAACGTGAGAAAAATGGCGGTTTTGGACTTTATCACGGTCTTGTGAGGTCTAACTGGAATAGAGACAGTGGCTGGAGATGAGAGAAGTCGTGTAAAGCCGCACCAAATTTTAAAAACGTGAGAAAAATGGCGGCTTTAGCCTTTATCACGGTTTTGTGAGGTCTAGCTGAAACATTTCCGGCTGCAATCTTTAAGAGACAGTGTCCGGAGATGAGAGAAGTCGTGTAGAGCCGCACCAGATTGTAAAAACGTGAGAAAAATGGTGGTTTTGGCCTTTCTCACTGTTTTGTGAGGTCACACTGCAATAGAGACTGTGTCCGGAGATGAGAGAAGTCGTGTACAGCTGCACCAGATTGTAAAAACGTGAGAAAAATGGAGTCTTTGGCCTTTATCACGGTTCTATGAGGTCTAACAGCAACGTTTTCGGCTGTAATCTGTAAGAGACAGTGTCCGGAGATGAGAGAAGTCGTGTAGAGCCGCACCAGATTGTAAAAACGTGAGAAAAATGGCGACTTTGGCCTTTCTCACGGTTTTGTGAGGTCTAACTGCAATAGAGAAAGTGCCCGGAGGTGAGAGAAGCAGTGCTGCCAGATTAATTGAAATTTTTATTTAACAGCCACCACTAAATTTTAATTCAAACGGTTTGTTAAGTGTTTCAAAACATCTTTTAAAGAAATTTTCGATGTGATTAGGTAACAGTTACAAGTAAAATTTAACGGTGGCCATTGAATAAAAATTTCCCTCAAATCTGGCACCACTGGAGAGAAGTCGTGTAGAGCCGCACCAGCTTTTAAAACAATATACAGTATATAATTATTAACACTTCACATTAGCAAGTTAATTATATGATACATTATTTGTATCATACAAGGATGGAAAGCGTTTGCTAACGATGATGCGATTTCAATGATTTTTGTTCACCCAAAAGTTTTCACTTCAAATGGAAAGCGTTAGCTGACGATGACGGGAGTTCAAAGATTTTTGTTCACCCAAAACTGCTCAACGCGCCTTAAGAAGTTTTCACTTAAAAAAAAATAATGCCAAATAGAGCGCCAAATGAATGTTTTAATTGATCAATTTAAAATAATTAATCCGTTCGCCAAAAGACAAAGAAATGTTTGGTAACATAAGTTATGCCAAACTTAAATACTTATTAACGGCCTCAGTAATATGTCATTAAGAACTTGCTTGTTTCTTTATTTTATTATTATTATTAAAAGAAACGAACTCAGCATCTGCTGACGCTTTTGAGATGAAAAAGAATCATTAAGCCAAAGCGCATACAGAGAAGCAAGCGTGTCGCGCAGGTCAGGCGACATTGCTCCGGAAAAACCTGCGTGAAGCAGGGTGACCGCATAATACCTTGCAGTATTTCATCACGTCTCACGTTTGTTGACTTTCGGAAAGAACATTTCGTGTTCTTTACTTTCTTATTTTGTCATGGCTGAGGAAAATGGATTTAAGTTCCGAATCAGATCCTCATACAGAAATAGATACGTACTTATTATTTTATCGTGCATCGAAAAAAAAAAGTTCTGAAAAAGCAATTAATTGAAAGATTGAGAAAAAGTTCCATTTTGTTTTGATTTGCAAGAAGTCGCAAATCAAATGTGCTCGAATCTGCGTTTCGAACACAAGTGACACTCGGACCGTTGTTATAAAAACTTGCGCGTGGGCCAATTTGCGCTATTGCTGTCTTTTCCATTTTCCTCAAAATCGAGGGATGCGAAAATTTCTTCGCACGTTACGGCTGCGTCTCAATGTGTGCCGGCCCTAAGACAGCAAAAATCACCGGAAATGAGATAAATCTCGCAATTTCTGTTTATACATATTAGAAAGTAAATAACTAATTTTACTTATAGGGTTAAATGAGATTTTGATACCTAACGTAGTTTAAAAAGGGAAAATGTACTTATTTACAAATATATAAGTCCTTTAGTAAAAATATAAATTAAATTAAATAGAGATTGACTTGTGTAAAACAATGAATTAATTTTAAAAAATATTATAGAATAAATGCTCTTTTTTATTGTACTAAATTGCATTTAAAATTAGATATTATTTGTTAAATGAATTAAATGATTTTTAATAATTTTTAATAAACTGATTTTTTTATTTTAAATTACAAACTGAATTATTTAAAAATGAATCAAATATTTAAAAACATATGTGTGAACTTACTTACACAGCGGTAATGATATTTTGCGTGCTCGGGGTTCATGAATTATCTGGCAATAAAAGGCGAATCTTGCAGTGGATTTAAAGTTTATTTACAGAATTATATAGACGATTAACGTTTTATAATAAAAGTATCAACTTAAGTTTCACCAGAAAACAAAGCTTACATAACAGCTGACAATATCAAATTCATAGTATAAACTGTATTAAAGCTTTAACATGCAGCAATGGGCTAAAAACAACAGTAGCAGTACGCGAGACAGGAATACTTCATCGTAAGGCTGTTGGCGAGAAAACTGACTGACGGACAAAATCCATATAATTTGTATACCTTTCTTTTAATCAAGACTTTTCCAGTAACTCATTGAATGATCAAGTTAGGTTTTAGATATTCGAGATGCCGATAATAAGGATTTTCTCTCCAAGGTCACCAAAAAAGTCGCTAGGGAGTGAAAACTCGCCAAATTTGGCGCCAAAACCATTACCAACATTTGTGAAACTTTTTAACGGGTTTATACAGGAATAAAAGCTAACGCGGAAACAAGCTAGAAATGTAGAAAATTAACCTTTTATAATCTGAATAAGCCTCTCTGAATGAATTTACATAAAAATAGCTACTTGTGTTTACAAATTCGTAACTATATTATTATGAAAGAGGTCGACATTTTTGCGTGTAGAAAGTGGTTCTTAAAGAAATAAGCAGTTTCTAGTCGATGAAGGAACTTTATATAATGTATAATCAGCGCGTAGATAGAGTCTGTAATGATATTGTTACAAAAGCTGTTGATTTTTTTACATGTAAAATGTCATTCTTAAAAACATAAGCAGATAAAAATTTAAAGTTAAGTAATTTTTCACGTGATAATCATGTGCATCTTATCTTCCTATTAAGGATAAATTGAATTCCCTGGTAACCCGTGATCCTACTTACCTAAAAGTATAGGAAAAATCTGCTTTTTTTTTTTTTCTCTTTTTTTCACTGCTCGAGTTATTTTCACTCTGTGCATTTTTAAATGAAAATTTTATCTGAACTACCCTCATCTTACAAACTAAAATGTGGTTATGTAATTTTTACTTTCTCTTACACATATATATGGTAGAGAAAGTTTGTAATGTATGGTAGAGAATTGCTTTTAGGTCACGTTTTTCGAAATTGAGTATTTATTAAATTTTCACATTTTGAGGTTTCTTGAATCAAAAAATCATAATATTAACGGTTGGTCTGTGTATGTGTGTGTGTCTGTTATTACTATGTCTCAAGAACAACTAGTAGCAGACAGTCCATACTCGTTATTCTAAATATGTATGATAAATGGATGCTACACTAATTTTACGAGTATCGTTGAGATCAAGCTAATGCTTTGTGCACAGTTAATTGAAGAAGAATCGGTATAATACATGATGTCTATACATGATGTTTCAGTATTATACATGATGTCTAAAGAAAAATTTTTGGTATGTATAGTGTAGCATATATAGGCTGTCTTAAACAAACCGAAATTAACAATTTTTTGGTATTTCCATAGAAACCTTTTTTTTGTTGTTTGTGGTATGGAAATCACTCATCATTCATTTACAGGGGTACGCAAAATATTTGGATATAATGAGACTATACTTGGTAATTGCTGGAATATTAATTCATTTTGTTATATGTTTTTAAATATGACCAACTTTAAGTATACTATATTGTTTATAGTGAATATTGTTCGTAGACATTATATAGAGTAACCGAAGTTTATCTAAACATTCTTTTCTTTTGAATGTATTTGATGGAAGTCCTACGCAACATTTTTCCATGTCGATAAACACTGCTCAGGAAGGAAAAATAATTTTTCATACCCAATCTGTAAAGAAAGTATTTTTTGAAGTTCAGTTTTAATTTCTGGTTTTATGTATAATATTACGTTTTGAAGTTCCCTAAAGTCCAATTTTTAGCGGTTTATTTGTATTATTATCAGCATATCTGAAAAACAAATAACTGCAGTAAATTCAAATTCGCTATTCTAAAGTTCGTAATATGATGCCACTGAATTTAATAAAGACTGGGAAGTTTGATGTCAAATTAGTAACAGTACTTATTTTTTTTTTAAATAATTATGAGCGCTATTATTGAACGAAGGTTTAAGGATAGCACAGATCCATCAACTCTTCACTGAATTATATATCAAACAAAGCTGTTCCTAAACATAATTTAGATTATTTTTAAAGTGCATAAAATTTTAGTATCATACCTTATTGACCATATAACTTAATATGCAATCTATGTTTATAGTGTTAGGCTAAGAGAATTTTTATTTATTTATTTATTTTCAGTTTTAAGCAAATTTCGAAAGGGATTTATCCTTTTGGACGTTTTACATTTTGTAGAAAATATTACTTAAATTTATACTTAATTACACTTTAAGTTCATATTTTCATATATATATATATATATATCCACGTAAGTGCGAAAATGAAACAATTTATTTACAGTTCGTATATTTTTTAATGCAAAATAGTCTAAAATGTACATTTTGCATTTAATTTATTAAGTTAATTTATTTGATCATCTGAAATTGAAAAATAGGGCATTTTTTTTTATATGTTATTAATTAGGTGTTTGGTCTATTTATTAAATAGAAAAGGAATTAATTATCTTGTTTGAATTTGTTAGAAAGCGTGCTACTCACATGACAATTCGCCATTTTGTTTTCGCTGCTTTTGTTTATATTTCATTACTTGTAAATGAAAGAGAATTATTGAGTTACAAACACTATTCTTTGATAAATGACGATATAATTAAAAAAAAAAAAAAAGGTAATCAGTAAAAAATATCTCTGTAATGTTAAACATAATGGCATATTTAAACATATTTAGTGGAAATTTATAGTCTCGAGTACATAACAAAAAGTTATTTATTTTTAAAAATATTATAAAGACTCCAACATGAAACTATTCCTTAGCTTTTTTGTTTGGCCATTTCACTCCAATTTTAGGGTAAGATGGCCGTTTGTTTAGGGGTAAGAACCGATGTTGCAAACAATTTTTAATGGACCATTTTTTGGTTTTTATCTAGAAAGTGATTGAATAAAAAGTAATGATTCAATTTTGAGAATTCGTTTTAATACTGTGACCAGCAAAGTGGTAAAAGTCTGCTTGTGAATAAATAAAATAAAATCTTCAAATGTTAAATGCCTCTAGGGGTGTGTCCCAGACCGTCGCCAATTGCCCATCTGCGCAGCACTAGTTCGACGTAAAACCCAACCATCCATCCATCCATCCATCAAATGTTAAATAATTTTCGAGAATATTTTCCCGTTAGTTCTGAGATTATATTGTTTTAAAAGCTTCTCAATGTTTTTTAATTACTGTTTTTATTCAATAAGTTCTATGAAATAATATTAACAAGTCTGAAAACTTCTACAATAGCCTCCTAAACTAGATATCTACCACGTGGCTCGAAAACTTGGCAACAGTTCAAGCGGTAGACAGCGCCACCTGGTACAGATTACGCGACTTTTTTATTCAGCTGTCAACAATAATTTTAAGAAGTGATATATGACATATATAATCGACGATTCTTCGATTCTATTCGCCTTGTATATCAAATCCCACTTTTAAAAATGGTGACTGTTGAATAAAAAAGCCGCGCAACCTGTACTAGGTGGCGCTGTCTACATCTGCAACTGTTGCCAAGTATTCGAGCAACGCGGACGACATCTAGTTTCGGAGGCTATACTTCTACATCTGTGTCATCTTGACTAAGTATAGTTATCCGTTTTTTTTTTTTTTTTTTTTTTTTTTTTGTTCAATGAAATTATTGAAGAACATGCCTATAAAAATATAATCGATAACTTTAATCACTCGGAATACTTTAAATTTTTTACATCTGTATCAAACCTAACTATAATTTCCAGCGTAATTAATCACAAGAGAACATTTGTCTAAAACACGTGTTTTACTGTTTTCAGAAGTTCCGACGCGTTACCAAGGTGAAAGAGATTGGTTGTGAATTTTGGCAGACTGGAGTATATACATATATAAATATATATTAGGGTGGTTCGAAAAAATCGATTTTTTTATTTCGGAATCGCGTTACCTCAAAAGTTGTAGTTTGGTATCCTCAGTTGGGGAAAAATAACAAAAAAATTCTAAGTTAACATCTTCAGTTCGCGCATGAGGCTGAAAACTTGAAAAAATGAGTTAAAATTTGAAATTTTCAAAAAATAATAAGATTCGTTTTTTGTAATTTTTTATAATGCAACAGCCATAAATTGTTAGTATATAGCGTAGTTTCAACTTAAAAAAAAAATTATAACTTTTAGATGACATATTCTGTTCGCGCATGAGGCTTAAACTGTGAAAAAAAATGTCAAAAAATGAATACGAACAGTAACTGACCAGCAAGCGCAAAGTTCGCGCCGCGCCGTCGCATTCTTATTCCATTGCCGACTTGTCTAGGCACACTGAGGAAAAATTCTGTAACTGACATCTATAATCTAAATTGTAGCTCTAGAAAAAATAGTTCCATGTCATCCTTATAAATTCTAGTCCCCTTGAAAAGCGAGTTCTAGAAGCCCGTATTAGAATTCTAGAGCATTTGCCTATATTCTCGAGGGCAAAGTTATTTAAAAATCTCTGCAAATAAATGAGACTACAAGAGGAGGGTTTCAGCAACTATAATCTTGGTGTATGACCTAATTCTAGGAAATCAAGTGCGAATTTCTCGCAATGTAAAAAATTCGGAATATTCGAAATATTCAGAATATTGTTTCACCATCTAGAAATGTGTAAATAAGAAATTCTTGACCATTTCGTCTATTCAGTTTATTGGCGGACCTTATGCGCATAGTTTCTCAGGACAAATTGGCAAGAAGTTGAATGACTGTGAAAAACGCTCTGTTGCTAATTTTGAAACGACTAATACTGAGGAGATAAATGTGACCAAAACTGACTTAAACAAGGACCAACAGTATTTACTTAATATTTATCGAGTAGTCAAGACAGGAGAGTGTGCGCCAGATCTCGCTGTGAAAGATCCTGGTCATCTTAGTAACTCTAGGTGGTTAACTTGTGCAAATAGGATCTTAAGACTATATATTTCTGAAGTAAACTTTCTGACGAAATAAAACTTCTGGTCAGTTATATTATGAAGATATACGCTCCAGTATGGTTTGGATTTAAAATGCATCCCTCCGTAAAGTTTGGAGCAGTTCACGTGTATAAATTAGTACAGAAGACTTGACAGCTGCCCGAGAGGGTACGTAAAATAATTGATCCTGTCATTCAGAGGAATGCGTATTTTTGTCATCCCGAAAATCTTTTAATTTCAATGGTACTAGATGAGAGAGTGCACGTAAGACAGCTAGCTTTTCGAAGATTGCTAAAAGCAAGAAAACAAGACACAAAAGGGAAATCGGTGCGAACTTTGCAACCACCGACCATCAATTTTGCAGCTTCAAATTACATTGAACTTATTGATTGATCCAAGTGCAAACTTACACCTCCTCCAATAATGAGCAATGTGTCAATGCAAAGCCTAGAAGAACTTATTAATACTAATGTTCTCCCAGAGTTCGAGCTAATTAAATCTCTTTGCCACACACAAAGTGTCGAAAGTATTGTAAAGCTCTTAACAGAATCATGTACTAAAGTGGAGAAGAGAACAGGGATTGTTTCATAAGGACAACTTTGCTCTGAAGGTCAACTGTGCCATTATTTGATTATAAATCTCAATTTAAAACAATGCTCAACACATCTGAGGAATCTTAAAGACACAAAAAATAGGTAAAATCTATATATCATTCTGTAATTAGCTAGGACATGCAATTTTATTATATACATATAAATGTGTGCGTGTAACTATACTTGTACGCATAATACTGTAATAAAAGTTTATATTGAACAAATTTAGAATTTTTAAAATACTTTTGAAACGTAAATATGCCATGTATGTATTATTGCACATTAAACACGTAAATTTCAAATTTTAGAAGAATTTAGCCCAATTTAAGGCGTATGCGCAAACTAAAGATATAATGTAAAAGCTATAAAATATTTTTTTAGGGTCAAACTACGCTATATACTGACAATTTATGGCTGCTGCATTATAAAAAATTACAAAAAAAACTAATTTTATTATTTTTTGAAAATGTCAAATTTTAACATATTTTTTCAAACTTTCAGCCTCATGCGCGAACTAAAGATGTCAACTTAGAATTGTTTTGTTATTTTTCCCCAACTGAGGATACCAAACTACAACTTTTGAGAGGTAACGCGGTTCCGAAATGAAAAAATCGATTTTTTCGAACCACCCTAATATATATATATATATATATATATATGTGTGTGTGTGTGTGTTTGTGTACAATAGATAGAGAAGTGTAACAAAGAAATGAATTAATTATACTTTGTGGTTTTTTCTTTTAAGTACATTATAAAATGTTCCTCAAAATCCTTTATGTATTACTGTGTATATGAAATTTAATGTTTTCTTTTAAAAGTTCTATAAGTGCATCTTAACTTATTAGTTAACTTCAAAAATCAGTGCGTAGAAATAGCAGTAAATCAACATTAATTATTTTAGTAAATAATTTTGCCACAAAATCAACATATCTTATAATAGTTAAAAATAGTTTATCGACTGTCGATTATGCTTTCTCAATGAACTGTCTGATTTATGGATTAATGCCTCACATATTTTAATCGCAATGCCAATTTGAAATCTTGTCAACAAGTTAAAAAATAAAATTCCTTCTCAATATGCATTTGCTGTGGTCATTTTGTTTTAGCAAACAAATTGTAAAAAGTAAATAAACAAGGAAATAAAAAAAAAATATATATACCAGGAAATTATTTTTTTTTCAATCACACAAGTAAATGCTAATTAAAATTAAACTGGTTCTAAAATATACGAAAGAAAACTTCAGATGTGTTTGATGCCGACCATCGGGGCAGAATTTCATGTATAAAAGAAAAACAAAAACAAATGCGCTGTTGATGCAATAAATGGTGCTTTGCGAGTTAAATCAGGTTTAAATGGGTTTCGTTAAAAGAAACTATTAATGTGTGTTCATTGCCCAGCCCAGTGTATAAAATAGGTTCTTAAAAATAAGTACATATTTTTTGAAATAGCCCCGAAACAATGTATACTTAAATTTGAAAACCCATGTACTCATTTTTGCGTACATTGACATGTCAAACATGTGGATATTGGGATTCTTATTGCTCAACCCCATTTTGTAGCATGTCAATATACTCAAAAAGATTACATGGGTTTTCAAATTTAAGTATATGTTTTTTCGGGGCTATTTTGTTACAATATACTTAATTTTAAGAACCTATCGTTTTACAGTGCAGTATGACCGAAGTTGGCTAAGTGGTTGTTCTAACAACAGGAACCACTTTTATAGAACAAATCATTTTCACTTACATGTCTCTGCAAAGTGCTATCTGTTGGAAAAATGCAAAACTATTTCTTTCAACGCAATCATCGATCAATGATTTGTAAAAGAGACATTTGAAGTTTTATTCGGATAGGATAAAATGAAGAAATCAATAAATAAAAGTTAAATCTAATGCAATTGTCGGCTATGGAAAAATATTAGTTAAGATTTAAACGTATTCTATTTATACAAAATTAATTTTTTAAACCAGAGACAAATATTACTTAGCCTTTTTTGAACACATATATAATTATATAGGTAATTAGCAATAAATATTGGATGTAGTAATATATTGCAAAGTGATTATTTGTGTGACGTTTGTTGTAAAACAGTTTGCCAATCATATTGCATTGTTGGTTTCACGTGATAGGAATTAGTTCGGTTTTATCAAACTAATGGAGAAATTGGGGGAATACTGAAAATAAAAGATGAGAGTGCGTAAAAGGGATTTTCGGACCGGAGGTATTTCAAGTTACAATTTTATTATATGAATAGTTAGACCAGTCTAAATACAAATGATGAAAATTAGCTCGAAAAGTTCAGTATAACTGCTATATAATATGATATAACAGTGTCAATGCTTAGAATCTCTCATAGTCGTTGTTGGCATAATGTTAAACATAACCTCCGCCTGCTGGGGTCATTGTTGAAAGTTACATAATTTTAGAACAGATTTTTCAGTGTTTATTTTTATGTACAGGGTGTCTCTGAATTCATGGGCGAAACATTTAAGGTAGGTAAAACACATATAAAGAATCATTTTTGGTATAGCAATATAGGGTAAGAAATGAAAAGTGTCGCCGAGAAAAAGTGCACCACACTTTGGAATGGGAAAAAGATAAAAATTATTAGAAACCAGCATGGAAAAGAAAAAACGCACAATCGAAGTGTGAGAAAAAAATTCTAACACCAGTGCGAAAATAAAGGGGCCGAAGACAAGAAAAAGAAGCGACAGAAAAGTGGGTCCAAGGTTCGTTCAGAATACTTTAACTTTCAACCCCATGTTACGATACAAAAAATATGCTTCTTTATCTGTATTTTACATAATCATAAAATTTTGCCCATGAATTTTGATTATAACTATACTATTTCCAATCAAAGTATTTGTATGCATTATACACTGATTGTAGAAAGACGAATACTGGGTATATTTTTAAGAAATACTGTAGCATATAGTATCCAAAAAAATCGCCATAGGCGGAATTACAGACTTCCAAATGTTGGAGATTGTACTGCACTGAAAGTGTTAATATTGTTTAAGATATAGAGTGTACAGATAAAAAAAGATTTAAATATTTTGTACTTGGCGTAACAAAAGTAAAATTTAAATAGAGTTTCAACAGATAGATTCGGTTTCATGTCTTTCAAACCCATGATAAGTATTAGCGCATGCAATATACTCACTGTAATCAATGTTGTTTTTTTCTTTCAATTTCAACTTTTCTTTTTGTAAGAACGCATTGGAGCAATACAACGTAATAGTGTACTTCATAATATATTTGAGTAGGAAAGTGATTTCCTTTGTGCACATATAAAAAAAAATAGTATAAATCTCTAAAAATAGGGCATTTCGGCCAAAAACGCAAAGTGGAAATCTTTGGACCCCTGCAGAACAAACAGTTACTGGAATAAATAAATAATACTGATTAAAACATGAAATTCACATATTCTAAAATACTTAAAAAAAAATATTTCTCACATGTGACCAATCTTATATTTTCCTCAATTTCAGGGCCGAGAACCCCTTATGTGTACTAATCCTTTGAAATTTTGAAGGTGAAAGATATCATATCGTAAGTCATATCATATTCGTCACTGCATTTGTAACAAATGCCTTTCTTCCAGGAAATGTGTTACAGAAGCATGTAAATGAATATATTCAGTTCTATAAAAAGAAATCTTATAACAAAGAACATGTGAATTTCAGTTCGATGTTTTAAAGATGGCGATATTATTGTTACTGCTCAAGAACGTAGTGGTCATTCCCTGAAGATTAGACATGCGAATTTCCAAGCATTGCCCTATGGAAATGCATTTCAAACGCAAAAATAACTTGCCGAACTAGTAGTAGTATCACAAAACGATTCTTAATCGTTTACGCAGAAGGAAGACGATTGAGAAGGCAGAAGAGGAGTACCACCCGCATTGAGGACGCGACACAAGATTGAGCAAATCTTGAATTGATTGAATCTGCTAAACAAGCAATATAGAAAATCGTTCTTGAAGGAAATCGTGATGGGAGATAATAAATGTATATGGCATAAAAATTGGAAACGTAAAAATATTAGGTGAAGCTCAGAAAATGAACTATATAGACGGATCATTTGCGGTCCTTTACATACCAAAAGGTGTCATTTACTGAAAAAAAAAAAAAAGTTCTTCTAAATATATGGTGGTATAAGAAGATTGTGCTCTATTACGAAATGTTGGAATACAGTGTAAGTGTAACTGCCTAACGCTAAAAATCACCAATTTCTTCGATTAAACTGGTAAACGTTAAGAGAATCTCTTTTAACTGGAAATGTTTTCGCCCCGTAAAATTACACTATGATAATGCAAGGCCTTTTATGGAGAAAGCGGTCAAGGACATCACAGTAACAGTTTGATGGAATGTTTAGTGCACCTAGCGTATAGCTCTTACGTAGCCCTTTTAGACTATTATTTGTTTCGGTCAATGTACAATGACTCGTTATTTGTACTTTTCCGGGCAGTGGACGAAGTAAGAAAGAGGAATTCATCGCGTCAAATGACGTCTGTTTACCTAACTTTGCTTCTATCAGTAAATATACAATTACTATGCATATTTAGAAAAATTAAGAAAACAAATTTGTATTTAAATAAGCTATTCATTTTTATTTTCATTTTTTATTACTCTTTAGTGATATTTAAAATGTATATATGTAAATTAAACTGTTAGTAAGCTGAATGATTTTAACTGCAATTTTATCTTATATTTTTAAACAATCTGAAAAACGTTCATTTGTACTTTCTCAATAAATTTAAGAGTTAAACATATGTAAATTCAAATTTCTGTTTGATTAGAATTTATATTTTATTCCTCAAGAAATTACCTGAAAGATTAAAAATTTGTTTTGTTTAACTTAACTTGACATAAGTTGAAAGTTTCATTTTCTAATTATAGAGAATTGCCAATAGCACTTTTGAATAGAAAACTTCCTAATGTTAATTAAAATTCTTTTGCATAGCAAAAGCAGCCAAGAAGAGAATGCACATTTCAAGTTTCTAATTATCCAAATTGTTTAGAAAGCTTATTTTCTGGATATTGATTCACTAATATTGCTATTATGCGCATATATGTAGCAGAAAAGAAAATAGCGTTAAATAAAATTAAGAAAATAATATCCTTTTAGAGTACATTTTCAAAATTATGCACTAAATTTTTACTTTTACACAAACGAATTTCGAAAGTTAAATTACATGCGTATTAAATATTATTGTTTCTAAAAATTAGGATTGAATCTACGGAGTCATAAATAAACACTAAAAATATTCATAATAAATAATTTAATTACAACTTAGTGCAAAATCTGAAATGCAAGATTTTTTTTTTTTTTTTCCCAAAGTACTTGAATCACTGAATTTTGTCGGAATCATTCTAAAAATAATTTTCAAGGTAAAAAGAGATGACATTTATAAATGAACAGTTTTTAACAAAAACTACAGCTTTCTACCCCAGTCTACCATGAATATATTAAATAATCTGATAATAAAAAAATATTTATTAAAAAATATACATAAACTTTACTGATATATATATATATATATATTTAAACAGCCTGTAAGCAAATAAAGATAAACAAAAACATTTCTTTATACTACATCTAAAAATAATTTTATTTATATTTTAGCGTAAACATATACTTCAAATTCCTTCTACCAATCCATGCGTTATATCTACGTTTGTTTATCTACAGATCATTTGTTGACTTTCTTTCGAGAAAATTTCGTTTGTTTTGGCTTTAAAATAGGCAATGTATTCTTATTTATATCTTGTTTTGATGTTTATACAATGTTTCATTGTGATTTCTTTATAATAAATATTTATCAAAGCATGCTCTTAAATTTTTAAAATATTATTCTATGTACGGAAAGCACTTCCGTATTAATTATTAATACGTAGAAGAAAATATATAACTTACCATAAATAAATTGTTTAAAAATTCATTTAATTATAATATATATAGCTTATGTAAGAATATTTTTTTCTCTATCATATTGTAATGCTACACTTAAACTTTCGTTCAAATAGGGGGAAATTGTTCGTGTACAGGGTCATACAAGATAATTTAACTGTATTGCTTCGATGGAGGTAAATCCTTGTTGGTAAAGTTTAAAACTTTTAGACTGATTTATAGACTTATAGAATTAGACTATTAGAATTAGAACTATTAGACTAATAGAATTGATTTTCAGGATAAGAGTAAAAGAGTGTGCGTGTAACACCAGAACAATATTATTATTACTTTTACTACTTATCTTTTTATAGAAATTAGTTCTAATGTGTATACATTTTATATGCATCTCTGACTTTAAATACTGATTGTATTATATTTTTTTTCTAAGAAAAATATAGAGTTTTCATCCGTTTCCTTTTTTTTTCATTCATTAACAATAGTAGTTAGTTCCTCTTATCCACGTTAAAAGAAAAATCTCTGTATAAAGAAAACCTCTTGGGAAATCAATGTTTTCACTGGTACAGAAAAACAAGTTTAAGCTTTTTGGTAAAGTTTAGTGTCAGGATTAACACTTAATAGATATTTCTGTCTTATGTTAGAAACTTTAATGCATTTTACATTAAAAAACAAAAATATGCATAAACAAAAATAAATAAATAAATAAAAAAATTACACAATTGTTATTGTTTATTTCAAATAATAATAATAATAATAATAATAATAATAATAATAATAATAATAATAAAACTGTGAAATGATGAAATATTTGAAATTGAATTTTATGAAAAGGAAAAAAACTGCCTTTTTATACTTTATCTTCCAAAGTATTTACTACATTAGACGCAAAGTTACTAATCATATAATATTCAAACTAAAAACTTCTTCACACATCATAAAACTAATGAAAATAATACAGGTTTCGAAAGGATGTAGTCTTTCTTCTCATGGGCAAACACGTGCTATTGCCTTGGTGGCATATGAAAGACAAGCTTAGAAACCGGTAGTGTTTTCATAAGTTTTACGGTGTATGAAGAAATTTTTAGTTTGAATATTGATTGTACAACAGCTCTTTTGTATAGTATAATCATATAAGAACAATAATTTGAAATGTAATTTAGAAGTTGTGTAGGAACGTAGATAGTTATTGTTAATATTATCGTTATCTACGTTAATCACACATTTTATAAAAGTTTTTTTTTTTTTTTTTTTTTTTTTTGTATATAACAAAAACCTTACGCATACATACATACATGCATACATATATATATATATATATATATATATATATATATATAAATACAGTGTACCGGTTGTCCAATAAATCTGTAAATATTATAAAAATTCATACAAAAGGAAGGAGGTAGTCGAATCGAATGATGTTAGAGAAAAAGGTATTCTCGAAAAATGGGATGTTTTTTAGGAAGCAAAAAAATAATTGTGAAAATTTACGCCTACAGAGAGGGCTTACGAAAACAAATCACATTTTATTCTGAAAAATTATATTTATTTGCATGCAAGCGAATGTTTATAAGCATATCACATTACAATTATTTAAACACAAATGTATATATATATATATAATACATAAAATAAAATTTAGTTCTTCTCCTTAATTAAATTTTACTGAATAAATTTTTATTTACTTTTGTACATAAATGAATAAAATGTTTTGAGAGGTTTATTTAAGCCTTTTGCGACATTTATAGAAGCATTTAAGTATGATGAATGTTTTAAAATTATAGAGAAATAGATATAAATTATAAAACTTTAAAAATGATTCTGGGAAAAAGTCTAACAAAAAAAGTATAAAACTTAGTTCAGCACGAAAAAATTAATGTCATTCTTTCTTAGAAATGAAATTAAAAAAAAAGAAAACATAGGTTAAAGACAAACGTAAAATGTAATCAAATCATTAAATGACAATTTAAAAATCTTTTGGCACCTCAATTTGGAAATAAATATAAGGTCGAGGAGTTGTGAATGAAAATATAAAGTCAATATACTACAAATTCACCCTTATTTTCAATAAATTTTATCAGTGGATCAATCATCGTCACAGCAAGTCGAGATAAGGCTTCTTTTGTGATATTTGCTAAAGCATTCTTAATCGCATTGTTGAGTTCGCCTTTCCCTACATACTTTCGCATTTCCTAATAAACAGATATAATCTCTTGTAAAATTTGTAAATATGTTTATATAGGTAAAACTGTTCGTACAGCAAAAATTAGACTGCAGGAGCGCAGACGATCTTTTAAAAATTGCAACGAAAATTCTAAAATTGTAATCCATTCAACAGAAACCGATCCTATTCCTCACTTCGATAACATAAAAGTTCTAAATTCTGGTTTTGATAATTATAAATCACGTATTTCCCTTGAGAGCTGGTACACTGCCAGCCATCTCCACACTATCAATGAATTATGCGCAATGGCTCCTCAGTATTCTGTACTTCTATAAATTCCTTGGGTATTTAATGCAATGCTTGCATATTTTGTTGTAATTGATACTGATGAGGTATCCCGGACGAGTTTCGAAACGTCTATATTTTAATTATTTTTATTTGTATATTTTGTTTTTAAATGTATTTTAACTTAAGTTTTGTCTAGTAAATAAAATAGTTTTTGTTTTTAATATATATAATTGAGATGGTTTGATGTTTCTGTACGTTAATTTATGCTTCTTTGTCAAGTATGGTCAAGGTTGTACTTTAACAAACTGTGCTCTCAAGTTGGAACTTAAAACATTGCGGACAGTTCGGTTGGTACACGGTAGACTAAAATCACGAAATATTTCAGAAAAAAAAAAAAAAAAAAAAAGTTTGGCGCACGACCATTGGATCGATTTTTGGAGACTTAAGTGCACTTAGTCTTCCTAGGAATTTACGCTACTTTGATGATTAAAAAAAATGTTGAAATATTGAATAACCTTTTAGATCTACCGATAGACCTTGAAATAGCTGTACTGCTTATTCCTCTCGCTTTCATTCCAAAGATTTTCCAGCGTTCTACATAACCTTATATGAAACCAATAGAGAACTATTAAAAAACTGATTTATTTCTGTTGTATTTTATTTTACAAATTTTGCTATTAATTTATCGTAGTAATTCCTTTTAAAAGTTAATTTTTGTTATTTTTACATTTTTAAATAATTATTTAGTAGCATGTTTTTTGCACCAAAATATTCTATATTTCTTCAAATAGTTAATGCTAAGTTCTTCTTCTTCTTATTATTATTATTTATCGTAACTAAATCGTATCACAAGATATAGTTTTTATAGCATCAACGAGTTATTACCAGTTTATTCAAAAATATTTTTCTTTATATTACAGACATAGTGGGAATTTAGGATGATATATATATATATATATATATTTCCTTTACAATATTTAAAAAAATAAATCTACGAACATAAGATTTAACTGACAAGTCCTCAAACAATATAAAGTCCAACTTTATATAGCTTTAAGTAATAATTTATGATTGTTATTAATTTATTTTTTCTCAAAATTACGCTTTTGCTGATTTTATATATACATCCAAATGCTAAATTATGATTGCGCTTTTCTTACAAAGTGCATTTTTTCTTTCTTACATAACAGATATTTTGAAATATATATATATATATATATGTATATATACATATATACACTGATGGAAAAAAAAAATCCCAACACCAGGAAGGAGCTGTGCTAGATAAACGAAATTTTGTAGGCGTGTTATACATCTGAAAGATGACGTCGATTCAAATTTCGAGCTACGCGCATAAGTGTGGCGCTAGTAGCCACACTATGAACATGCAAATGAGGTTTGCTTTAAATAAGCGCTGTAAGGTTCGTGATCGTTATTTACAGTTGAGATTTGACGTAGTGGGTTAATGTTAGTCAAAGATGCCTCTAAGAAGACGAAGAAGCCATTATCAACAGCTCACTGAGTTTGAACGAGGTCGTGCAGTAGGGCTACGAGAAGGTGGGTTTTCTTTCCGCGATATTGCAGAAAGACTTGGCAGGAATGTATCCACTGTGCATGAGTGTTGGCAGCAGTGGTCAAGGGAAGGTACTGCCTCAAGAAGACCGGGTTCCGGGCGGCCACGTGGCACTACTGAGAGGGAAGACCGCCGTGTTCGGCGTATGGCTGTGGCTAATCGTACTGCGCGTACATTCCACTGACTCCAAACCACTACCGTTTGCGACGTGAGTGGTGTCAAGCTAGAGCTCATTGGAGGGCGGAGTGGAGATCTGTTGTGTTTTCTGATGAAAGCCGGTTCTGCCTTGGTCGCAGTGATAGCCGTGTGTTGGTTAGAAAGAGGCCAGGTGAACGCCTGCTAGCGACCTGTCTGCGGCCTAGACACACAGGACCTACTCCTGGAGTTATGGTTTGGGAAGCAATTTCGTATGACAGCAGGAACATTCTCGTGGTTATCCCACGCACCCTGACTGCAAATTTGTACGTCAGTCTAGTGATACAACCTGTTGTGCTGCCATTCATGAACAGCATTCAAGGGGGTGTTTTCCATCAGGATAACGCTCGCCCTCATACCGCTGTTGTAACCCAACATGCTCTACATAATGTCGACATGTTGCCTTGGCCTGCTAGATCACCAGATCTTTCTCCAATCGAGCACGTATGGGACATCATTGGACGACAACTCCAGCGTCATCCACAACCAGCATTAACCGTCCCTGCATTGACCGCCCAAGTGCAACAGGCATGGAACTGCATCCCACAAACTGATATCCGAAACCTGTACGACACAATGTACGCACGTTTGCATGCTTGCATTCAAAATTCTGGCGGTTACACCGGTTACTAATGTACCAACATTTCACATTTGAAATGGCTCTTCTCGCCAATGGCTCTACCTGTGATCTTGAAACTTTAATCAATTAAATATGTTACCTAGACAAATGTATTGCTGAAATTTCATTACTGTAAAATAATTTTTTCTTGGTGTTGGGATTTTTTTTTCCATCAGTGTATATAATTTATTAATTTGTAACATAAGAACATTGAAAAAGTAATTAAATAAATATATATAACAAAATCATTAAAATTTGAAAGCCAAAAACATTAAAAGAAATAAAGAAAAAGAAAAAAAAAACTCTTTACATTCAAAAGAGAAAAAAAAAAAAAAGAAAGAAAGAAAGAAAGAAAGAAAAAACACACAAAAAAAAAAAAGTCTAAACTTGAATGATTTATGTTTTGTAAGAATGTTCATTTTTTCATTCCTCTTGTGCATACTTAACACTATTTTTCATTTAATTTTATTTTCTAAAACTGTTTATATGCATTAATACTTTAAAATATATTTATTAGTACATTCAAAAAAGAAAAACTATATAAATTATAAAAATATTACTGATGATAAAATTATATAAAATTAGATTAGTTTTTAGATAAAAAGCAAATAACATCACATTTTTCTTTGAATGCTTATTTGGGTAAAAAATATGCGAAGGGGAAAACACACACACACAAAAAAAAAAAAAAAAAAAAAAAAAAAAAAAAACATTTTTTTAAACATGACAAAAATTAATGTTATAACTATTTAAAAAACTAAGGTGATAAAAATTATCCTGAAATAGGAAAAAAAAAAATAATTGTAACTATGCTTATTAAATTGATTAAATATTTAATGAAGCTAACATAAAAAAATATTTATTATAATAAATTAAATTGGTTCAAATAATAAATGAAGTATTAATGTGATAAAAACATTTAAAAATATCTTGTGGTTGCATTTTATATATATATAGGATAAATTAAACATTTTTTAGGTTATAAATTATCTGCAGACATAATGTTTTATTAAAAAAAAAAATGAAGTATATATATTTCTTTCTCTCTATGTACTAATCCATCAATATATATAGATAAAAGACGATATGTATTTATGTATTTTATTCAGTTTTTTTTTTTTTTTATGAAACGCACAGTACAAGAAATGGAAAAATTACACAGTTTGTGTTTTTAAGAAAAACAAGAAAAAATTTGCAATTTCTTGGCACATTTTTTTTCTTTTTAAATAGGGATTGTGGTTTTCGGTAGCGAGCAGCTAAGTCTTTTGCCCCATCTTTCTTAAAAAAAAAAAAAAGGAAACATTAAATCATTAAATTCACTTTTTTTACTTATTTTTATTTCATATTATTTCACGCGCACTTTTTATTTCCTAATTCAAAATTATTTAAAAAAAACTTTTTTCGATATCGCTTGTAACAATACTGATTATTATTAAATTTCACTTATTTTTCTTTCAATAATAATAATAATAATAAAAGATTTTGATGAAATTCTGGCAAAAGCAGAATTTAGTTTAGGACGGAGGGCTATTAGTTTTTTTTTTTTTTTTTTTCCAAATTATAACATCGCTTTCAAATTATTCAATTATATTTTCGATAAATTTTAGATTTCGACAAATGTCCAGCTATCGAAATCGACAACGCAAAAATCCCAGATTGAGAATAATAGGCCCTCAGTCCTAAAATCATGGAGTCTATAACTTTATGTATGAGGTATGTTATTTTCCATCCCACTTTTTCCTGCCCTGGATCTGCTTGAGAAAGAGATGACTTCGCAGCGATTCGTCTTCCTGGCAAGTCCAAAACATGTTTAAATTGGTTAATTCAAGGCTGCCAAGGAACGTTCTGATCGAATTATTTGAAGGATTTCTTCATGGTTAAGGAAATAGTACACTATTCGAGAATTATGCGGCCTGAAATTATACTCCATAAAAATTAAAAAAAATCCTATCGCATCAGCATAATGAACTACAAAAACATAAGAAGTTCTGATAGCAAGTCCAAAACATGTTCTGATTGGTTCCTGACGGTAAAAAATGCTCGATTAACCATTTGTATGATTCCGTCATAGTACTCTCTAACAGTCGAGTACGATGTGGCCTGCATTTACCATAAATTAAAATAAAATAATTTCCTATCACTGTGCCTATTGATTACTACTAATAATTTAATGTTTATACCACTAAGCCAAAAAGAATTAGATTTCTTATAATTTGTTGGTCGATTTTAGGATAAATTGGGATATCACTACAGAACAAAAATCCACATAAAAAATTTGACACTTTCTTTCAAAAAAGGAAGGATTGTTTAAAGTCCCACTTTCAATTTAAACAAAAATGCGCTTATTAGCAGGGACAACTGTGAAACAAGTCTCGTCGCAAAAGACATTGCGCCATCCATGACTGCTTAAATTTATATGCTGTCTTACCCATGCTTTGTAACAACATGTTGCTGTTAGCTACAAATATTCTAAATATGTACGAGCACAGCAATTTATATTGTAGAATCGGTTTATGGAGGTTTACATGAAATATGTGCTTGAATAACTCAGCGAAATTTGTTTTAGTAAATGTTAACATTCGATTTCTTCTATTTGTCCGTCTCAAATATCTGTTCTCATCTGAATATGTTTGAAATTCTACGGCTTTACACTGATTTTTGTTGCAAGTTGCTATCTCCTGTAAACGATTCTAGGTTCTGGAAATTATACTTTAAGTAACACCCATTATTCCACAAGTATAATTTGTTTTATTTCTCCTTCTAAGTGACCAATAATTCTTCAGACCTTTGTTTCAAATAAATCACCCAGTAGGGACTCTCAAAGGAAGAAAATCAATCCTTTTAATTAAGCACGCTGATAGCTCGTTTTCATTCAAAGTTCCTTGCCTGTTTATTATTATTATTATTATTATTTACGTCACAAGAAAATTTCGTGTATTTTTATAAATTCGAATATTTGCTTTTAACACTATGTTTAAATTTTGCTAAAACAAATGCTGTGCATACTATTTTTTTAATAGGAAGCTTACAGTATTCCTAATTAATTAATTAATTAATAATCGATTTTGAGAATTATATATTTAAAATGTCAGATAACTTATAATTATTATAATAGTAACCTAGATTAAAATAATAGTAATTACTAAAAAAAAAAAAAAAAAAGACGAAAAACTACGCGATAAAAACATAAAAAAGGAAAAATAAAGAAATAAAGAAATATATATATATATAAAGAAATTCTAAAAGCAGAATTATAAAGATTGCTACGATTAAATTATTTCGAGTAGCAACATATAAATCTGTAACCATTTTAAAAATTATCTTTACAACATGTAAGCTTTCATTTTTATATATCACACGACATTAACTTTCTCATAGCGTGTGTTTTTACCTCATTTATAAAATCTTTCAATTGCAACACGTTTGTAATAGAAAAATATTTGCGAACAAACAGAGTGGCTGTATCACATAAACATTAAACTTAAGTTTGTTTTTTATGTTGTTGTATATTTCCTGCTTTCAGTAAATATAAAATGTTCTTGTGATGTTCGGAATGTCAGCATGATAAATAAAAGCGCTTGAGGTGAGTATAAGGTAATACTTTTTGTTAAGTATTCCTCTGACATTCTCGTTATTCTAAAGAGAGAAACTTTTGATAAGTAAATTTCGATAAAATATTCTTAGATTTTGGTATTACATTTCTTTTGAAACATACGATTTTACTGCGTAACTTTTAAACTAATTAAATTAAAAATAATATTTTAATAAAATTATTTTTTTATATAAAAATATAATGATGATTTGTGTTGATGAAGTGTTTATTTCATGATGATGAAGTATTTATTTCAAATAAATAAAACTCATTCTTTGAATTAATTATCAAACTATTATTAATAAAGGATTTTTGAAAAACATATAAAAAAGTATTAACAATTCCTTGTCCTTAGCAAATAAATTTTTAAATTATGCATGTGTAATATTTTAAATAAAAATTTGCTTAAGCATTTAATGATTATTTAAAATCCAAAAAAAAATTCAGTCTTAAAAAATAATTTTCAATCTAAGGTTATTTTTAAGTAATGAATATCAAATGTTTTAATAATGCTACATATTTTATTAAGTTACATAAGTAGCTACATGTAAAAATTTCAGCTAGAAATTATATATATGTGTGTATATATATATATATATATATGAAAGATAGAAAAGGTTTCGCACAATTCAACAGAATGATATAAAAGATCCAATTATTATTATTTTTCTTCTAAACGATTTCTGAATAACTTAATTCATTCGTTTTCTATGCATTTTCATTACTATGTTATTGTTATGTCGTAAATCAGAGCAATAGCTGTAATTAAACCAAAAGAGGTATTTTGCGAAAATTATATTCATTTAATTTTAATAAGTAAAAAAATTTGAAAATAAAAGAAACTTAAAACAAGAAAGAATAACCATGCAGCACGCATTGATTAATAACACTTTCCAACTGTACGTAATTGTTGTATCGAATAACTTTTAATCTGAAAAAAGTTAATTATATTTTATTCAATACAAAACATTTTTTTTTTTTTAATTCTGTCCTAAAACTTAATCCATTGATATATTTTGTTTTTGCTGTCTCTGTAAATGAACTAGTTGCACAGAATCTATTAATGTCATTTTAAATAGGGAACGTTCCATAGTGAATTTGAGTGTATCATTTTTAAAAAAAGTCTAAAAATATTTACGTAAACAAACAGATAAAAAGGTAGACAATCGGACGGACAGATAAACAAATTGAAATCATATTCCCACTAAAAATATAAGAAAGTGTTAAACGGCTTAATGTAAACGAAAGTGCAATTCTAGCAAATTTTTATTAATAGCTCATAATGTAACTGAATATTTTTGTGTGGCCCTGTAAATCTAATGCTAATCATACTATATTATATAGAACTCACTCTTTTGTGCATTAGAATGATTTATTTCAATTGCATTAAGCTTTGTGCAAAGTAAAATTATTTAAATTTGGTTTATAAAAATAACTCTCGCAGAACGCAATGTTTTGGAATACTTTCAAGTGCCCCTGTACACAAAAAAGTTAGAAATGTACTCGATTTTACATAGGAAACATCCGAAAGGGAACTTGAATAACGTATTAAAATTTTATTAAAGTTTCTATACAGTAAAAGTATTAAAATATGGTTTATAGAAACTCCTCTCATAGATCACAAAGCTTTTGAATATTTTTGGGTGCCTCTGTACACAAACAAGTAGAGGTATAAATTTCATTTTCAATAGGGACCACACGATAGTGAACTTGAGTAACATATATTAGTTTCAAAAAATTCCATAAATATTTACGGGAGTTAAAGTACGGGCAGACAGACAGACAGACGGACATATACACAAATTGAAATCATATTCACACTTGATGTTGCCGCTCACCTTAGTTCGCCAACCTTGGCGCGCATCTCTTGTTCACCTGCCTTCCCGCTTTAGCGGAGTAGTTGTATTGTTTTTCGTTATAAGAGTAACATCTCTCTTGTTCATCTTGTTCGGTGATATGGTTCACCTTTTTTATAGTTTGCGTTGACTATGGTGTCAACATAGTTGAAATACGTTAATAATACGTCCTCTAATAACTGTAAATATGTACATAAGATATGTATAATAGTTTAATTAAATGTTTGTGAAGTAATAGCTTCAGAATAGTAATTATTAAATTGATATACAGTCCACTCATAAAGTATCGTCAACATTGGTTTAGTAGACCCGGAGGTGGATCAAACATAATGTAATGAAATAGTGGTGGTGCTCATTGATAAAAGTTAATTATGGATAAAAATAAACTAGTTATCCTTAATAGACAACGTGGAACTTTGAAAGGCCAATTGACAAAAATATCAACATATTTCGATAATCTTGATGATGATAATAAAGACATTATAACTCTAGAAATAAAGAAGGATTATCTTCAAAAAATAGTAACCAAACTGGATAATTTGAAAATTCAATACTTCGAAATAGCTGATGAATCGGAACTGGAAGTTCAATTGAACGCCTTCGCAGAATTCGAAGAAGAGACAGAAAAATTAGAGGTAAGGCTTCGAAAATTCTTACTCTCTAATAACATTAATAAAAATGAAATTATTTCAAATGAATCTAAAGTAGATAACCCTGTTATCAATTTTCGTTTACCTGAAATTCCGTTACCCAAATTTAGTGGCCAGTATAATGAATGGTTTAATTTTAAAGATCAATTTATAACCTTAATTGATCAGAATGATAAACTTTCAGATAATCAAAAACTATACTATTTAAAATCCACACTTAGTGGAAGAGCACTAGATGTAATTACTGAAGATGATTCATATATTTCGCTTTTTAAAGCATTGGAAGACAGATTTCAAAACAAAAGAATGATAGTCAACTCACATTTAAATAAGATAATAAACGTAGAGAATCTGTTTCAAGATATAGTTAAAAATTTGCAAACAATCACAGATAGTTGTCAAAAAAATATTCGAGCACTCAAAAGAATTGGATTGGAATTTAATCCCTTTACGGAGGCCTTACTCATAAATTTGGTTCTTAAACAAATCGATAAAGACACAAAAAAACAATTTGAATTGTCTTTAAGTTCTACAGAATTGCCAACATGGTGCGATTTTATTAACTTTTTACAAAAAATAATGCATAGTTTTAGAAAACTTACAATGTGTTTCGAATACTAAACCGTAATTAATGAATTCAGAAAAGAGTACTAGAATTGAAACTTTCTTTTCTAAAAATGATTCTTTTAATGATCAAAACTGTCCCCTTTGTAAAAAAAATCATTCTTTGTCAAAATGTTGCGAATTTTTAGAATTAGATGAACACGAAAGATTCCTAACAGTCAAAAAATATTTGTTATGTATTAATTGTTTGAAATCCAAGCATCAGGTATCAAATTGTAAAAGTAACCAATCGTGTAATATGTGTTCTAAAAGACATAATTCACTTCTACATCGTTCTTTGCCGGGAACAAAAAGTAATAATTTCCGATCTAAACCGTAAACACAAAATCCTGACTCAAGCCAGACGGCGTCAGAAACAGACACACACCTGTTTCAATCGAATGATTCACATTCTGGATTGCAGAAAGAAAAAAAAGATTTTTCGATGGCATTATATAACGAGATTAATAATCCCATCTTAAAAAGTAAAAAACATGTATTGTTGTCAACAAGTATAGTTTATTTGGAAAGTAGCAATAAAAAAAAAGATCCCGGTTCGTGTAACTCTTGATAATGGAAGCGAATGCAGCATATTAGAGAGAGAAATTGCTAATTTATTGAATTTGCAAAAAAGGAAATGCGATATTCATATTTCAGGAATTAATGATAAGATGACAAATGTGAAATCTTCAGTACGTACCATTATTTCAAATAAAGATGATTCATTTAGGGAACCAATTGAATTTTTAATTACACCTAAAATAACAGAATTAATTCCTTCACACAATATAAACATAAGAAGTTTAAATTTGCCACATGACCTTGAATTTGCTGATAGTGAATTTTGGAAAAAATCTAAAATAAATGCTTTAGTTTGTGCTGAATTTTTCTATGAAATATTAAAGGCAGATAAATTTAAAATAGGACAATTCTCCTTACAGAATAGCGTTTTTGGACATATTGTTGCGGGAACCATACAACACAATGCATCTGAAAATACCTTTTGCGGTTTTACTGCATGCAATGATTATCTTGATGAAAATATTCAGAAATTCTGGAAAATAGAAGCTCCTGAAATTGACTTACGTCGAATTAGTCAGGAAGAACAATTGTGTGAAAAACATTTTTTAGAAACTTATCGGAGAGATAAATCGGGAAGATTTATGGTAGCCATGTCTTTGAAGGAAGATGCTAGTGCTCTTGAGGAGTCTAAATCTATCGCAGAAAAAAGGCTCAAGCAGTTATGGAATCGTTTAGAAAAGAGTCCAACAATGCGAAATCTTTATTGTGATTTTATTAAAGAATACACTAATTTAAATCATATGACAAAAATTGTTGATAATTTAAATGATTCTGGCTGTTATTACCTGCCACATCATGGCGTTTATAGGCCCGAAAAATCTACTACGAAGCTTCGCGTTGTATTTAATGCTTCGAGTCCGACAACTAGTGGAATATCATTAAACGATATTACATATAAAGGTGTAGTTAATGAAGATTTGTATGAAATCATGTTACGCTTTCGACAACACCGATTTGTGTTTTTGGCCGATATTAAAAAAATGTATCGCCAAATAATGATTACCGAGGATCAGAGAAAATTATTAATAATTTTATGGAAAAATAATGTGAACTCAGAAATTGAAACTTATGAACTTAATACCGTAACATACGGTACCGCTTGTGCTCATTTTTTAGCCATTAGAACGTTGAAGCAATTAGCCCTTGAAGAAGCCGAGAAATATCCCATATCATCCGAAATTCTGTTATATGATACTTATATGGATGATATTATAAGTGGGGAAGAATCGCTAGAATCTACTAGGGAGCTTCAAAAACAACTTATACACTTGTTAAAAGGCGCTGGAATGAATTTACATAAATGGAATGCAAATCATATTTCCTTACTTGACTTTTCTAACGAGACATTAAATGGGTACACATTCTCTGATAAGAAAACCAAAGCCCTAGGTGTTGCCTGGAAACCCAATTTAGATGCTTTCATATTCAAAATAAACTTTTGTCAGTCTATGCCAAAAAGAAGCATTTTATCAGACATTGCTCGCAATTTCAACCCATTGGGTCTCATAGGTTCTGTTATTGTCAAAGCCAAATTGTTTATGCAGGAACATTGGAAATTAAAATTAGACTGGAATGACCCTATTCCAAGCCCTATTGCTCAAAATTGGCTAGAATTCGCCATTTCGTTAAAAGCTCTTGAACAACTTAGAATAAATCGCTATGTTTCAATTCCTGAAGCACAACAAATAAATTTACACGGATTCGCCGACGCATCGTCATTAGCTTTTGGAGCAGCCGTGTATATTCAGTCTATTCATAATTCTGAAATTGTCTCCAATTTGGTTAGCAGCAAATATCTCAAGTTGCCCCTCTAAAAACTATCTCCATTCCTCGACTCGAGTTATCTGGTTGCGTTTTATTATCCAAATTAATTGTGAAAATTTTGAAATCTCTGAGATTACACTTTAACAATATTTATCTCTATACAGACTCTAGAATAGCTCTTGCCTGGATCCAAACCGAGCCTTGGAAATTGCAAACATTTGTTGGCAACAGGGTTGCAAAATTCAAGAACTGTCTGAAAACTTTAAATGGAACCATGTGTCCTCTGCTGAAAATCCTGCGGACTTAATTTCACGAGGTCTAACTGCCACCGATTTAATGGATAATCAGTTGTGGTGGCAGGGACCAGACTTTCTAAGTAAACCCAATGATAGTATAAACAATGACTCTGACTATCTGTCCCCCAGTGATAATAGTGTTGTGTTGGGTGAATCCCCAGTGTGACTCTAACCTTACAGTGTTGTGTGGAATTATCCAATCTACGGATTCCTCTCATGACTTTTATAATCATTTGTTTTCAATATCAAATAATTTTTGTAAATTAATTAGAATATATAGTTATTTTTTTAGATTTATTAGGAATACAAGAGCAAAGGTAAACAGAGTGATTGGACCACTCCGAAGCACTGAACTATACAAAGCAGAATTGCATTTAATTAGACAGGTACAGTATACACAGTTTGCCGCAGAATTGATCTGCTTAGAGAAAAAGAAGCCCGTGTCAGGTAAATTAAATTGCTTTAATCCAATTTTAGATTCTCAGGGACTCCTAAGAGTGGGTAGAAGGCTGGAAAATGCTAATTTAAATTTTGATAGTAAACATCCCCTTTTGTTGCCCCACGACCATAAATTATCTTCAGTGATTATAGAACATTTCCATAAAAAATTCTTTCATGTAGGACCTCAAGCCTTGTTATACCACGTTAGAAAAAAATATTGGATAATTAGTGGTAGATCTTTAGCTCGGAAAATATTTCGTAACTGCATAACGTGTTATAAACTTAAACCTTTAACGGTCAGTCCACTTATGGGAAATTTGCCAAAGGAATGAGTCAATGTGACTCATCCATTTTATTGTACCGGTATAGATTTCTGTGCCCCTTTTTTAATTAAATATCGGGGTCAAAGAAAAGGAATCTATAACAAAATTTTTGTTTGTATTTTTATTTGCATGCCTACTAAAGCAGTGCATCTAGAGGTAGTTAGCGATTTAACATCCGAAGCTTTTATCGCAACTTTAAAAAGATTTTTTGCTAGACGAGGCAAAGCCCAAACATTATTCAGTGATAATGCAACAAATTTTGTTAGTTCAAATAATGAATTAAAAAGGTTACATAGATTAGCTGTTCAGCCTGATGAAAACCTTGCTAATTTTTTAAATTCAGAGAGTATTAATTGGAAATTTCTGCCACCCCGTGTCCCAAATTTTGGAGGCTATGGGAGGTAGGCGTAAAATCGTTTAAGTATCATTTGAAACGCGCCGTAGGAGACGCTAAATTGACATATGAGGAATTCTTAACCGTTGTTTGTCAAATTGAGGGAATCCTCAATTCTCGACCCCTTACCCCCCTTTCAAACGATATCGAAGATTTGTACGTTTTCTCTCCCGGCCATTTTTTAGTTGGTCGACCCATCACAGCGGTGATTGAACCCGAGTTCTCTGACATTCCAGATAATCGATTAGATATTTGGCAGAGATTAACTAAAATAGTTCAAGGGATATGGAAAAAATGGCAATTTCATTATTTAAACACGTTACAACAAAGAAACAAATGGAGAATTGAAAAAAAATAACATTAAAAATGCGGATATGGTACTATTAAAGGAAGAAAACTTGCCCATATGTAGTTGGATATTGGATAGAATAGTAGAAATTATTCCAGGAAAGGATAACAAAATACGCGTAGTTTCGGTTAAAACAAGAAATGGGACATATAAACGACCTATTTCAAAAATTGCTCTTTTACCTTTAGAAAAGTAAAAAAAAAAAAAAAAACTGTTTGAAAATGAATAATTATTTAGTTAAACTTAATTGCTTATTGTATTTCATAGCATTATTTTATTGTTTACAATGTTATTAATATTTCTCTTGTGTAAGTTTTATTCTTCAAATTGCATATATAATATTTTCGTATAATTGATTGTAATTTTTGTATTATATATTAGAACTCTAATTTTGAAACAATGTTTCAAGGTGGGCCGTTATGTTGCCGTTCACCTTAGTTTGGCTATATGCGCCAACCTTGGCGCGCATCTCTTGTTCACCTGCCTTCCCGCTTTAGCGGAGTAGTTGTATTGTTTTTCGTTATAAGAGTAACATCTCTCTTGTTCATCTTGTTCGGTGATATGGTTCACCTTTTTTATAGTTTGCGTTGACTATGGTGTCAACATAGTTGAAATACGTTAATAATACGTCCTCTAATAACTGTAAATATGTACATAAGATATGTATAATAGTTTAATTAAATGTTTGTGAAGTAATAGCTTCAGAATAGTAATTATTAAATTGATATACAGTCCACTCATAAAGTATCGTCAACACTTGACAAATGTTAGAAAGTGTTAAAAACGCTTAATGTAAACGAAAGTACAATTCTAGCAAATTTTTATTAATAGCTTTTAATATAAATGAATATTTTTGTGTAACCCTATAAATCTAATGTTTATAGGGTGTATATAATGTATGTATAGGGTGTATATAATGTTTATATTTTTAATGCTAATCATGCTATATTCTATTCAAAGCATTCTTTTGTGCACACAAATAATATATTTCAATTTCATAGAAAACTATATTTCAACTTCGTAGAAAGTAAAGTTATTAAAATTTGATTTACAAAAATATCTCTCATGGAGCGCAATGCTTTGCTGTACATAAACCAGTGGTGATATTTACTCTATTTTCTACAGAAAACATCCAATAATGAACTTGAATAACGTATTTCAACTTCATTAAGATATGTGTTCAGTAAAAATATGAAAATATGGTTTATAGAAATACTCTCATAGAACACAATGCTTCGAAATACTTTCGGGAGTCCCTGTACACAAACCAGTAGAGGTATAAACTCCATTTTCAATGGGGAACGTCCGATAGTGAACTTGAGTAACGCATATCAGTTTCAGGAAATTTTAGAAATATTTACGGGAGTTAGAGCACGGAGATACAGACAGACAGACAGACGGACAGACAGACAGACAAACCGAAGTCATTAACACTTTTCAACCTTGTTGGAAAGTGTTAAAAAGAGAATAATAATAAGAAGAATAAATTACAATAACTCCTTACAGGGTAATAAACATTGCGCACATGGGTAGGCAAGATTACGCTAAATTATAACTGCAATGAAATTATGTTGTAAGGTTTTTGTAAACAAATCTTCATGTATAAGGAGTGGATATTTCATTTTAATTACTAAAAGCGTAGAAAGAAATTTAAGAATACTTAAGAAATATGTATTAAAAAATCAGAAAAAAAAAGAAAAAGACTAGATTACAAAATAACATCGATACTAGATGAAAAGTTTAAATAAAATTGGTACATGTCTTTTTCATATTGAATACTTTCTTTTTGTTTTCTAATTCTTCATTGCACTTATTGTTGTAAATTAAGCCGCATTCGTGCAATTACCTGCCACAAGTATTATATATTAACTAGTCCATGAGAAATCATTTAATTTAAAATTATTTTGTAATACTACCAGTCTACACAGATTCCTAGGAAGAGTTATGGAAATTCTCTCAAAACCTCATGATGAGGCATGTAAAAACAATCTTTAGAATCCATTTCAGAATTTGGGACAGGTTCCATATGATGTAAGTCAATATATTCTTGCAGAAAGGCATGGTTTTGCTACTTAAGCGCATGACAGACGGACAGACAGACAGACAAACCGAAGTCATTAACACTTTTCAACCTTGTTGGAAAGTGTTAAAAAGAGAATAATAATAAGAAGAATAAATTACAATAACTCCTTACAGGGTAATAAACATTGCGCACATGGGTAGGGAAGATTACGCTAAATTATAACTGCAATGAAATTATGTTGTAAGGTTTTTGTAAACAAATCTTCATGTATAAGGAGTGGATATTTCATTTTAATTACTAAAAGCGTAGAAAGAAATTTAAGAATACTTAAGAAATATGTATTAAAAAATCAGAAAAAAAAAGAAAAAGACTAGATTACAAAATAACATCGATACTAGATGAAAAGTTTAAATAAAATTGGTACATGTCTTTTTCATATTGAATACTTTCTTTTTGTTTTCTAATTCTTCATTGCACTTATTGTTGTAAATTAAGCCGCATTCGTGCAATTACCTGCCACAAGTATTATATATTAACTAGTCCATGAGAAATCATTTAATTTAAAATTATTTTGTAATACTACCAGTCTACACAGATTCCTAGGAAGAGTTATGGAAATTCTCTCAAAACCTCATGATGAGGCATGTAAAAACAATCTTTAGAATCCATTTCAGAATTTGGGACAGGTTCCATATGATGTAAGTCAATATATTCTTGCAGAAAGGCATGGTTTTGCTACTTAAGCGCATGATTTTTATTAAGCTTAGTTTATAATAAATAAAACCGTTTTAAAGCATTTGATTGTGAGTCACCTAAATTTGGAGCTTCTTTAAAGGGAAGATCCAGCATGTACCGTCCCGACTGAATTCGTCTAACAGTTTTAGTGTATTTTACTTCAGAACTGTGAATTGGTGTTGCATCAGGAAGGGACTCAATTTCCCAAAATTTCTGAAGATCATAAGTCAACTGAACTGTAACATGACAACTAAGGACAGTTTTAGAATGCTGAAAATTGTTTGAATATATGACTCCCGAGAGTAACCATCCCAATTTGGAATTTAAAACACATGGAGTACCTTTAGGACCCAGAATATATTGCCCTAAAATTGTTAAGGGAAATAAATCTGCACTAAGCAAAATTTCAACTGGACTTGAAACATAAAATTTGGGATCTGCTAAAGGTAGACCTTCCAAATGAGGCCATGAAGATTTTCGAACAACAAAATTAGGAAGATTAACTGTAACATTATTTACTATTAAAGCATTCACGTCAAAGATTTCATTACTATAATACGACTTTAAAATAATGTTAACTTCAAAAAGAGCAGTTTCTGCAACAATATTATTTATACCTGCTATTCTATGATTTGTGGTTTTCATAGGTAACCCTAATTTTTTAGCGCAAAGGCTGGAAATTAATGATTTTTGACTTCCTGAATCCACCATGACTCTACATGGCACAAACTTTCCAGTATTTGATTTTACAAGAACCATAGCTCTAGATAACAAAGTTTGACAACTCTCTTGGTACTGGTTAAACAACTAGAGTTGACAAAAAATGGGCTTTCAATGTTGAGATTAGTATTCTCAATAACAGGTGGAGAATTAACTTTATTTTTCTCAAAATGGAGAAGTGTATGATGCTTAGCATTACACTGACGACATTTTGTGGAAATCAAACATTTATTAATAAAATGATTACCACGTAAACAATTCATGCATAGTTTTTTACCCTTCACAGTATTCCATCTATCTTCAACAGATTTTTTAAGAAAGTGTGGGCACTTGAAAAGTGCAGGAGATTTCGAACACTCTGGGCAGATAGAACTATTGGATTTTATATCTGAATTAGATATTACAACATTAGAAACAGATTCTTTAATACTATATTTTGTTTACTTTCAGCTTTAGAATAAGTACTATCAGCAATATCTTGCGAGCTTCTTGCTTGTTTTTCAAGAAACAAAATAAATGCATCATAGGTGGAAAAAGAATCGCTATCTAAAGATAATTTCCATTGCCTTTTTAAATTGTCATCCAATTTTGTGTGCAAATTATAGACAAGAATTAAATCCACAAATAAATGAAATTCAAATCCTAAACATTTCAAGTTACGTATTGCTACATTACAGTTATCCAATAAATCTAGAGTAGATTTCCGAAAATTTGGTTTCAAAGATTTCGAACTAAAGAATTTGTTTAACTGGGCATAAGCTAGATTTTTTTTATTATCGAATCTTCAAATTAGTGTTGCCCAAGCTTCCTTATAACTTGCTTCAGTTATTGGAAAGCCTTTTATTAACTTATTGGCAGATCCAATAACAGACGCTTCTAAATATTGTAATTTTTACAAATCGGAAAACTGAGTGTTCTCATGAATAGTGGTTAAAAATATTTGCTTGAAGCTTAACCAATCCTCAAAATTGCCAGTGAAATTAGGCAAACCGAATTTTGGAGGGTTAATAGATTGCTTCGAAACAGAACAAGAATTTTCATTAACCTATGTTACAATCCTAATGTTCTGAAAACAAGAAAGTTCCAATTTTGACTCTATCTGACATTTTATACGAATAAGTTTCTCTGCCCATTTTTCATTATCTTCAATTTCCTTTTTTTAATTGATCTAAATCAGAAATAACTTTCTCAACTTATTTATTAATTTGTTCTAATTGAGTTTGGTTTTCAAGCAAATGAACTTTCAAAATTTTTATTTCTTAAATGTCTAAAGGATCCGCTTCCAAAGCTTTTATAGTTTTGTTCTCAAATTTAGTCACTGAAGACCGAATAATAGTTCTTTCTGCTTTTGGTTTTTCATCTTTTAAAGCCATGAGAATTTTTTTTTTCAGTTTGTAAAAGTATTGATTTTTACTAAAATATTTAAACGATTTCATAATGTAATATACCTCCGTCCCTAGACGGCCAAAAATATGAAGGGATTTTGAATGGAATCGTGGACTGTATGGTATTTTGAAATTCACTGGTTTAAAATTATATTGAATTAAAAAATCAGCTAGAAATGAACTTTGAAGGACTCACCCTCTTTTCACATGAATTCATAAACATCATATTTTAAGAAAGAATGAATAAAAGCAATAATATATACATATTCTTGAATAAAAACGTGAATTATTGATTTTATTTCAACTGACATGTTTGAATGACTTTTTCAGCTTACCACTAGACTCACCACCGAAAGTGAACATAAACAACAATCACATCAGCAGCAAACACAGGCTCACACCAACTTGAAAAAAAAAAAAAAAAAAAAAAAAAAAAAAAAATTATTTAAAATATAAGTAACAACTAACTGAAAACATGAATAAAATAAATAATAATAATAAAAAGAATTAATTTATTGTTTTAAACACCTAACCAATAAAAAGAATGAATGTAATCAATGTTTATATTCTAAAAAGTCTTCTAAAATTTCATAGTGTTTCCATATATTGTCAAATTCAAGAGATATTGGAATTCTGAATTAAAGGTTAGCCATTAGAATTCTGAACACTTACATATTAAACAACTGATTATAATATGTAACATTTGTCTTTAAATTAAGAAAAAAATAATTTATAAAATAAAATAAGAAATGATCTAACATACTTAAAGTAAAGTGATATGTCCAAAAATATACAAAATAATACCTTTATTAATAAAATCATAGACAATTTCTTTCTTATATATTTTTCGTATAAAAACATTCCAGATAAAGTGCTGATCAAACAAAAATCGCTTCTTGTATGCCAAATATTTCTTCACCTGAAATGGCCACTTTCATTTTATTTTATTTTTGTATGCTGCGTTATCCATAAAGATATACAAGTGCATGACTTTCTCACTTATCTTTTATCTTCTATTTTTTATACAGTTGTAACTTCCAATGTCCAGGCTGTTTTTTTTTTTTTTTTTAAGATTGTACATTAGTGAATGAATGAATTTATTAAATATAAAATCAGCTTTTTCTTTTTAATTTCTACATAAAAAATATAAATATGGGTTAAATATAGCCTATTTCGTGTAATACATATGTATATATATTTAAGTTACCAGAATAAACCAAAGCAAAAAATATTAAATATCGTTTTTGAAAAAATGATGAAATTGATCAGCTTAGCCCTTTCCGGTACAGAGTAATTTTATTCATTTAAAATTAACAGAGACAGGAATTCAAGAACGATACTCGAAGAAAAAAAAATAAATGAAGTTTTAACCCTATATTATACAAGAAAAGTTCTATAAAAAAATTCTGGTCAGAATATTTGCACTTGAGAATTAAAATTAGGTGTTGCCGCAGCGGCAACACTGAGCTGGAAAGGGTTAATGCATTATATATACCCGCTGTTCAATGTATTTTCCTAGTCAACTTTGTCCCCTTATTACTTCTGGTGTGATTTTTTTTTTTTTTAACACACTTGACATTGTGAGTTTTTTTGCTTTTCTTCCCATGCTATTCCTATGGGGGTTTTAGCTTCCCCCCCCCCTCTTTTTCTACATTCTAAAGTGGCGGTGGCTTCTATATGCTTCACTTATTAAAAAGTAGAATATATTTCCAGACACTAGAGCTTAAGAAAAATTCATTGGATAACCATGAATTTGAAAGCCTCTTTTAAAATGGACTTTATTACTAATCAACCTCTTTTAGATATCGGTTAAAGGGGAACTCTTCATGGGAAGCACATAGATAATTTTTCAAAATGGCTACATTTGGTTTTATCTATTGTAAATTGTATGGTGCTTGTAATGAAAAAATACTTCATGATTAATTTTAGCTATGCACGTTAAAGGGAAATCTCTTCTACAAAACTTTGAAATACATTAATTATTAATTATAATTTTTATAGTTATTATAATTTTTACGTTAACAAGTAAAACCCATAATATTCAGAAATATAAAACTGCTTTATTAAAATGAATTAAAATAAATTACAATGTAATATAATGGTACAATATGCGAGTGCTTTGTTGAAAAAGAAAAGAAAAAACACCTGCAATATTTTAAAGATTAGTTACAAATGTGTCAATTTTAAAATCATTCATATATAGTTTTACATATCACCATATGCAACTACAGAGAATAATTATACCTCATTAAAAAACAATACTATTGTAAAAGTCACCCTGCCCAGCAAAATTTCTTACATTTCTTACGCAGTTAAAAAAGGGATTGATATCGAATTTCGCCGCCGCTATTGACTCACGGAAACTCAAATCCTTGCTTAATTAAGATCTACCAATAACTCTGCATGTATCTTTCTAATAAATCCTAATCTCTTTCATTACTCCATGTTATCTGCGTTAGTTATTTGGCGGCATTATAAAGTTATAATTTAAAGTATTTTTATGGCTGGGTGCGTAAATAATATTTTAATATTTACTAACTAAATTTTATTAATTAGAACTTCTACATAGGGGACATCACCGCCGTAAAACTACTTTACATTATAACTTTATAATGCAGCCAAGAAACTAACACAGATAACAAGGATTGTTGAAAGAGATTAGAATTTATTAAAAAATATACATGCAGAGTTATTGGCAGATCTTCATTAAGCAAGAATTTGTGTTTCCGGGAGTCATTAAGGGCGGTGAAATTTGATATCAATCATTTTTTTTAATTGCGTAAGAAACCGCACTAAAAATAATCCGAAGATATTCTTGAGAAAATATTATTTTCTTAAGACTTTCTTCAAATATTTAAAAATATTTTGAAAATTTATTTTTTTCTATAAAATAACTTCAGAAATTTTAAAGACATTATACAGAAATTTTGTAAACTTTCTTAAGAATGGGATACTTTGATATTCTGCAGATTTTCTCTAAAAATATCTGCAGAATATCTTGAAATTATTTTTAGTGGGGAAGGTAAGACATTTTGCTGCGCGGTTTGCCTTTTACAATATCATTGTGTTTTATGAGCTATCACTTCTATTTGCAGATCATATGTGTGCTTTTATAAAAATAATACGTATGCCTATTGAATATTATTGTATAATAGTCAATAAAATTCGTGTGTATTATGCATAGATGTAAATATATTATTACGAATTTGTAAATAATACTAGTTATTTTTATGGAATTTTATTCTAAGAGGCTTAGTCAGATTATAAAATGCCAATTTTCTACATTTCTACCTTGTTTCCGCGTTAAAAGAGCTAGATTTCCTTTACAAACCAGTGTCATCAGGGAACGTAACGCGCTTGGTGACGAATTTGGGGACATTACATCTCCTTGACGACTATTTTTGAAATATTGGTGAAAAAACCTTTATTATCAATATACCAATTGTCTGAGCTCTAACTAGATTATTACTGGGTAAAATTCTGAATTAATAAGAGTCTATAAAAGGGGTCCCGTTCCGAACACAAAGGTCAGTTTCTCACTTAGAATTTACGGCTCTGCTTTACTATGTCTCTACGACTAAATTGCAGCCTACTGATGTGTGTTAGTACAATGGTACACTTTGTGCTGTGATTTTTATGTTGTCAGCTGTTAAGCTATATTTTCTGGTGAAACTGAAGTTGATACTGGGTTTACAGACCTGTAATCTTCCGAAATATTCTGTAAATAAATTTTTAAACGTCTGCAATGCTTGCCTTTTTTTCACAGACAATTCACGAACCCCGAGTACGCAACAATACGTTTCTCTAATGTGTATATTATGTGAGTGTGTGATACTTAGGTAACCCATGTTTATGAATGCGTATTTATAAAATGCGTGTGTTTCATTTTGAAATTCGAATGCATTTGTATTGTATTTATTCCTTTAATCTCTACTTAAACTCACTTAAGTCATTTTCAGTTCATGTAATTTCATAATTAAAAATCTGAATTGACTTCACTTGACTTTTTGAACATTCAGAAGTTAATGATGTTTAAAAATGCTGAATCGGGAGTATAATTTGGTAAATACCCGAATATGAGAACTTTTTCATTAGAAAACTGTCATACTATTTGGCTTATTTGGCGATTCCTGGTCACAACGAAACTCAACGATAATTCAATCTGAGGAATAAAGTATTTCAGATGCTTTTCGCTCGTGTAATTCATAAACCATCTTAATTATTTGGCCTTTAATCCGGTATTACACGCGCGAAAAAGACAAACGGGTTTACACGCGCTGGGTATGTCATACCCATGATAGTTTCTTCCTATTTTCTACTATAAAATCTACACAAAACATAAAGCAGAAAAAAGAATAAACGTCAATACAGATTTTAAACATATATTAAAAATATTACTTACAATTATTCTGTACATTTCTTGCAAATACATGCCATATGCTCCATACATACATGTTTTTCACATTTATCACAAATAAATTTAGTTTTTCTCTCTTTTTTAGACACACATTCAGCACATCCTTTATATATTACTTTTGCTTTCTTAGCAGATGGTTGAGAGTCCTCGTCGGTTCTCAGTTTCACTTTTAAGTTTTGCGGGAGCAGTGATTGCTGGCTTCTGATCTTTTTGTATTCTTCGATCAGATAAAATCCCAATCTCTTCAAAAACAAGCGTCGGGTTCGATTCTGAGTCGGTGATTCCTTAGTCGATAACAAAATAACGCGGCCATTTATGACAGCAATATTTAACATAGCATAAAATATCGCCATTGGCCAACGGTTTGATTTTTTAGCTGTTGAGTACGTATCAGCCATTTCGTCGACGACATCGACAGCTCCTTTCGTTATATTGTAGAAAGTTATTATTTCTGTTTTTTTTTTTTTTTTTTTTTTTTTTTTATTCTCCAGTACTGAGGTCAATTGCGTTATCGTTATGCATGGTTGACAGCAGAAGTACATTTCTGTTCTTCTTCGGCATATATGAAACAATAGTTGCTTCTTTCTGGAATCCAAATAATGAAGAGTGAACGTCCCTTTTACTTGTGTTCAAAAAAATTGGAGGAATTTCTCTCTGATTTTTTGTCAGTGTACCCACAATTGTTACTTTCTTTTCCAATAGCTCTCGTGGAAGTGGATAGGAAATATACCAATTATCCACTGTGAGATTTCTTCCTGAGTTATACAGAAGTTCCATTAATCTTTTTACGACACTATTGAAGGACTTGGAAAGGACCTTTAGGCTGTTTGCCTGCATATATCTCCATTTTCCAAGTATAGAAAACTCTCGAATCGAAGAGCGCAAAAATTTTTATTCCATACTTCGATGACTTTTTTGGCATGTACTGGCGAAATGGACATCGTCCTCTGAAAGATTCTAGTTTCTTGTCTATTGTTACGTAATCTCCAACGTTGTATGATTTTTGACAGTTTTCGACAAACTTTTCAAAGAATTCGCGTATCGGAGCCAATTTGTCCAATTCTTTTCTGCTCTGGCGAGTTTGTATGTCATCAAATCGAAGGCATTTTAATAAAAATTAAAAACGTGTTGATGACATGGTTGTACGGAATATTTCTATTCCAGTGCCGTCTGTTGCCCAAAGAGCACGAATATATACATGTGATGATTTATGCAAACCAGTGAGATAAAACAATCCAATAAATGCTTTAATTTCAGCCTCATTAGTTTCTTTTGCGTCTCTTTCCCGAAAAAAACGTTAGTCCAATCTACTAACTTCTTTATCATATCAAAAGATATAATGAAATTCCAAGCATCCACAGGAGAAGTTACATTTTTTTTAATGGGTGTATTTCCTGGGAGTTTCGATATTATATTTTTCGCAGAAACTCGAACATTAGCTCGAAACTTCTCTTTATTCCACTTCGTTATGTTATCTCTTCCAATAAAATCATCTTCACTTGAATCAGAAACATCATTTTCTGAATCAGGTTCAATTTCTGTTGAAGAATCATGATCACTATAAAATTCTTCATCATCTGGTTCTTCTTCATTATCCGGAAAACCATTATCTTCCTCTATATTTTCTACATCCGAAGAAACAGTAAGCAATAAATTTCTCAAATGTTGCATTTCTTCGTCATAAGTGCGGTAACGGGCCATAACGAAAGAGCGATTTAGGTGCGTCTGCCTGTACTGAGAACAGTTACAAAAATGCTCGCTCTGGGTGTGAGAAACCCAAGCCCCGCGTTTTCAACAGATCTATTTTTAGAATTCTTTCGCCGATTCCCCACTTGCAAGTTTATGACCTTTGAGACAACTACACAAAGACTCGTCTATTTTCGAAAAAAGGGTGGGGAGAAAGACGTGGAAAAGGAGCCACTGGGTGTGATACACCCAGTGCGATCAAACCCGGGTTAATGTAGCCAAGGTCGTTAAAAATTTCAGAGACAGCTCAATCTTTAGTACGTAATATTACGTGTTTAACATTAAATATAATAAGGAAAAAAAATCGACAAATCAGCAAAATTTCGGGGTTTTTTTTAAATACCCAACCACCCACCGCTTGCATATAGTTAAATGTTGCTAATCTAATTTTGCAGTTTATCGAATGGTCCAAGAAAGAGTGTTAAGGAAAAATCGTCTAATGAAAAAGTACCAAAAAAGAAAAGTTAAAATTTGGATATCTCTACCAAATTTCGTGTGTGAATAGAATGGAACGCAATTTATTCTTATTTATTTTATGTCCCTATAAAAGGACTATGACTGGTAAGCACGCAATCGTCAGTAACGACCAAGCAAAAAATCAGTTTCAAAATAGGTTTTATTCTCTTTTAAGTAATTAACAGCACTTTAGTTTTTAGCTCCTATAGCACATGATACGTGAAAAGTCATTCATGCTTCCTTGTAAAAGAGGCTAATTTATACATAATTTTTCCTGATGATCGTACTTTAAAACTTCTACACACACCTAAAACATTTATGGTGTGTGAAGTTTTAATATCTTTGTATTGACTGTACGCTAGTTTTCGAATTTAGTTTTTGGATCATACTTTAGGCAATTATTGTAACATTTAATAACACTTTTTCTGTTTTAAACAGTTCAGCATTTAAAAAAAAAAAAAAAAAAAAAAAAAAAAAAAGAATTTCAAATAATATGAATTCAAAGTAACACAAAGAATTCTAATTTGTAGCGCTTGAAATAGTACAATAAGTCCCAAATTTATAAAATTCTATAAATTGTTATTATAACGATGACCTTTAACATATCTACCAAGTTTAAGCTCATAAGGAAATTCAGTATTTGTACGCTATCGTGTCTACTCACTTACATACATATCCACATTAATCCTGCAAACATTAAACTTTACATATTTTGCAAGATGATGGCCTGTTAATTTTGAGTTTGAGTGCAAACACTATTGCGTTCACCCACTCAATTACATGTGCACATTAATCCTATATTCATCCAACATCGTGTATTTCATGTTATGGGGACTTAAAATTATACATACTAAATTAGAGTTCAAAGGAATACGGCCTTTAGACGCTATCGTACTCATTCACTCCCATGTATATACACATGAGTCCTATACACATTACCAAAAATAAATTTAAAAACTGGCGTACAGACTATAGCAAGAAAATAAAACTTCTTCACACACCATAAATTTTAAATCAGCACAACCGGTTTCGAAAGGCCGTAGCCTTTCTTCAGCAGGTGCAAACACGTGCAACTGCCTTGAAGGCAAAAGCAAGACTAAAAGCAGGACAAAATCCAGAGGGGGAGGAGCAACACAAACAACCAATAGGAAGCAACATGCAGGGCAGGACCAATCAGAGAGGAACACGCGTATACACACACCACAAAATGAGGAGGAAGGAAAGGAGTAAACATTTTTTATTTTTATTTATTTTTTTTTTTAATTTCAATAATATTAAACTAATAAGTATAAATTTAATAAAATTTATCCATTAATTATTTTTATTTTTATTTTAATTAGATATATTTTAATATAAATAATATGATGTTATAAACATAATAAGGGAAATTATTTAATTGAATTAAACAAATTTTTCCAGGCTGTAGACAGCAAAGTGGAATCGGATTTTTCATTGACAATTTTATAACGATTAAGGTAAATAGCGAAATTTTCCAAAAAATCCAGTTCGGAAACTCGTTTGGCATGAAAGATAATTTTGGCACTCTTAAAATTAAAACTATGATCAAATTCCCAACAGTGTTTCGCAATAGAAGATTTACAAATTTCTTGATTAACAACATACCGAGAAATTAAAAAAAATAATAATTAATGGATAAATTTTATTAAATTTACTTATTAGTTTCTATTATTGAAATTAAAAAAAAAACAAAACAAAAAAAAAAATAATAATAATAATTTTTTACTTCTTTCCTCCCTCCTCATTTTGTGGTGTGTGTGTACGTGTGTTCCTCTCTGACTGGTCCTGCCCTGCATGTTGCTTCCTATTGGTTGTTTGTGTTGCTTCTCCCCCTCTGGATTTTGTCCTGCTTTTAGTCTTGCTTTTGCCTCCAAGGCAGTTGCACGTGTTTGCACCTGCTGAAGAAAGGCTACGTCCTTTCGAAACCGGTTGTGCTGATTTAAAATTTATGGTGAAGAAGTTTTAATTTCTTGCTATACACATTAAGTTATTTCATGCGATGGTGACTTTCAATATACATAACGTATTCGAATACTATGAAATTTAGTGTTTAGACGTTATCGCGTTCACTTACATACATACAGACACATATATACACAGACATCTCTGTAAAAAAAAAAAAAAAGTAAAATTGAATTCAGAAAATCCTCTAAACTTATTAAACGAACTTTAAATATTTTCAGACCGTAAATCGTACAAGAATTCTATTTTGTATCCATGTAAAGAAAAATAAACGGAATTTGTGCTAAATCAAATGTAGCGTTTAGACTTTATCGTATTCACTCTTACACAAACAAGCATACCTTCATTACTATAAAAAATGCAAAATGAATTCAAGGGACCTCAAATATCAAAGAAACAATAAAATGTCAAATTTGAATTTTTCCATCATAGCAATATTTCTTAAATAATATATGATCGGAATTTAATTTTATGTATTCTTCCATCATCCGTAATTTTTTAAAGTTAAGGAATAGCTCTTTCATTTAATCCTCCACATTACTTTCGTTAAAAGCTAGCGCATACTTTAAGCATTTATTTATTCCGAAATTTGGCGATAAAAATCACTTTGCGAATTTTAATTCTTTTTTTTTTTTTTCAAATATTTTGCTTATTAATGAACATGTTTCTTGCAAATATTTCAAAAATTTTAAGAAAAAATTGTCTTATTTAATTTATTTCTATTCATTTTTGCATTCTCATGCAGACTGTGCGAAATGCGTCAAGAGTTAGAAAAATATAGCCATTTTATAGCGAAACACAATCCATTGTTTCCCGAATAATTTAATACAAAAATTGTGAAAATAACTTGTCGTTACAAAAGTCAAACTAATTTGACATAAAAATTAAACGCCATCTGTCAATTGAACTAACGGACGCAGACGATAAAACAAAGTATACTCCGTGCCAGTTAGCGTCATTAAATCATTAAAAAATCGATTTTTAGAACTATAATAGTTTGTTCGAAAATAATAATAGCTTTTGTTATATAAACAGAAGTATCATAATTACTAACGGAAATATATTGCTCAATTTAGCTATATTGAAATATATGGAAACGGTTAGTAGATGAATATTCTTTATATTTTATTTTATTAAATAGTTTAGCATAAGAATTCCGAGAGACAGTTTTTAAATTAGAAGACATTTAGACTAGCAGAAATAAAATTATTAATTTTAAAGAATATGTTTTTTATTCTCAAAAAATTTATTTTATGGATTAACGGATAAAATATTATTAGAATTAAGATATTTATTTATAGAGAGACAAATGCGATTAAATATAAAATATAATTTGGAATTTTGTTAGATATTTTTATAAACATTTAATTCATTGCAAATACAGTATTTAATTATCACATCTTTTTTAAATTGTAATTAAAACTCATATATGTGATGGAACCTCTTCACAACACGATATATATATATATATATGAAACTTAATAAATCACAAGTGAATAAGTAAATATTTTGCATTTTCCACTAAAGGAAAAAAAATAGACAAACAATAAAAAATACAGAAGAGATTCTAACTTAATTGATATTAATATTCAAATATCTATCTGCGTAATTGGATTTATCGATTGCATGTCATATTTTTTTTTTTTTTTTTTTTTTTTTATCTCGTACAAATGCATTATTCAAATATTTTTTCTTTTGTATTCACCGTGTATAAAAATGCAAATTAATATCAATGGAAAAGTCTTAACATGAAACAGCTTTTACCGAATAAAAATAATAAGGCTTTTTTGTTCTTCAACGTTGTCTATTTCTTTAATTACCTTTTTATTCTGTATTCGAAGTGGTATAAAAAGTATACTCCTAAAACATTACGAATGTAAATACTATTTCTACAATGACTTGAAATACAGCTAATTCATATTAAGTGATATTTCATCTGAATTTAAGTTTTATTTCAGGAAACTTTTTATCATATATTTTATTTTGATATTTGCTTCCGTGAGCAGATAATTACATTAAAGAAGCGAAAAAAAATATTCATAAAAAATTATAATAAGTATTAATTATTTGTAATTACAAAAATTACTGTTCTTTAATATCTAAAGATTCTTTAGGCAAACATAAATTAAAATATACGGAAAAGAAAACTACAACTATAAAGGAAATAAATGAAATAGGAATAGTTTAAAAATAGAATTTTTGCTATCATAGTGTTAAACACTTGAATGTCTGATTATTTTTTAAATTAATTTAAAAATGTTTTATTCTTTCCTCTGTTGAATAAATCACGTTAAAAATACTTTTAAAAATCATACTTTGTTTTAACTATGTTTTACAGCTAAAAAGCAATTTGTTGCCAAACAGCAAACATAAGGCACTACTTTAGAATGCAAAATTGGGTATGTTGCCGTAAGGCAACACTCGGCATTTAAGGGTTAAGAAAACTGAATTTCTGTTTCTATACGCATTCTATGTCCGACTTTAAACTATTAAATAGCTACATTGTAAACTAATGGCACTATGAGAAAATAATTAGAGTAATTTATATATATATATATATATATATATATATATATATATATATATAATGTTTCCGAAATAATAATAACAATAACAATAACAATTTTTTGACAAATAAGCCCAATGTACTTTATATTAAGTATTAATGTTTCTAGATGTCTATTAACATTTCAAAATGTATAATGTTCATTTTTAGTAAAAGAGTATAATTTTTTTTTTTTTTTTTTTTTTTTTTTTTTGCCTGTAAGAAGAAAAATAGGCATTAAAATTTCAATTTTATGTATTTATTTGTTTATTTATTTTTATTTATTTTTTATCCATTTTAAAATTTTAATAGTTAAATTTATGAAATAAGTTTTAAGCTTTTGCTTCTGGTAGAACTCGATATGCAAAAATCAGAAGAAAAAAAAGTGTAGTATAATCTTTACTTTAAGAACATCTATTTATTAAGTATTAATGTTTCAAGATGTCTAATAATATTTCAAAGTGTATAATACTAATTTTTAGTAAGCGAGTATAATACTTTTTTTTTTCCTGTAAAAAGAAAAAAAAAAAAGCATTAAAATTTCATTTTTTTTTTTTTTTTCATTTTAAAATTTTAATAGTTAAATTTATGAAATAAGTTTTAAGCTTTTGCTTCTGGTAGAACACGATATGCAAAAATAAGAAAAAAAAAATATTGTATAATCTTTACTTTAAGAACATCTATTTATTAAGTATTAATGTTTCAAGATGTCTAATAATATTTCAAAGTGTATAATACTAATTTTTAGTAAGCGAGTATAATACTTTTTTTTTTCCTGTAAAAAGAAAAAAAAAAAAGCATTAAAATTTCATTTTTTTTTTTTTTTTTCATTTTAAAATTTTAATAGTTAAATTTATGAAATAAGTTTTAAGCTTTTGCTTCTGGTAGAACACGATATGCAAAAATAAGAAAAAAAAAATATTGTATAATCTTTACTTTAAGAACATCTATTTATTATGTATTAATGTTTCTAGATGTCTAACAATATTTCAAAGTGTATAATGCACATTTTTAGTAAACGAGTATAATACTTTTTTTCCTGTAAGAAAAAAAAAAAAATAGGCATTAAAATTTCTTTTTTTTTTTTTTTTTTTTTTTTTTTAAATCTATTTTAAAATTTTAATAGTTAAATTCATGAAATAAGTTTTAAGCTTTTGCTTCTAGTAGAACTCGATATGCAAATATAAGAGAAAAAAAAGTATAATATAATCTTCACTTTAAGAACATCTATTTAATTTATATATGCTGTGGTCATAACTTACCACTGAATGTTGTAGAAATAATACTGGAATACAGCCTGTAACTACCAAGCATTATTTTAGAATTTAAAAAAAAAAAAAGAAAGAAAGAAACACGTACAAAATAATATTTGAGTTTAATATAGAAATACATTTCATGTCACATTGGAAGCTTCCGACACATTTACGCAACCTCAGTTTCCAAACATAATAGAGTCTTATTACACTTACATGGATTGAAACTTTGATTTTCAAAGTGAAAAGCGCCATTCACTGGGTGATTACGTACTAAGCAATGTTTTTTGTTGTGTGTAGTACATAAATATCAACAATTATATATATATTAAAAAAAAAAAAAAAAAAAAAAGAAAAGAAAGAAAGAAAGAAAAAGAAAAAATAAAATAAAACATGTGATATGAAATAAGAATTTGAATTGAATTATAGAAAGGAATTGTGTAAAACAAGGACAATTAATTCTTCGGCGTTTAATTAATTTACTAATTTAAATTATGCTCAAATAAATATAATTTAATGAAAGTTTTCGATAGCACTTTCTATCTAATACATATATTTCTTAATATATACTTCTTATATATAGTATTCTAAAGCTAAAACCAGTGATTATGAAAGTTGTTAAAAAATAATGACTATTTCAACCACTTTACTTATCAAGCATAAAACAAAGTTTTGAAATAAAAATATACATTCAATAAGGAGTATTTATCTAACAAACGTGGTTCTTTTTAGTTCCCCATCATACTATAGGTATGTGGAACTTAGGTAATCGTGAAAATTTTCGACCTCAGTTTTTTTGACATTTTTACACGTTTCCTGGTGTGAGGAATCCGAAAATGACAAAATTTCTATGGTGTCTGTCTGTAGGGTGTCTGTTAGTCTGTTAGTGTGTAAGTCCGTTAGTTTGTTAGTCTGTGTACACGATATCTCAAGAACAAATTGTCGCAGAGAGGTCAGATCAGTTTTAAAATATTACTTTTGACACTGGCAAGAACCCTATTTATTTGCAACATTCGAATTTAAAAACTTTGTAATTTATTAGAAATTTACGATTTTTTTAACATGGAAAAATAGGACAAAAATTCACTTAAACGTGCATTAAATGGAAACGTTTTACTGTAAAAATGTCAGACCAGTTTTAAAATATCAGTTTTGATGCCGGAAGGAACATCAGTAAGTATAAATATGCTACTTTGAAAATTTTGCAAGTTATTGGAAATTTACGAATTTCTTAACATGGCAGCATAGAGCAAAATTTCACATAAACGTCAATCTTGAGGGATATTTTCATCTTAAAGATGTCAAACCACTTTCGAAATATTACTTAGGATACTGGCATGAATGTCATAGACTATGATTTTTTCAATTTAAAAAAATTCGTAAGTTATTTGGAATTTACGATTTACTTAACATGCCAGAATAAGGTAAAATTGAGCATAAACTTTCATTTTGAGGCTCATAAATACATTAGACAACTTCAAAATTACATTTATGATATTTGTTTGAACATGATTGAATACAAATATTCTAATAGGAAAATTTCGTAAATTATTCGTTATTTACGATTTTACCAACATAGCGAAATTGTAAATTTTTCATATAAATATGAATTTTGAGGATTATTGCATTGGAAATAGTAGCATGAAAACTAAACAACGGAATTGACCCTGATAAAATAAATTAATAGATTAGAATAAGATAAATATATCGAAGTGAACGGTGGATAGCCTATTAGGCGGGGTTTTAATTCTGTCACTGTATCAAGCTTTTGTCAAATTCATTTCTTTTAACATGATTATATCTCTCAAACTAGAAATTTATGTCAACATAAATATGATGGGGAACTGAGCAGAGTCCACCTATGCCAACTAGTTTATATTTATAATATAAAAAATATGTTAAAATCATTTCAAGCGAATTTCAAGTCTAAACAAAATTTAATAAATATCTCTTTTTTATAGTATATATAATGCCTAAATATTTATAATATACATAAATTGTAACCAATTGTAGGAAATGAAAAAATAAATATTCTAAATTTCAAAATGTCATTAAAAACAATAAGTTAATTACTAACGTTATAATAAAATATAAATGAATGCTGAGGTAAACTTTTTTTTTTTTTTATTAAGAAAACAAATTTTACATACTATAACAGAGATAAAAAAAATGAGTTATTTATAACAACACTTTGAATTATTATTTGTTATTATTTATAGAACTCAGAAACGTCAAACGTGAAAATATTTCTTTTTTATATAAACTGAAAAAAAAAAAAAAAAAAAAAAAAAAAAACATTTAAAAATGAACTCTAAATTTTGCTGGAAGGCAGAAAATTCCTTTATGTATATAACAGTCCATGGGACGACAGGCCAAATTATACTTTGAAATTGAGTTTCGTTTGCCATGTCTGGTAAGAAAGAAATTGCTTTTTTTGTGAAAGGTAGATGCATAAAGCAACAAGAAAGAAAAATCATGCAGTACACATTGATTAGTAACACTTTCCAACTGTACGTAATTGTTGTATCGAATAACTTTTATTATTCTTTGCCTACGTTATCACACAACAGACAGAAGGACTGAAAAATATACAGATAGACTAATTGATTTTAAAATTGCTCTTAGGCATTTTGGAAAGGGTTGAAAAGGCTTAACGCAAAAAAAAAAAAAAAAAAAAAAAAAAAAAAAAAAAAAATACAGCCATTAGATTATAATTACAGCTTTTGATCTCTCTGAATATTTTAGTGTAGCCCTGTAAATCAGAGAGTTAATCATATCATAATCTATACAAAAGATTATTTTAGAGTATTAACAATAAATTTCAATATTTTTAAGATTTTTACAGTAGAAAGACTTTTAAATATAATTTTCAAAAAATTCTGTCCTAAAACGTAATGCATTGGCATATTTTTTTTTTTTTTGTACCTGTAAACAAACCAGTTGTACAGGACCTATTAATGTCATTCTAAATGGAGAAAATTCTATAGGGATAATGTTTATAAAAACAACACTCATAGAACACAATGCTTTTGAATGTTTTTGGGTGTCCCTGTACACAAACCAGACGAGATATTCACTTCATTTTCAATATGGAAAATCCGATAGTGAACTTCAATAAAATATATCAGTTTCGAGAAATTCCATAGATAATTAAGTGAGTTGGAGCGCGGGCTTACAGACAGACAGACAGATGGACAGATACACAAACTGAAATCATATTCATACTTAATTAGAAAGTGTTAAAAACATTCAATGTAAACGAAAGTAATATTTTAGCAATTTTTTATTAATAGCTCTTAATATAAATGGATATTATTCTGTCACCCTGTAAATCTAATGCAAATTATGCTATATTCTATGCAAAGCATTTTTTTGTGCAGATAAATAACATAATTCAATTTCCTAAAGCTTCGTGGAAAGTAATTAAAATTTGATTTATAGAAATATCTCTCATAGAACGCAATGCTTTGGAATACTTTTGAGTGTCCCTGTATATAAATCGGTGGTGATATTTCCTCCATTTTATACAGAAAACATCCAGTAGGAAATTGGAATAATATATTTCAATTTGATTAAGATATGTCTACAGTAAAGGTATGAAAATATGGTTTATAGAAATAGCTCTCATAGAACACAATGCTTTGAAATACTTTCGGGTGTTCCTGTACACAAACCAGTAGAGGTATAAATTCCATTTTCAGTAGGGAACATCCGATAGTGAACTTGAATAACATATATCAGTTTTAAGAAATTCCATAAATATTTACGGGAGTTAGAGATCGGACAGACAGACAGGCAGACGGACGGACGGACGGACAGACAGATACACAAAACTGAAATCATATTCACACTTATAAATGCTAGAAAGTGTTAAAAACGCTTAACGTAAACGAAAGTACAATTCTAGCAATTTTTTATTAATACCTCTTAATATAACTGGATATTTTTGTGCCACCCTGTAAATCTAATGCTAATCATGCTACATTCTATGCAAAGAATTCTTTTGTGCGTGTAAATAACATATTTCAATTTCTTAAAACTTCGTGGATAGTAAAGTTATTAAAGTTTGATTTATAGAAATATCTCTCCTAGAACGCAATGCTTTGGAATACTTTTGAGTGTCTCTGTACATGAACCGATGGTGGTATTTCCTCCATTTGATAGAGGAAACATCCAATAGTGAACTTGAATAACATATTTTAATTTCATTAAGATATGTCTACAGGAAAGTTATGAAAATATGGTTTATAGAAATACCTCTCATAGAACACAATGCTTTGGAATACTTTCGGGTGTTCCTGTACACAAACCAGTAGAGGTATAGACTCCATTTTCAATAGGGAACGTCCAATAATGAACTTGAATAACATATTTCAATTTCATTATGATATGTCTAGAGTAAAGGTATGAAAATACGATTTATAGAAATACCTCTCATAGAACACAATGCTTTGAAATACTTTCGGGTGTCCCTGTACACAAACCAGTAGAGGTATAAACTCCATTTTCCATAGGGAACGTCCAACAGTGAACTTAAATAACATATTTCAATTTCATTAAGATATATTTACAATAAAGATATGAAAATATGGTTTATAGAAATACCTCTCATAGAACACAATACTTTGGAATATTTTCGGGTGTCCCTGTACACAAACCAGTAGAGGTATAAACTCCATTTTCAATAGGGACCGTCCGATAGTGAACTTAAGTAACATATATCAGTTTCAAGAAATTCCATAAATATTTACGGGACTTAGAGCGCGGACAGACAGACAGACAGACAGACAGACGGACAGACAGACAGACAGACAGACAAACCGAAGTCATAAACACTTTTCAACCTTGTTGGAAAGTGTTAAAAAAGACATAAAGCAATATTTCCATAAAAACTATTTAAATACTTTCAAACTTTGTATTTAAAATTTTACTTTTTTTTTTTTTTTTTTTTTTTTTTTTTTTCTATTGAAAAGGAATAAAAATGTTTCAAAACTATATGAAAAAAAAAAAAAAAAAAAAGATTTTTTGTCAAAGTTACATGCATTTTAAAGGGATTTGGCACCTTTGAAGACATTGCCGAAGTAGGTTTCATATAATAGAATATATTTTCTTTTAACATTTATAAATTGAACTATATTATGTTTGTTCAATAAAATACATATTCAAGAAACATTTCTTATGGTATTATATATATATTAGAGATTTGAAATTTTTAAATTGCGTTTTCTCAATTTTCATTTTTTCACGAATTCGTGAATTTCAAAATGCTTAAATATCTATAGTTATTTAAGAAATGACTTAGTATATACATATATACATTTATATTTAATAGAATCTATTTCCAATATATTTAAAAGTAAAATATTAAAAATCAAAATGTAATAAAACTCTTTTCTTTTTTTCAAAAAAATTACCTAGACAGGCACTTTTCAATTCTTTTCTCAAAAACTAATCATTAAATTTCAAAACTCATCCTTAATTATTTTAAGTAGGTTCTATTAAACACCTTTAAAAAATATTAAGTCTTTTCTTAAATACATGTAAAATTTACAGCTTTTTGAAGATCATGAATTCATAAAACAAATGCAAACTCGGATTTAAAGATACAGTCGAACCTCGTTAACGTGAACATTCTTAACGTGAATTATTTTTTAAATGAAATATTTCTACAATCCTCGTGAAAATGAAGATTAGTTTACTTATATGAGGATTTTTTACTGATAGCCTGATAGCATGAACTACTGATAACATGAACAACTTTTTTCCACCCTTGAGATTCACGTATTCACGTTAATAAGGTCCGACTGTATTGAATCTGTAAAAGCATATCAAAATCCATAAGAAATACTGCCTGACTATATATTTTATTCAAAAAAAATTATATAGTTCAATTTATAAAAAAATAGTCAGAAATGTAAGGATTTATATTAGACCTACTTTAGTGGTGCATTAAAGATGCCAAGTCCCTTTAAGTAGAATGCGAATTACTTATGCAACTAAATAACTTTTATTTTTAAAACACATTTATTTTTCTGCCTACCTATAAAATGCAATTTTCGGTCAAACTCTGATTTTCTATTTTTTGGTTAGTATTAAAGCCTGATAAATTAGCTTTCTAAATCAGTTTGAATTTTGTTTCTATCTTGCTTAGAACTTGAGATACAGGCATTTTAATATTAGTCACTCGCCAGTTTTTGAAACCGGAAGTGACCGGAAGTGACCCGTAAATGTTTGTTTACATAAATGTTTTACTCAATATAAGCATCGAAATTTGTTACTGAATATAAAATCAATTTAAAAAAGAAAATAAAAAGCTTTGAAATAAATCAGGAACTTATTAAAATTATTTTGTGTTTAATAGGTAAGATCTTGTTTTTAAATCTGTTTTTTGCTTTTTTTCAAAATGAGATTTTTAGCATTTTGCTTTATCCCAAAACATCATAACTCCGAAAGTTAAAATTGAAACGTTATGAAACTTTGACAAAACACTCTTGAGGAGTTGCTTTAGGGATTGAACTACGACAATGAATCTAGCTAAATTATTTTTTCGTATTTTTGTCGATAGAAGCTATGAACTGTCATGTATATCCATGACTTTTTCAGCTTGTAAAAACGTTATCTTCTCTGAAATATTAAATAACTTGGTTATATTTTTGAGAGTAGTTCACTCAATTAAGGCCCTTTCAATAATATACATAAAATTTACAAAATACAAGTATCTTTATTTAAATTTGACTTATGATGTTTTGTAAAAGTGCTATATTATTCGGAAATTTTATGCATATTTTGAGCCTAAATATCAAAATATTTTAAAATTTGCATATTGTTTTCATGTTATTCACTGTTTTTAACTATATTCTATCATATAATGGGCATAAATAGGCAATTTTTCTATTATTAACAGAAATCACCTTCGACGGTAAACATCAGGCATCTTAAACTAATTACGCACTGAATCTTGTTTTCCGTTCGCATCCGAATACAAATATTTACGTACTGTTGTGAGGAATTCGTGGTCTCTATTCCTCAATGATTAACTTATTTACTTATGTATTAAATATGAAATTAGTACAGAGACTCAGATATATAAAAAGAAAACTAAGAGTTTATTCAACTAGAATAATGGGAGAATGATCTGGATTATGTAGCTCAGTCAGCGGATTTAAATACTTTAGCAAATAAATGTATAATAACTAATTTAGATAATTTGAAATATCTCACTCTAGAACAGTAGAACTTATAGAAACGGGTGCACGCCTTTACTTAGATACCGTGACTTTCAACAGATCCGCAGATTCCCCACTGAATCTATTTTTCCATTCACTAATACACGCACTGAAGTTAGGGCCGCGGTAGCCCAGTCGGTAGAGCGCCGGCCTCGTAATCGGAAGATTGCGGGTTCGGCGCTCGAGCCGGCCAAAGACCGTCGTGTACACTAATGGTGGCTGGTGCACGTAAAATCTGTCGTGGCCGCAAAGTCCTCCATGTTCCCATCAAAAATTATACCTCTGGGGGTCACCGAAGCGGGAGAGCCATCCCTTCCGTTAAGGATCAAAATTGTGATGGCATGTCTCCGGACCACCTCTAGGGGTGTGTCCCAGACCGTCGCCAATTGCCCATCTGCGCAGCATTAGTGCGACGTAAAACCCAACCACTACTACGCACTGAAGCACGACAACACTCATCAAGCTACTTAACGTAAGCACAACTTAATCTCAACTACCGAAATATAACTTTCTCCAGACTCTAGGCCTTAGACTTTGTCGTAGATAGACGTCGGACAAGACTCCACTACACCACACCTTTTACAAACCTTATCCATCTTATACCCCTTTCCACCAACTTTCAACCAAACTTTTAAAATCGCTTCTTATTCTTCTACATCTCGCAACTTAATTCCTTCGTTGCAGCACCATGTTGACACAAAACTAAACCGATCCAAAATTTCGCCAAGTCATTGGCGCCGAAGTGATTTAACCATCCCATTTGAATACTTTGCTGGATCCAGCTTAGTTTTAAACAAACTGTGGTGACATTCTACAGTCTCTACCTCACACTGTATTTATTTTATTTTTTATTTTATTTGTTGAAGTATACTTGTGTAATGCTAATTATGTGCATTATTTTGTAATCGAAAGAAATAGTTTTGATAATTCTTGTAAGAACCCACTTTCTTAATATAAGTAATATAATCAATAAAATTATAATCTAGAAACTTAAGTTTAATTAATGTCTAAAAACAAATAAAATCATTCTATTTAAACTAGAACTATTATTTTAAAATGAAATGGAGGATAACCAAAATACTTTTTGAAAAAGGCCTATGTATTGATACATATTTCAAACAAATGGTTCAGCAGAAATAAAAATTTAAATACCAGTAATAACATTATTTTTTTTAATAACAAAATAATAATAATATACATCATAATATTTATAAATATACTAACTGTTGCGCTTGATTTTTTCATGGGAATTTAATTAATATTCCAGTATATTATTTAAAAAATATATTTTAGTTAAAGCTTATTATGTTAGTGAAAAAAGATAATGAGTTATTGTAGTCAGTACAGTCGGTAATAAAAAGATTCGAACACTAGCAAAAATTCCTATATGAAAAAGTAGAGTTAATACTGTTTTGTTAAATAAATCCTTGTCGAATCCTGCTCTTAGTCAGTCTAAGAACATAATTCGACAAGGATTTATTTAACAAGACAGTATTAAATCTACTTTTTTTTATATAGGAATTTTTGCTAGTGTTCGGATTCTTTTGTTACCGACTCTATGTACAATTTGTAAATTTTCACTCATATTTTTAAGTATGTATTATATATATATATATATATATATATATATATATATATATCTTAATTTGCATAATTTTTTGACCACTGATTTGAACATAAACTTTCTGGACGCTTAAAAGGCGTAATTTCTATTGCCATTAACGTTCCGATAAATGGGTACAAAACCTAGTATTCAAATATTTATATATGAACAATTATTAACCTGTATTTATTTAATTTAAGACATAGTTTTTTTTTTTTTTTTGTTTTATCACTTGCTGTGTTTCAAATAAAATAGAACAATATTATACTTTCTTTAAAGATTTCTACAGAATATCTAGTAATCATTACTTGCTGATAAAATATGTTTTATATTCAAAACAATCTAATTTTTAAAGGGAAATATACATTTCAAAAACATGAAATAATCCTGTGGAACGCATTGATTATTAATACTTTCGAACTGTGGGTAATCTCTGCATCGTTTAACCTTCAATATTCTTTGCTTATCATACAACAGGCAGACTGAAGCGGAGAAGGGAGATAGAAGAACTAAATTTATAATTACTCTTGAACATTGTTGAAGTGCGCTAAAAAATATATATATATATATATATTAACGTAATTGCAATTCCATCAATTTTCAGTTGCAGCACTTAATGTGTCTGAATATTAATGCACACTTTTAAGTTTGAAATCTATGGATATCATATTTTATACTAAACATTATGTTAGCATATTAACAAAAAATGTCAATTTCATTATGAGTTTTGCGGTAGAAAATTATTTAAATGTGGTTTTAAAAAATGTCTCTTAAAACTCAATGCATTAGCACATGTAAGGTGTCCATGTACACAAACCAGTTGTACACAGCCTATTAATGACATTTTAAATAAGGAGCATTGAGAACTTGAATAACATAAGCAGGTGGTCAAACAGACATAAAGACACATTAATTCAAATCATATTCACACTTACAAATTATTAGAAAGTGCTAAAAACTCTTAATGTAAACGAAAATGCAGTTGCAGTAAATTTCCGATATTAGCCCTTAATGTTACTGAATATTTTTGTATAGTCCTATAAATTTTAAAGCTAATCATACTATATTATATAGAAAACATTATTCTGTGCTTCTAAATATCACATTTAAATTTCATTAAGACGTGCATCAAATAAAGTTATTAAAATATGATTTATTTATAGGAATACCTGTCATAGAACGTAACGCTTTGGAATAATTCCGGATATCCCTGACTATAATTAAGTATAAAAAAATTCATTGTAAAACGCGTATAAAACGATACATTTAATTAAAATCATTAAAATTACATCGTGTCAAGGCTTTCCGCCCTGAAGCCTCTCCTTCCCTATCAGCACATCTGATCCACGAGACATACTCATGATATCCTATGGATGAAAGTACGTCTAAGGGACCTCCTCAGGATGTACTATGTATGAGTGTGCTGTTAGGGGGAATGAAAGTGGTCCAAAAAATCCTACAGTTATTGCAAGTTTTTCCCTACTATTCTACCCAAATAATTCGCCATTAAAGTGATTAAACGGTTGCGGGTTTTTAAAGCAAGCTTTTCTCCTTTTTTTTCTTGTAAAAATCTAAATTAATGCAAGCTCCTTTTACTACAGACTATAAGCTGATTCATAGAAGCATAATAGAATTCAACTATTTTTAAGAAGACCTCAACTGTTGCACAAAAAGAAAGTATCCATACTAACCAAGTGAAAGCAAACACGTTTTATTTATGAGACAAAAAATTTTTAAGTTAAAATACACTTAAAAAACAAAAATTACATATAAAAACAATTAAAATCAGACGTTTCGAAACCCGTCCGGGTTTCCTCATCAGTAATACAACACAATATGCAAACAGGACATGAACACTCAAGGAATTTAAAGGAGTACGGAATATTGAGGAGCCAGTGCGCATGCTTCATTGATAGTGTGGAGATGCTTGGCAGTGTGCCAGCTCTCAAGGAAAATACGCGATTTATAATTATGAACACCAGAATTTAAAATTTTTACATTATCGAAGTCAGGAATATGATCGGTTTCTATTGAATGGATTACAATTTTAGAATTTTGGTTGCAATTTTTAAAAGATCGTCTGTGTTCTTGTAGTCTAATTTTTGCTGTACGGCCAGCAAAAATTAGACTACAAGAACACAGGGGCAGTCAGATAGACAGAAATACATACAGAATCACATTTAAACATTATTAGTTTTTGTATAAAATACTTACTATAAACAAAATGCACATTCTTAATTTTAAAACTATATCCCTTAATGCATCTGAATATTTTTATGTCGGCTGTAAATCTTAAGATAATTATACTACATATTATACGAAGCAAGTTTTGTGCATATGGATAATAAATGTCAATTTCGTTAAGATTTGTGCAAGATAAAGTCTTAAAAATATGGTTTGTAGAAGTAACTATCATAGAACGCATTGCTTTGGAATAATTTCGGGTGTTCATTTACACAAACCAGTGCAAGTATTTACCCATTTTTCAATAGGAAACATCTGATCCTAAACATCATATCAGTTTCAAAAAATCCTATTAATATTTACGGGAGTTAGAGCGCTGAAAGACAAACGGACAGACGGAGAAAGAAATAGACAGATAGTTAAACGGACACAAACACTGACAGATAAAATAATTCAAATCATTATCACTCATGAACATTGTTAGAATTGTTAAAAATGCTTAGTAAAAACTAAAATGCAATTTTCAATTATAGCCCTTTATAAATTTGATTATTTCTTGTGTGTCTCTGTATATCTATATAATAATTATACTATGCACTATAAAAAGCATTATTTGTGCATATGAACAATAAATGTCAGTTTCATTAAAATTTGTGGGGGAAAAAAAGGATTAAAATATGGTTTGTAGAAATACCTCTCATGAAACTCAATACATTTAAATACTTTTGTTTGTCCCTGTAAAAAAAACAAATATGGTATTTACTCCATTTTCAATAGGGAACATCGGTTACAGAGCTTGAATAATATATACCTGTTTGAAGGAATCCCATAATTATTTACTTGAGGTAGGGCGTGGACAGACAGAAAAATCGAAGTCATAAACATTTTTTTTTTAATTTGGTTGAAAACGTTAAATGTATATATAACAATAGAACACGAGAATTTTTTGAGAAACTAAATTGGGAAGAATGAAAATTGATGGAGAATTTATTAAGCACGTGAGATTTGCTGATGACATTGTATTGCTTCCTTCCTCATTTGAGGATTTCCAAGAAATATTTCAAGAAATAAACAAAGAAATAAAGCTTGTTAGATTGAAAATGAACCCCAGTAAAACAAAAATTATGTAATTTTTTTTTTTGTTTCTTCAGTAAAGATTACTGTTCATATGAATGAATTAGAAACGGTATGCAGTTATACTTATTTCGGACGAGTTATTTTGATGAACGAGAACATTATAGAAGAAATTAATAGCCTTGCTCGCTATGCAAGTTTCACTTGCATAGAGAGCATTCAGAAGAAATAGTGCTACTTTCAAAAGCGATCTTACAATTTGTTTAAAATAAATTTTATCAGCGTATTTTCCCTGTATTAACTTATGCTAGCGGAAATAATACAGCGTATGCAAAATCTTCCTTCTTTCAACCTAAATCAATCGTGTATGTGTGAAAAACATTGAAACGATGTACAGCAGCGAGATCTAGGCTTGTTTTTTCTTCATAATAATAGTTTTCCTGGACTTTGTAAAAGAAAAACTATATTTTATTTATGTAAGAACTTTTTAATTAATTAAAAAATCACCCGTTTAAATAAAAATTTCTACATTTATATGCATTTGTCTGTTTATGTTTTGTCTTTCGTAGAAAATTAACATAAATTTTATATTTCCATAATTTCACTTTTTATAATGTTTAATTTATCATCCGGAAAAAAATAAAAAGTAATTGAAAGGAAGTTCCTGGTGCCTTTATTTTTCAAATTTCAGTTAAGGAGTTTTTTAAACAAAATACTTTCCTATTTCCTCATTTTGTTTAACAACAATATATAAAATCTTAAATAAAGAGAGTGATTTTCAACTCATTAATCATTTTAAAAAGCACTTGTAGCAAATGAATCTTTTGACGAAAACAAGTATCTTTTAACATAAAAACAAAGTTTTACAATACAAAGTTTTCTTTCTTTTTCAAGTTTAGTGAGAGGAATGTTGGTATTTTAGTTACCTAAACTAAAACACCTTCATAAAGTAAAATCATTTTATTTTACTGCATTAGTGCAGTGTATGCTTAGTTGTTTTCCCATATTTTGAAAACTATTTTCTTTAAAAGATGATAGCATAAAATTGTTGAAATTTAAACATTCAACGGCATCTATTCTTTAATTATTTTTCTATCATAAAAATTCATTTATTTATTTTATTTTTCTTTAATAGTGTAATTTTAAATTCAGTATTCATATTCAGTTTGTTTTATAACAATTATTTGTTTTAAATTTTAAATGAATGAATCCAGTTAAGGTAAATTTACCTGTTTTGGATATTTATTGGCATGTTATGCCAATTTTTAGTGTAGTGCTACTAATTTAAGTAGGTGACAATAACAAGCATTCGATATTTCATAAATTCTTTTATTTTACATGAATGTTCTTAAAAAGTATTTAAATTTTCATTTTTTGCTGAAAAATGTTGAACCTCCGAGGACATTCCTAGATTTAAGACGAGATGTAATATAAATACATATATATATATCAAACAAGTCGAAATATAATAAAAATGATAGATTTTTTTTTTTTTTTTTTTTTTTTTTTAAGAAAATCTAAACAATATAGAAGCAAAAGAAAAGAATATATCCAAAAAAAGAAAATAGGAGAATGATTTGGACAACTAATGCTAAATCAAAGCAATTAAAGGAATAGTTAAGAGGCAACCCTTCCACATATGCTTGATATTAAAGAAGAAAATGCTGGCCTAGAAGAAAATGCACACCTAAACATAATTATCGTTAAAAGGCAGATTTAGATTACATGTTGTAGTTGTTTCAAAGTGTTTGTGACTTTTTTTTTTTTAATTATTATTATTAAAGTATTCTGTGTTTTTTCTTTAATAAAGAAGATTGTAACAAATGCTTGTACTATTTGTTGCTATTCTCTATACCTACTTTATATATAGAGATAAAAATCCTTTAAAGACATTGTTTTAAACAGCTAAAATATTGCTACGTTATGGTGAATTTAATATTAAAAAAATTAATGAAGGAAAAGAATCTAGTAACATTAGATTTCAATTATTTGTTGTATATTTTTTCTTAAATGCATAGTAATTGTTTGATTATAAATACGCCTGTGCGTTAGTTCAAATCGTGTTACATCAACATTTCCCACACTGTTAAAAATAAAATTCAACGATTATCGACGAAAGTGATTTCGATTGAAGACAATGTATATACAACCGAAATCTTTAGAAAATTTATCTTCACTTTCACCATTTTAGTATGGCTATTTTAGTAGTAAGCAGCTAGTAAAATAGCCAGTTTAGTATGGCTATTTTAAAATATAGCACGAAGTATATGAATATTGGTTGAATTTAAATTAGTCGAAAATCGAAAGATATTTGTTGTGCTGTAATGGAAATGCAAGAAAAACATAATGATTATGCGATTAAAAATTAAATAATGTCGTAATTTAAAAAAAAAAAAAAAAAAAAAAAAAAAAAAAAAAAGATCTAAAATGTTTATATTAAAGGAAAAAAAAAAACTCATAAAAAATCTTATATACATACTTATGTTATTCGTGAGGTATTTGTGGAGAAAGCTTAGTGTATATCATGTATAATGTACCCCAACATTTTGGGTTAATAGAAAAACGACTTTCTGAAGCTAGTCTAAATCTGTATTCGCAAGTGGATAAAAACCATAATTGCAGATCTTTGATTTCCTCCATGTTGCTTTCTATAAGTGTTTAAAAGTCAATGAGAACAAGTTGTATAAAAAACTAATTCTTTTATTAGAGTTTTAAATTAAAGGGGATGTAACTTTTCAATGTATTTCATTTCCCATTTAATAAAAAAAAAAAAAAAAAAAAAAAAAAAAAAAATGTGACTTACATCCTTGTGCAAATTAATTGAAACAAACTATTTTTTTTTTTTTTTTCGTGAATTTTAAAACAATTCTTATTATTCTTCAACAATCATGCTCAAATATGTTAAAATATGGATGGAAGAAAAAAAAATCCCTTGCCTAGTGACAATTTCCACCAAACAGATGGGTTCTTAGAACCATACGCAGGATTATTAGCGTTTATTATTAGCGGATTATTAGCGGAAATTATTAGCGTTTTATAAATCCAATTTTTGAGGGATAAATATGTTATACACAGAATATGTTAAAAAAGAACAATTTCCTATCCCATTTTGTAAAATAGTTTCTTTAACAGCGATTTATTTTTCTTTCAACAGGAAATAGTTCTTTGTTTGTAATGCAGTTTAATGTAATGTAAAGCTAGGAAAGATGATATGGTTCGAGAGCTTACGCACTTTAATGATTGATTGTAAGAAGTAGAGTGCGCTTCGAGATAATTGTACAACAAAAATAGTGGAATATCTACTTCAATGTGCATGTTGATTGTTTTGGGCATCTAGGATAAAATATGATAATCTTATCTTGTTTTTCAAAATAAGTTCTTGAATTTTTACAACTCTTCCTTTCTGTAGTACCCTAATATTTAAAAATATTTGTTAATTAAATGATTTCTCATTAGCACTTAACAAAACCTAGTAGAAAGAAAATCAATAGCTCTCTTAAAATTAAATAATTATTGCATAAAAGTTTACACTATCTCTTCTACAGAAATGAGCGAGTTTGCGCTTTTGTTACTTAAGAGAGATTGCGCATTTTTACCATCGATTTCCATGCTAGGATAGATTGTTAATGGTATGATAATGGGGATAAATGCATTGAATGTCTGGAACTGTAGCAGGATACTACTTCGACGAGTGACTAACTGAATTAAATGAGTTACTTATGTCAAGTGGTTACATGAAAGCTGTTCCATTTACAACAATAAATACATTGATTGTAGACAAAAACAGTTTAGGTCATCACGTAAGAAAACTTTGAAACTGAAATAGAAAAGGATTAATTTTATTTTAAATAGGTTATTTATTAAGTTAATATTATTCAGTAATTTAATTTTGGTATTTTCTTCTCCCAATTTTTGATATTTTTCTTTTATTATTATTATTTGTTTTTAATTCTTTCCTTAAATTCTTTTACTTTTTCTCATACTTCAATTATTAAGTTGAAATACGTACTCTTAATGCAAAAATATTTGTTTACAACAATACCATTTAAGTGCAATTATTAGTGTTAACAGTTAAATCGCAGTTATTATTAATAACAATATCTTCTACTCATGTCCGAAACCACACCTACTCTGTTAGGAAATATTGCAAAAAATAATTATCTTTGTTTTATTACATCTGTACTATTAATTTAAATAAAAATAAGAAAATATCAATGAAAATGCATAAAAAACGATCAAAATTATTTAGTACAGCAAAAAATGAATATTTGGATGATTTGTATGATTCTATTGAAATGTGAACACATTCTTCTTGCTTTATATTACATCAAATTATATTAGAATTTATTATAAATAATAATGAAATTGTGTTAATATTTACTAGCTGACCCGTCCGCCTTCGCACGGATGAACAAATTTTAGTTAAAGATGGACTGACACGTAAAAAAATCAAGAAAGATATCAGTTTATATGTAATAGTCTGGCAATATTATTAACTGAAAAGCCAAAATATAATTTTAGAATTATTATTATTTTTTTAATTAATTGTTAAATGTTGGCAGTTTTTACTTAATGTTATTTATTTATTTATTTATTTCATGAAAAGAAACATTTCTTTACTCATGAATAAAAAATATTGAAAAATAAACCTATGACCTGAAAATGTTTTTGATAAAATTGACGTCATAATAGCTTTAATTAGTATTTATTTGTTCATCTCGCAAATATAACTTTTTCCATAATTCATGGTTATTTTAATAATGTATAATAAGGGAGAAATCAGTAATATGAAACAATATTCGTACAATATATACTATTACAGAATCTAGTATGAAACAACCACACGACTTCCATTACCCACTATTACACGTATTATATACAATTTTTTGGAGATGTTATATGCATTTGTTGAGATTTTCCAGTGAGAGAAACTTGATACACGTATAAAAGACACATACAACAGAGTTTATGTAGCAAGTTAAAAAATAAGGGAAAGAAAAAAATAATAATAATAGATAGTTATTTTTTAAACACGAATTTCCGAGATCTAAAACTGAACGACCTAATCAGAATGACTGTTAATATTCCTGTAATAAGCCCGTAATACTTGAGAAAAGTTATTTTAGTTGGATTAATGAAACAATTTTCAAGAAAACGTTAGAACTGTTTTTGAGATACCAACATTTACCAAAACTTAGCATACTCAATTATTCACCTAAAAACAATAATTACATACAAAAGGATATTTAATAGGAAGTTAACATGGCGAGTTTGAAAAAAATCCCTACAGGCGTTTTTAAAGGAGCGCATTTGCGACATCTGAAATTGAGCTGTTCATAGAGGACGCTTATCAGTTTTCCTGAACTAACCAATTATATCATTCAAAAGGATAAATTTATAGAGCAACTTTGAAGAAAATCATTAGATCTGTTTTTGTGATACGGGCTTACGGTCCCATTTCCGGTTTTCGATGACCCAATTCCGGTTTTTCAATTTTTACGAAAATTTGGAAAATTTATCTGTACTCCAGACCGGAATCAATTGTGAAGTTTCGTAGTTCTATCTTTATTAGTTTCGGAGATATGACAGCCAGAAGATTCCACAAACACATACACACACACTGACCTATTCCCAAAAACTACTTTTTTGGACTCAGGAGGCCTTAAAACGTGTAAATCAGGTGAAACTCTATATCGAATTTTTGGACCGAATATAAAATGAACATGTACTAAATGTTTCTTTTATGTTGGCAGCAGCTAATTTTTTTAATATTTCATTATTTCCATTTCTATTATGGCTTTTATGGGGATTTTAATTAAAATGCTCAGATTTTAAACTAAAATTTATTTTATCAAAATTAAATATAGCCTATAACAATCAGGCATACTGTAGCTTTGGTCAGTGAAAGAAGTTTTAAAATCGGTTCAGTAGTTTCAGAGATTACCCTCCACAAACATACAATTTTTTGCGCTTTATATATTGATATAGATATAGATTACGAATTTTTCGTGGTATTTTATAATTTCAACAAAAAAATCTCTTTTTTTTTTTTAATTGAGAGTTATACTGTAAAATATATAGATGTTATCAAATATGGCATTTTATTTTGTTAGAATTTGACTTAGTTTTGATTAGTTTTTGATGCATATCCCTCAACATATGGCGATGTCGATTTTATGACACATAGGAACAATTTCGTAAAAATGTATACAATTACTTTTACTAGATTATTGTGAAATAATATATATACATACTTATAATTGTAGTAATTATGTACATATATGATTGCTTTCCGCATTTTGAGAAAAGTTTTTTTTCTTTTAACAATAAAATCAGCAAAAATGAAAACGTGCATATCCTAGGATAGCATTTATAGAGCACAAACATGACTTTCTTTCGACATTTAGTGTTATACTTTTCTGTAACAAAAACCGTCGATCGAAAAATGTCAAAGAAAGTTTTATGAAGTCATTTAATAATAATAATAAGAAAAAAATCAAGGCTGTTATTAATTTGCTTTCAAACTTGTTAATCTTGATCAAATTTTCAAGTGGACACCTATGCAAACTTTAAAATATCATATTTTAATTTTCTGCTGTTATTTGTGTTAGCTTATACTGATAACATATATATGCATACAGATAAATAGCTAAAAAATGGACTTTTATATTCAGGTAAACCCAAAACGTGATTTTTCACAAAAAAAAAAAAAAAAAAAAAAGAACTGAAATGGAATTTTAAAATATACTTTGTTTATTATATGGGTACGAAAAACTTACTTTCCTTCCTGAACAGTGATTGTTGGGATAGTAAAATGTATCAAAGCACTTCCATCAATTGCATTCAATAGAAAAGTATGTTTAGAATAATTATGGGTAGCCTTGTATATTTTATATAAATTATATGCACATCACATTATGTACTTAAATTTAGTCTTATTTCAAAAACACCTATCACAAAATGAAATACACTTTCAGCAATTTCCAAAGATAGCCCTGCTATATCCAAATAGTTTGGATAGCCCTCTAAACGTGAATGGTAAATGTTATCCATACTACAATGACGAATGGTAAGTGTTATCCATACTACAATGACTAATGATAAATGTTATCCATACTACAATCTACACAAAACATGTTTTTATGCATACAATAAATAAAAAAATAAATAAAATGTGCATTTCATTTTGTTCAGGTCAGCTTATAGAATTATAGATGTTGCACTGTACTTACCAGAAATTTCCCCCATAGGCGTAATGTATTTGAATTCTCATGGATGGCCCTCTACACGATCCGTTAGTTTGATCTCAACGAAAACTTAACTGTACCGTCATAATTATATGACACATAGACAGAATGCCGAGCTTGGATTGCCTTCTACTATTTGTTCATCAAATATTGCGATAAAATCGCAAAGATAGAAACACAGACACACAAACACACACACAAACTGCTAGAAACATGATTTTCAGAATCACGGGACCTAAAAATTTGTAAATATAACAAAAAAGTGAATTTCGAAAATTTGACGCAAAAGCGATAATTTCTCTACAATATATATGGGTAAGAGAAAGAAAGAAGGAAAGATTACAGAAAAAGTTCGCCCCCAACGAACATTTTAATTATTCGAATTAATCGATATTTAGAAACATTCAAGCAGAATCGAGTGATATACGTGAAAGGTATCAAATATCAACTTACAGCATTTATTTGATTTAAATATGAATTTTGCTATTGTAAATGGCAAGCAATGGTGTTTCCAGCACACTAACTTTAAGAAAAAATAAAGAAAAAAAAAGTCTCCAGAAAATAAAAAAATCCCCCCCCCCCCCCAAAAAAAAAAAAAAAAGAAAAAAAAAAAAAATTCAATTTATTTTATTGTTATTTTTTGATTTATATTTCATCTTGTCAAATATGTTCTTTTAATTACTTTTATTTTTCTTAAATGAAATTCTTTTTGCAAACATTCAAAACTAAATAATCTCAATTTCATGTATTAGAAAAGAAAAAAAAAGGATTTTTTCACAATAATTGGTGGATATTTTACACATCTTTGAGCCTAAAAAAGATTTAAAATATATAAAGAAATGAGCATTGAAAACCAAATTTTTAAATTAGTAGGAGAGTATTTCTAGTCTTAAATCATTCTTTAATCCAATTTGATTTTCAAGAAACAAATTTCAAAGGAATTTGAAACACAGTGATTTAAATTGTTAGGGCATAAATGTGGTTTGTAGAAAAAATATAATAAAAAAATATATATACAAAATTTTATTCTTTTTGAGATGAAGAATATTCTCCAGAGAGGGAAAACTGATTCAATTTAAAATCTTATAAATTATCTGTATTATAATGCACTTTGTAAAATACATAAGAAGTTTTATTTATTTATTTATTATTATTATTTTTTTTTAATTAGAAAATTTTAGATTTTCCCCCTTACTATTCTTCATAGTTGTTTCATAAATTAAGATAAATTTTATTAAAAAGCAACATACAATCTTGTTTATTAAATTATTCTTTTTTAAAAAACAATTTTTACTAGAAAAAAATAATAAAATAGATTCATATCCGACATGAAGAGAAACATTGTTTTAAAGCTTTTGTATGTCTAAAGAGGTTCATTATTTACATTTGTTTACTGATCAATAGTTTTATATTTTCTATTTCGCACTAAGAATTATAGTTGCACTTTAAGTTTATACTCAGTGTTTCATTTAATAGAATAAAAAAAAAAAAAAGGAAAAAGAAAAGAAAGGTAATTTAACAATTATTATTTTGAATCATGTACTAAAATTAAATTTAAAAATTAATAACGCATAAACTTTATTAAACACATACGATTATCCAAACTGTTGAAAATATTCCATATATTCAATAATTGGAACAGCTTTACTATAAGACACCCATTGCTGTTGCTGACGTACAGCTCACTGAATAAGTCGATACTGCGAATTGCATCGCGTATCGATACAATATAATCGCTCTAAATCATTACAAAACATTAAAAATACATTTTAAGAAAATAAATTATTGTTTCCCTCTGGTGCTTGTTTTGAAATTCAATGAAATAAATTAAGCATATTTTTAAGATTGATAAAACAAACATTTAAAACAGTAATAGATTTTGAGCTACTTCACCACAAAAAATCTAGTATGTTGTGGCCACCACGAGACTTTCTTCTATATTTTCCTATACAAATTCACTCAGTAACAATAATAATAATAATAATAATAATAATAATAATAATAATAACAGTGGGACTTTGACAAAATTTTGGGTAAAATGTGAAAATTATTCTAAGTTTGTCAGAACACGGAAACCGTGGGAGTTTGACAAAATTAGGGGGAAAATGCAAAAATATGTTAAAGTTTCTCAAGACACGGAAACCGTAGGACTTTGACAAAATCAGGGGAAAAAAGGAAAAATGAATTTAAGTTTGTCAGAACACGGAAACCGTGGGAATTTGATAAAATTAAGGGGGAAAAAAAAAAAAAAAAAAAAAAAGATTTTTTTTTCTAAGTTTTTTTTCGTAAAAAGTAAAAAAAATCGATAACTTTGTTTTAAATTATCACAGATTTATAGTTCAACCATTCGTTTTAAAGGTACTGACGAGACCTTTCGAAAGCTACCCATCTTGAAAATTTTTGCCCTATATCAATCACCCTGTTAAAAATTTAGAAAAAGCTAGATGGCAACGCAACCTGTAAGACGATTTTTATCAAAAGTTGATAGACACTAATTTATGTCAAGGTGCAACTACATACCAATTTGTATGAAATTCTGTGCAGTAGTTCCAGAGATACAGTTGCCACAAAATTTTGTCACACACACACACACACACACAGACAGACAGACAGACATTTTCTAAAAATGGTAAAATCGTGTTCTACAGCTCTCAAAACGTGTAAATCCATCAAAAACCAGAAATCGAAAATTTTTACGAATCCAAAACTTTCTTCTATTGAAGATAGAAGAAAGTAAAAAAAAATAAAATAAAATAAAAAAAAATCAAAAAAAAATCGCAGGGCTTTCAATATTTAGCGCATAAAATTCACTGTTGATAATGATGATAAGCACATAATACTCAGTAGAAATAATGATGCAAAATATATAACTCGAAGATTTTCCACAATTTTTTAAAATTACAGCCTTTCACGAATCGGAAAATGCATGAAAATCTGTGCTGCAGCGGTCAGTATCCCCATATTAAAACAAAAAAAAAAACATCACTCGTTACCCCTAATTCATAGCGCATGAATCAGAAAAGGCATAGAAATCTGTACTACAGCGGTCAGTATCCCGATATTAAAAGAAAAATAACATCACTGGATACTGTAGCACATGAATTAGAAAATGCATCAAAATCTGTACTGCAGCGGTCAGTATACCCATATTAATAAACCCATAATTTGTAGCGCATGAATCAGAAAATTCATAAAAAGCTACACTGCAGTGGTCAGTATCCCGATTTAAAAAAAAAAAAATCTGGAGTGACTCCACTCGACTTTCCGAACATTGAGTAATTAACAGTTTTCTAGATAAAGTAAAGAAAGAGGAGTTGTTAAACAAACAAAAGAGAGAAAACCATAATAGAGTGTTTGAGTATTTTTCTCCATATATTACACGATGTTTTATTTAACGCTACTGAACTTTGAGCCCATAGATCATAATGATAAAGAATTTTTCGTTGTGTCCCTGTAAAAACCTGTAAATGCCAGATTCACCAAAATACTTATAGTTAGTGCAACAGTGATTTATAATACTCATATAAATTTTCAGCTCAATTGAATAAGGCGTTTAGATGCTATCGTACTTTTAAAATTTTGGTCCCATAGGCCATAATGATAAAGAATTTTTCTTTGTGTCCCTGTAAAAAAATTGGGGGGGTGCTAGATTCACCAAAATGTATACAGTTGGTGCAACTGTGACCTATAGCATGTGTACAAATTTTTTTCTCATATTAATAAGGCGTTTAGACGCTATCACACTTTTAAAAATTTGGCCCCATAGGCATAATGATAAAGAATTTTTCTTTGTGTCCCTGTAAAAAAAACTATAAGTGCTAGATTCTCCAAAATCTATACAGATTGAGTATTTGTGACCTATAATATGTGTATGATTTTTTTGCTAAATTGAATAAGGCGTTTAGATGCTATCGCACTTTTAAGATTTTGCTCCCATAGGCCATAATGATAAAGAATTTTTCTTTGTGTCCCTGTAAAAAAACTATAAGTGCTAGATTCACCAAAATCTACAGGGTTCGTACTATGGTGATTTACAATATACGTATCAACTTTCAGGTTATTCGAACAAAGCGTTTAGACGCTAGCGTGTTCACTCACAGACATACACACATACATACACACATACATACACACACACATACATACATCATCGCAAAAATAGTGAAAACGAACTCATTGGACCTCGAATCGTATAGAAACATGAAAATCTCAATTTCGGATTTTTGACATGATTACAATACTTTCCTCACTATAGTGTTCGGAAAGTAAAACCAAATACTGGAAACCCCTAAATCGTAGCACATCAATAAGAAAATGCATGAAAATCTGTACTGCATCAATTACTAACATGCACTATTTTCTCCATAAATAATTCCATTAATTTAAAAATAATAATAAAATACACTTGAAAAACTAATTTTCAAATCTTAAAAACACATTTAAAAAAATTATTCATTATGATAAACACACACGAGCGGTCAGCGCAAAAAGAAAACAAAATTCCAAGACGGATATATATATATATATATATATATATGTATTATTATTTTCTACGTAAAGTAGTTTATAAAATAAAAATAAAAGAACTAAATTTCAAAGAAACAATGATTATGAGATTACATAACTTATTTATATATTGCCAATATGAAGTTTTATATATATATATTATTTTCGATATTATACCAAAATGATTTTGTAAATGGTGATAAATTAAATAAAAAGTGTATGATACTGAGATGTGTATGCGTGAATTTTATGGTTTGTGATAGATTATCAAATCTGAGAAATTGAATCCTTCTTATAAATGAAGTCAGTAATCTGATTAATTATTTTAATTAGGTTTAATCAGGAAAATTGAAATATACATTAATTATTGCTTGATAATTCTTCAATTTCAATTTTCCGATAACATGTGTTGTCAAATATGTTACGTATATTGATTCATCTGCAAATGAATGACATTAATTGTTATAAAATGTACGGTTCAAAACACATTAATCAGTTTTAAGTAGTGTTTTATGCAAAATTATTCATTTCATGAGATTATGAAACTATTGTTATTTGTAAATGTAATTATAATAAATAGTGGTTTAAAGTAATAAAAATCTGCCCAGGAAGATCTCATAATGTCATTAATTATCAGTGTTAAAATTTAAATATTAAATATTACGAGAAATCTTTATAATCTATTTTTTAATAAATTTATAGTTTTTTATATTACAGAACTAATCTTTCATATAGATTAAATTAAAAGGTATAAATTTTATATGTATATATACCTATTTTAAACCAAAAATAGGTATGCACTTTCCTTATATGTGAAATTGGGTACAAAATAACTCTTATTAAATTAAAGATAATGTATAAGCAACGTTGACCGTTTTGACACACCAATTGAAGAGCTTGTTTCCAAATGGCGTAAAGTCATTATTTTCAGTTCTTGAAAAAAAACGATTTTGTTATGTAAGATTTATTATTGAATTTAAGGAAAAGATATTTTTTCCCAGTAATCTATGGATGATAATAACACTAAATTACATGTTTAAAAAAATCCTGGCAGTATAGTTATTTAGAAACAAAAAAAGAAAAAAATGACTTAACCCCTTTTGGAACAAAACTATGACTTAAGTCCTTTTGGTATCGTCCGTGAGTATCATATAAGAATTTTGTGCTTAAAAACACAAGCTAAGGATCTTTAGATATGCAATTTTAATTAAAAGCATATTGTTTAAAAACAACTACATATTTAACTGAAAAATCCGTATCAGCCGCTTGCAAGGTTAAAATTACTCCTCAGTATGTCAAAAGAACCATTTCATCTTCAACTTACAGATTTTATCTGTTTATTATATAATTTTTTCTGTTTTACATGCATATAATTTGGTACCAAGGAAGACTGTTATTTGTTAATAAGACCAGAAATTGTGGTTCCGTAGCTGAGAAGTAAGGTTGCTGCCTACTATGCTCAGATCTCTGGCTGGTCGAAATAGAAAATTATATATATATATATATATATATATATATATATATATATATATATATATATATATATATATTTGTTGTTGTTCTTTTTAAAACAATGTTCTTTAAGGAAAAAATACGTTATGTACGAATATTTTCCGAACTGTATTGTTTTGGAAAATACTTGTAAACGTAAACTTTATATAATATACAGACACTTTATCGCAATTTTGACGACATATTTACCGTAATATAACAGGATTTTTTTTAATAGTGTAGTTACACTTTCACAGCATCAATGTATGTTTCAACCCTGAGACAAGCCTCCGATGTCTGCTTTAAAATATAAATCACGGAGTGAAACTTATGGTGCGTAGAGTTTCGATCCCACTTCGGATCACAATTGGTAAAAGGACTCGCAAATAACAGCTTTGTTAATATAAGTTTTCTATACAAATATATTTAATGAAATTCATACGCAGAAAAATTGTTTATAGTTATGTTATAAAACTAATTATTTAATTTGTAATTAGTGAACAAAACAATTCACAACTTAATGTAATATCTTTTGCGTCATAAAAGCAAAATAAATAGTTTTATTTTATTTAATTTTTATTTCGTAAAAAGAAAATATGCAAAAAGTATTTATATATGAGTATACGAGGGTTGCTATTTATATTTCTGGCCTAATAATGAAAAAACAAATATGTAGGATCGAAATTGGTTTTATTGTTTTTCAAAATATTCTCCATGATGATCAATACACTTTTGCATGCGTTTGAACCAATTTTCAAAGCACTTTTTCCAGTCCGATTGAGGTAACTCCAAAACATGCGTTTTGAATGCATCAACCGCTTCTTCGGGGGTCGAAAATCGTTGTCCACGTAATTTATTTTTGATGTGTGGGAATAAGAAGAAGTCATTGGGTGCCAAATCAGGGCTGTACGGCGGATGACCCATCAATTCGATCTTTCGCTCAGTCAGAAATGCATTTGTTTGAGTCGATGTGTGAGAGCTCGCATTGTCATGATGAAGAATGATTCGCCTGTTCTTCTGCTTTTTTCGAATTTCTCCGATGACTTCTGGCAAACAAATGGTCGTGTACCATTCAGAATTGACCGTCCTGCGTTGCTCTAACGCCACTATTGCCACATGACCGTTAATGCCGAAGAAACAGGCAATCATTTGTTTCGATGTGCTTCTTCCTCGAACAACTTTTGTTGGTTTTGCCTCGCCTTGGAAGGCCCATACAGTTGATTGCTGTTTTGTTTCCGGCTCATATGCATAGATCCATGATTCGTCACCTGTGTAGATGTTATACACAGCCTTTGATGTACCTTGAACGTATTTTTCCAACATTTCTTTGCACCAATCGACACGAGCCTTTTTTTGAGCGTTTGTCAGATTATGCGGGATCCAACGCGAACAAATTTTTTTTACGCTCAAATGTTCATGCAATATTTTATTGATGCTAGTCATACTAATGTCCAAAGACGCCTCAATCTCACGGTATGTCACATGACGATCTTGCTTTATCAGTTCACGCACAGCATCGATCTTTTCTGGCACAACAACGGATTTTGGACGACCTGCACGGGATTCGTCCTGGATCGAACATCGACCACGATTAAATTCGTTATACCAATTTTTTACAGTGCTGTAGGATGGCGCTTTATCGCTGTATAAAGAATTAAGTTCATCGAAGCACTCTTGTCTTGACAATCCACGTCGAAAGTTATGAAAAATAATCGCACGAAAATTTTCACGATTCAATTCCATTTTTTGAAAGAGAAGAACTTTTCAATTTACTGTCAACAACACCACAAATAAAGCTATAATGGTAAATCGTCTGCTGAATTTACGTTTAAAAATATCAAACTTTCGATTAAAATCGTCTGCGGTCGCCTAGCAACACTTACTGTTGCCAAGGCCAGAAATATAAATAGCAACCCTCGTGTATACTAAAAAAGCATAGAAGAAGCTTATTTAGAACACAAGTTTTTTAATGATAATAATAATAATAATAATAAATTGCTGTGATTGCAACTTAAAGTACAGACACAGATGCCCCATTTTTTAAAAATGCATTTTATATTTTAAAAGATTATAACATATTTCAAATCAATAAATTGTAAATAAAATAAAATAAAATATTTTTTTTTCTCGAACTATCTGAAAAAACATCGGGGATTCTCTAAAAATTTCATGAAAATATAAATAATGAATATATACTTGAATGTGATTCTCCAAGATAATTTAATCAATTGAATAATAAAAATTCTTAGGAATAAATTCTAGTTTAAAGAACAATGTCAATTTTATTATGTTTCACAATAATAGTTTTCTAAAAGAGATTTATCGCAACTTTAACATTATAAGAATCTTTATATAAGTAAAGAAACTTTCAGAATACTACCAAGCGTACATTTTTTTTCTTTTTACCATTATCCGTTGACCTTAAATATAATATCTCAAGAGGTTCGTTAAAAAAAGAAAGGAAATAAGATGACATTCTTAAATATTCAGCTAAATCAGAAAAAAAAGAGAGAAGACATAATAACAAGTTATTTAAATTTTGTCTTCTTAAACAAAGTTTTACGTAATATGATTTTTGGAAAAAAAAAAAAAAAGTTTTCCAGGTTCCGAAATCTTTTTATTAAATAAAATCAACTTTGATTTTATTTGACTTTTGTGTTTTTTTTTTTAAATCTTACGTTTACTAAATGCATTAGATGGAAGCAAATTGTGTTCTTTTATGTTGAATTACTATAATAGAAAAAATAAATTTAAATATGTTATGTTCTAAAGCTATTTTATTTTATTTATTTATTTATTTTTTAATCTTAAACACCATAAAACAAAAATATCCATTATTTACACACACACACACACACATATATATATATATATATATATATTGCAACTAAAATGTATGAGATATAACAACATAACTGAAAGCTATTTGAGATATGGGAAAAATCCAAACAAATTAAAAAATGAGCGGATATTAAAATTTAAAACATAAATGCGAGTTTCACTTATAAAAACGTATCTCTTAATATAACATTTTATTACTGCATTAAAAACTGCTATTATAATTAATAAAAATATATTTTTTTTAATTATTATGAATTCAGTATTGAAGAGTATAGTATAATTTTACAATAGACACGTGCAGCTAATAGAAAAAGCTAAACATCACATACATGGAAGAGTTTGGATAATTTATTTCATATTTCCAAAAACAATTCAAAGAATCTACGTGTATGGTTTCTTGTATCTAAAACCAGACGTGCTTTGCCATTTTTAACACTTTCCAACAAGGTTGGAAAGTGTTTATGACTTCGGTTTGTCTGTCTGTCTGTCTGTCTGTCCGTCTGTCTGTCTGTCTGTCCGCGCTCTAACTCCCGTAAATATTTATGGAATTTCTTGAAACTGATATATGTTATTCAAGTTCACTATCGGACGCTCGCTATTGAAAATGGAGTTTATACCTCTACTGGTTTGTATACAGGGACACCCGAAAATATTTCAAAGCATTGTGTTCTATGAGAGGTATTTCTATAAACCATATTTTCATACCTTTACTCTAGACATATCTTAGTGAAATTGAAATATGTTATTCAAGTTCACTATCGGGCGTTAACTATTGAAAATGGAGTTTTTACCTCTACAGGTTTGTGTACAGGGACACCCGAAAGTATTTCAAAGCATTGTATTCTATGAGAGGTATTTCTATAAACCATATTTTCATACCTTTACTCTAGACATATCTTAATGAAATTGAAATATGTTATTCAAGTTCACTATCGCACGTTCCCTATCGAAAATGGAGTTTGTACCTCTACTGGTTTGTGTACAGGGATACCCGAAAGTATTTCAAAGCATTGTGTTCTATGAGAGGTATTTCTATAAATCATATTTTAATACCTTCACTGTAGACATATCTTAATGAAATTGAAATATGTTATTCAAGTTCACTATTGGATGTTTCCGGTATAAAATGGAGGGAATACAACCATCGGGTTATACACAGGGACACTCAAAAGTATTCCAAAGCATTGCGTTCTATGAGAGATATTTCTATAAATCAAATTTTAATAACTTTAGTTTCCACAAATTTTAAGGAATTGAAATATGTTATTTATATGCACAAAATAATGCTTTGTATACAATATAGCATATTTAGCATTATATTTACAGGGTGGCACAAAAATATCCAGATAAATTAACAGCTATTAATAAAAAAATTGCTACATATGTACTTTCGTTTACGTTAAGCGTTTTTAACGCTTTCTAATATTTTTAACACTTTCCAACAAGGTTGAAAAGTATTTATGACTTCGGTTTGTCTGTCGGTCTGTCTGTCTGTCCGTCTGCCTGTACACGCTCTAACTCCCGTAAATATTTATGGAATTTCTTGAAACTGCTATATGTTATTCAAGTTCACTATCAGACGTTCCCTATTAAAAATGGAGTTTATGCCTGTACTAGTTTGTGTACAGGGACACCTGAAAGTATTTCAAAGCATTGTGATCTATGAGAGGTATTTCTTTAAACCATATTTTTTTTATACCTTTAGTGTAGACATATCTGAATGAAATTGAAATATGTTATTCAAGTTCACTATTGGATGTTTCCTGTTTAAAATGGAGGAATTACCACCATCGGTTTATGTACAGGGATACTCAAAATTATTCCAAAGCATTGTGTTCTATGAGAGATATTTCTATAAATCAAATTTTATTAACTTTATTTTCCACGAAGTTTTTGGAAATTGAAGTATGTTATTTATATGCAGAAAAGAATGCTTTGCACAGAATATAGCATGGTTATCATTAGATTTACAGGGTGACACAAAAATATTCAGTTATATTAAGAGCTATTAATAAAAAATTGCTAGAATTGTACTCTCGTTTACGCGTTTTTGAAACTTTCTATCATTTTTTTTGTGTGAATATAATTTAAATCTCTGTATCTGTCTGACTGTTCTTCTTTCCGTCTGTCTGTTTCTCTGTCTGTTTTACTGCGCTCTAATTCCCGTAAATATTCATGGAATTTCTTTAAACCGATATATTTTATTCAAGTTGACTATCGGATGTTCCCTATTGAAAATGGAGTGAATACCTATTCTGGTTTATGTACATGGGACACCCAAAAGTATTCAAAAGCATTGTGTTCTATGGGAGGAGTTTCTATAAACCATATTTTAATACCTTTAATGTATAGAAACTTCAATGAAATTTTAACATGTTATTCAATTCCCTATCTGATATTTCCTATGTAAAGTAGAGTACATTTCTAACTGCTTTGTGTACAAGGGCACTTGAAAGTATTCCAAAGCATTGTGTTGTATGAGAGTTATTTTTATAAACCTAATTTTAATAATTTTATTCTCTACAAAGCTTAATGCAATTGAAATATATTATTCGTATGCACAAAAGAGTGCTTTCTATGTAATATAGTATGGTTAGCATTAGATTTACAGGGCCACACAAAAAAAAATCATTTGCATTAAGAGCTATAAATAAAAATTTGCTGGAATTGCACTTTTGTTTACATGAGCGTTTTAAAACTTTCTTATAATTTTAGTGGGAATATGATTTCAATTTGTGCATCTGTCTGTCCGATTGTCTACCTTTCCATCTGTTTGTCTCCGGCTCCTATCATCCGTGAATATTTTGAGAATTTTTTAAAAAATGATACATCTAAGTTCCCTATGGAATGTTCCCTATTTAAAATGCCATTAATTGGTCCTGTACAACTAGTTTGTTTACAGGGACAACAACAACAATAAAAAAAAAAACAATGTATTATGTTTTAGGACAGAAATTTTTAAAAGTTATATTTAAAAATATTTTTGCTATAAAAATCATAGAAACATTGACATGCATTATTGATATTCTAAAATGATGTTGTGTATAGAACATGATATGATTAACTTTCAGATTTACAGGGCTACACTAAAATATTCAGAGAGATTAAAAGCTGTAATTATAATCTGACGCCTGCGTTTTCTTTTGCGTTAAGCCTTTTTAACACTTTCCAAAATGCCTAAGAGTAATTTTAAAATCAATTAGTCTATCTGCATGTTTTTCAGTTGTTCTGTCTGTTGTGTGATAAAGTAGGCAAATAATATTAAAAGTTATTCGATACAATTGCGTACAGTTGGAAAGTGTTACTAATCAATGCGTACTGCATGATTTTTCTTTCTTGTTTTTTTCTATAATTTGTCATTCACTGTTGCAATTTATCCCATCAGATAGTATATCGAATAAATTTAACTGATTAAGTCATTTTGTATGAAGCCGCATAAAAACGTCTATTTCGTAATTATTGAAATTGAATGTCAAAACATTTTGACTTCATTTTGAAAAAATATCGGTAAATTTATTTTATACTGAGTTAAGGTTTTCTTAAAACATTATATACTATATGTATTCGAAATTCTATTAAGAATGTTTATATTTTTATTTTGAGTAAATAAATAAATATATATAGTAAGTTAATTCCTGTAGATGAAAAATTACGATTGAAATGAAATTAAAAATATGTAATGCCTGATGTTAAAATTTATGAAAATTTACATGATACTTTATAAAAGCGCAGGTGCAGTGAGAAATCTCCTGCATTTTGAAAATGCATATTTCATTCAAACACCTTTTCCATTACTATTCTAGATTTTTGTAGAAAGAGAAATTTATTTCTTTAATATTGAACATTTTAAATAGAATTAAAGTACAATTAATTTTACAAAATAATTATTAATGTATCCTGTAACTTTCAAACATATAAATAACTTGTAACATTATATTTATTTTCAATAAGAAATGTATTTGTACTTAGTAATTTCTTAAAATAAATCTTAACTCATTTATAAATTACGAATTTTTTTTTCACTGATATCATTTAATACTTCACATTTAATTATTTGGATGGATTTTAAACATGAACTACTTTTACTAAAATTTGTTAATGATTTCGTTTGTCGTTTGATTTTACGACCTGCTCATCAACGCTTTCATTTTCGTAAATAAATTTGTACTATTACAAATTAACATGCTTTAATAGAGATAATCTAATTGGAGTTGAACGCGCTGTGTTTAAAGTTTTGATAAGTGTAATTTAAAACTATCAAGATTATATTTTTGTAATACAATTAATTAATGCTCAATTACTTACAATACATGATATTTTACGTTTCTTTATATATGTTACTCACATATTTACAGGGTATTTCAGAAAGGACTTCCAAATGCTAAAAATTACATACCTGTGAAACAGATGGAACAACAGTTATGTTGGACAAAAAAAAAAAAAAAATCTTCAGTTTTCAAGAATAAGCTAGGAATTGTTTTCCGATCTGGATATTTTAGCACGAAATGCTTATTGAAAGTTTCGTCTTGTACTCGTTGGACTCGTAACTGATCGGTTGTATTCCAATGCAATAACAGTCATTTCTACAAAGAATACGACATGATGTTCTTCAATTTATTATGATAACCAGTTCGATATAACTCCCTTACATGTCGATGATAAAGATGGTAATTTACGAATGAACTTTCTGTACTTCCGAGTATTGTTTAAAAATTTTTGTTTATGTAGCGTTGTAAGGTTGGAGTCACGTCAGCATAGCGCTGCAGCGAAGAAAACAAGTTGCGAAGCGTGAGTGAATACGGAGAGGTTTTAGAGTTGTTAAATGAAGTGAGTAGAGTTGATGAATATTAATTATAAAGATGAATGTATCTTTGGTGGTAGTGTGATAGTGTGGTGGTGATGTAGAATGTGGAATAAAACAGAATTGTTCTTAGGTGATAAAGTTCTTAGTTCTATAAAAGTTGTGGAGATTTCGAAGGTGATAATTTATAGTGCAGTGTTAGGCGGATTCAGGGAATCCTTTTCGCCTTTAGCCTACGGTTAGTAAAGTGCTGTGAATCAGCGAGAGCAATTATCTTACTACGTTATCTATTGTGGGTAAGATTTCTTTCAGAATATATTTAAATTATTTATTGAAGTTATTTTTCTCAAGTATTTAAGATTTTATATTGAGTTTGGTCCAAGTATCCTCCCTGCACTTAAGCTATACTAAAACTTTATTTGTATTTCAATTTGAGTCTCGTGTACGATTTCGTACTTACTACGTAAGTTAATTAAGTTAATCTCTGAGGAATGGAGTCCACTTATTCCTCACAGCGTCATCTACTAGTCAGACTTCGATAGCTTGTCATCCCTCCTTAGCAACTCTCCGCAAATGTATTTCTGCAAACTATTGTATAACAAATTCCAGACTCATCCATGGAACATACCAACATACCACTTGTTTCAACTTTCTTTTCCTCACTGCTTGTGCTTTGCAGTTATGTTAATTTAAAGTTGTGGGGTGTTTTCTGAGTTCCCTGTATGTTGAAACTTAATGCAACTTATTATTTTATTATTTCTAACTGTATTTTGAAGTATTTACTTTTCAATCTAGTTCAATGTACAAATAGTGAGAAACGGATAGTTAATTAATTCGTAATATCTAATAGGTATATAGGTATATCTCAAGGTAAATTTTTAGAATTAATGAATGCTGTTTTAGTACGCTGTATCATGGGTACATAGAAATATTAGACTAGATTCAGGGCGGCATATAAGGACAGTTTTTTCTTTCGAAAAAATATTATGTTGATGCTTTTGTGGTTTTCACGTCCCCATGTTTAAAACAATATATACTTTTATATACTTGCTTTATATACTTGCTATTTTGGAACTGTATATAGTATTACAAATGAACTCGACTGGATATATTTCCTTAAACTGCATACAACCAAAAAAAAAAAAAAAAAAAAAGGAAATTAGCACGGAAGACAATTACTTTCAATCAGGAGTTTTTGAAAACCATCCTTGTCTAACACCAAAACAATTAGAAGTGTCAGTCCTATCGTGATAAATTAGGTACCAAATGAAAGCGGCTATTTTTCTGAATCCAGGGGTGCAAACAGTTTTTCGACACACCAATTAGACTTAAAATTGACTAAAGTATGAAATTTAGGTGGAAACACTTTATTTTAAATCGTTGAAGTCATTTTAAAAAGTATGTAGCCCAGTTTTACGGTTAAAAAATTAGATAAAAAATAAATTAAAAATTAAGAATTAAAAAATTAAAATAAAAACTTTACAGATTTAAATTATCAGTCCTTCTTACTAAACTAAATTCGGTCTTTGACATAATTTTTACTTTTATTCTTTCTCCACAACAGAAAAAAAAAGTTTATAAGATGTATTTGCAGAAGTAAAATAACTGTGAGTTTAAACAATGTAATAAATAAGTGCAACTGGAAATTGTTTATGATCTATGTGAATTGTAAGCATCTATTTTTTCTTTTTTCCTTCTCATACAACATACTATAATTATTTAACTACATTACACACTATCTTGACAATAAAATTGAATAATTCGTTTGATCTACGTCAAAAAGCGGAAAACAAAAGAAATCTCTTTTTGACGATACAGCAGACTAACATTCATGATAACAGGAGAGTAAATCACAATTTGTACATATATATTTTTTTCTCCCTTAGAAAGATAATATTAAGAAAAGAAGATCTTTTGCACCCAACAATATAATTGCAAAAATAAATGAGATTATGTTTTAACTAACATTATTAATGAATTTTCAAATTTATTACGTTGAAATAACCGAGATATAATAAATGGTACTAAATAAAGTTATACTATTAGAACAAATTTCTGGTATTAAAAGATATATATTATTAAATTTCAGTATTGTCTAATCAAAAAATTCTAAGATGTTCCCATTCATATATTTATAAAAATGACACTTATGTATATTTATTAATTTTCTTCGCGTTCACTGTAATTTACAAAAAAGATAAACTTCATTACAAATCAACTTTTTTTTTTGTATTTACTTAATATAGTTAGGTATGCCTAATTTCAAATGAAAAGTTAAATATAAGTAACGATTTCTGAAAGTTATGATTCGTTTACTGAGATTTCATTTCGTTCATTGAGATTCGTTCATTTATTATTCGTTCTGAGAGTAATTGTTCATACATTTGTTTATTTAACTATTAAATTGAATATCGTGATTTAAATCCTACATATTTTGTTCTTATGATAACTTTAGATCATTCTAAATTTCTAAAAAATGAAATAATGGAACAATACAATAATAAGAAACAATTTGTTTTATATGATAACTTTAGACACTTATAAATTTCTAAAAAATGAAATTATTAAACAATTTATTTTTTCTGCTATTTAAATTATTTCTTAATTATAAATTAACTACATTTTTCTATTTAAATTTTGATTAATGTTAGATATTTTTACTTATCATAAAACATAAAACAACTGAATAAATAAGGCTGTAAATGAATATAATCATATATATATATATATATATATATATGCGCTGGTTATCAAGGCTAATTGTTGCAGCCTCCTTAATCACTTAAATATTTTTTTAATGTAAATGTATGCAAGCTATATATAAACTAACTTATTTTATTTAAAACTTTAAACGCAGTGGAATGTGGAATATTTCATAGAATAGCTTAACTTAATTAAACTTAAAATTAAATCTTTAACTTAAAAAATCAATAATTTCATTCTCACCAAGACTTGCTGTATAAGCTGATAACTTTACACGAGAAGCGTCGTCAACTCAATATTTATACTTTTAACAATAATTAAACATCTTTATATTTGATAATTGAACTCACAATTTAAAATCGCAATCCAGTAACACTATCTAGAAACTAAAACCAAAATGCAAAACCTTCCTTAATTCGGAGGTCTTGTTTTAAAGAAATGAAATAGAGAACGATTCACTTCCTTTCCCTAAAATAGTTATCCTAAAAATACCTGTATCCAACTGAACATGAAAACCTCCTCAACTTTCATTAAAGTTCTTTTATATCTCTACAGGAGCCAATTCCTAAGTTATTTTCGAGCGATTTTCAACCTTATTTTACATCGACCCAACAGTTATCCTTACACTTTCACTGAGATCATCAACAGCTAACGCTATATGCAACTGGCGATTTTAACTCTTCAAACCAAACATTCTGTGGACAACAAGACGCCATTTCGAACACTTGAAAATGAGAGCGATTGCGTGAGGTCTCACACTTTACATGTATGTCAAACAACATTCAATTATTTTACTTCAATGCGTATTTAAGTGCCCAAATATCATACACAACAGAATATTAGTTACTAAATTTGCTTTAAAAATATATAATATTATTGATTAAGTAAAATGTTCGAATATTTTCGAAATTATATCTAGAATTTTTTTTTTTTTTTTAATCTCTTTATTCGCAATTTCCAACATTTAAAAAGGATTTTATAGTATTAGACAATTTATAATGAAGAGCTTCAAAAGAAATGTCAATTTTAACATTAAAATTTTTTTAATGATATTAGCGTGAAGATTTTGAGCACTTCAGAAGTCCTATTGATTGCATTGCATCAACATTTTACTTTAATTGGATTTACATTAAAATATCTTTGTAAATTTTAGTGACGGAAAAATTATGCCAATTTACAATAGTGTTTATTTTAAACCGCATAAATAGAAAATCATCATTCTGCACCTGATAAATCTTGTTAGGAAAATTTTATTTCAATTGAAAAAATACATATATGTGTGTGTGTGTGTATATATATATATATATATCTTTTACTTTCAAATATTTAAGTATGTACTTTTAAAAAATTCATGAATGAATATATATATAAAGAATATATAAGTAAAGAATATATATATATATATATATATATATATATATATATATATATGCATATATATATATATATATATATATATTTCCTTGAATGAAATAAGCCGGAAATATACAAACATAACCTCAATCTATATTCATAATAATACATGTAAAACTTATTAGTAACTATGTTATAATATCTGAACAATATATTTATTATACATAGTTGTGTATTTAGTTTCACAAAAGTAATTTACAGACAAATTAATCTTATGTCAGCAGAGAAATCTGTCTCTACCTTTAGAAATGTCAGGAGAGTATATTTGTTCATTAAGTAACTCTATTTTATTAAGTGCGAAAGAGAGAGATGATGTTACATCCGAGAAATAACTTATAAATTCATTTTAATCGTGTATAATGTACGTATATGAAATAAAGTTGGACAATTTACTTTCGTTAAAGAATATTTACTTTTTTAACATTTTTCAAACCACTGAGATTTGATACTGAATGAAGCATTACCTTTTACCATTCCTTTATGAAAGTTTTAAATATCTACAATTTATACAAAAACGTAGATTTGAGACACAAAAATAAGCATAATGATGAGAGTATTAAACAAGTTAAATTAAATTTCATTATATATCAATGAATAGAAAGTGAAATATAGTGCTGTTCATTTGAATTTTTTTATTGTGTTCCAAAAATGTATCTAATATACAAATTGTTTTAAATGAACACGAGTGATGAACACATAAAATGCAGCAAAATATTTTTTCTTCAAATGTATAGATTGAATGATCTTCTACAACAATAAAAAACAAAGAAATTCATTATACAGTCGGTAATAAAAGTGTCCGAACACTAGCAAAAATTCCTATGTAAAATAAGTACACTTCGTACGGTTTTGTTAAATAAATCCTTGTCGAAATCTGTTCATAATCAGTGTAAGAACATAATTTGATAAGGATTTATTTAACAAAACCGTATGAATTGTACGTTTTTTACATAGGAATTTTTGCTAGTGTTTGTTACCGACTTTTGTTTCCGACTGTTTATATATGTATGCGCGTGTGTGTGTTGGGGGTTGTGTAAAAATGTTTATAAAAATGCAATGAACTAAAATAAAAAATCTAACTCAATCACATTTAAAGAGATTGGCAATAAGATTTATCTTGAAAAATATATATACTGTTATACTAAAATATTAAATACTATTAAAAAATACTGTCATAAGAAAGAAGAAAATTGTTAACAGTGTGGGGGAACGTTTTGCATTTTTAGAGATTCATGCATTTTCTCTTTAAATTTCGAAAAAACTGTCATTAAAAGCCTCATTATTACTTTTTTTTTTTTTAAATCTCTTTTTGTATAGAATTCAATTGAGTTGCTAGAACTTGTCCAATTGTTTCATTTCTGGATGATAGATATGCATAACTCTTAAAAAGTGAATTAGGGGTGATTAATGAATAAGCAATTATTTATTTCATACATAATAAACTTTATAATTAAAAAAATAAGTTCTTAAAATTGATGTATTTCCAATATAAATTTTATTTTATAAAGTTTCTTTTACTTTTACTTTCTTTCTGTTTTCTTTTTTTTTTATAATGCAATGTTTTATGGATAAGCTATTTATAACTTTAATAAAAAATTAAATATATATATATGTATATCTGTATATATATGTTGCGTACCTGGGGGTTCGTAAGTCGTTTGAGAATGAAAGGCGAAACTTGCAGAAGCTCAGAAGTTTATTTACAGAAAATTCCAGAAGAATATAGGTCTATAAACCAGGTATAAACTTCAGTTTGACCAACAAACACAGCTTAAATAACAGCTGTCAACAGAAAATTCACAGTACAAACTGCAACACAGCATTAACATATAGCAATTGACTGCAATCCAAAGAGGCACAGAGCTCTTTATCGTAACGCAATTGTCGAGAGACTAACTGAGACTGACTCAATTCGTGCGATTCAACTCTTTAAATACCTGCGTAGAAAAATCTGGATATTTTCAGTATCTTGGCAACCAATAACTTTACAGCTTCCATATGTGGTATATCGATCATAAAGTTTTTCTCGTTAAAGTCGCCAATGAGCGAAAACTCGCCAAATTTGTCACTAAATCCACTATCAGCTGCATAGAGGCTTTTTAATGGGTTTTGACGAGTTTTTAAGCTATTTCAACGCAAAAAGAAACTAGAAATGCAGAAAATTAATAATTTATCACCTTGTAAGATCTGAGAACCAGCATCTACTGCTTCAGACCTCATCATAAACTAGTACTTAAATTAGTAACTAATTAAATGAGACTCTTTAGTTTAAAACAAATAAAAGTTAATTCTACTTGAAATAAAGGGCAGGTTCGATGTAATAAAGAAACTGAACGATCAAATTAAATAAATGAATTTAAGTAATATAAAATTAAATCTCACCACTTGTGGTTCACGTAACCTGACTAAATTTCTCAGAATTTTAACTCTCAAGAAACACTTTGGACACAACGCCCCGTCAATGAGGAGACGAACTCTACCTATAACAGTTACGTTCAAACGCAACACTTCTGGTTGCAAAGCCAATTGCAATGAATATTTCAATTCAAACGGAACGTTTCAATTGCAAAGCGGTTGCAAACCTCTCTGCCAAGTGGATAATATTTGCAAGTGCTGGAAACTTCATGCAAACACATAGCAATCGCTTATGATGGCCGTTCATTTTTACACCCCAGTAAATATTATTTTTTATATTCTTGTTTATGTTATGATTAATGTATTTTTATAATCCATTCGCTTATACATATTTTATTTATTTTTTGTATACGGAAAACCTTTCGATTATTACATGTATGCATACATAAATAAAGCAACTTTTAATTTTTTAGCTTTTAATTTTTTTTATTTTCTGAAACTATAAGCATAAGTTTGTAGAATTTGAAAAATTCTGACGATACGAGTACAACTTTTTCTGCGGAAATAATTAGCTACTGCGAGATTCATTATTTTTATTTTATTTCGGCACATGTGCGATATTTTCTTTTAAAAAATAACAGTTATTAAATAAATTTTTAATAACTGACACATTTTTTTTAATTACACTAATGATTGTAGCACCATTAAACAAGCGAAACATCTTATACTCATCTCGAATTTTGCTTCTTTTTCATTCAGTATAACTAATAAAAAATTAGTTAATGGAAGGTTAATTATTATAATAGTTAAAAATATTTTATATGTTTTATAATAGAACTATATTACATTAATTAGTGAGTAAAATTATCTATAAGTCAGTTATGGGAATAAAATAGCATAATGAGGTGTAATTTATAAGTAAGCAAAATCATATTTGAGTAATAAATAAAACAAATCATTTTACGCAGTTATTTTTCATAATGCGTTTAATTATTTTTTACAGGCATTGAATATTAGTTTACTTAAGCTATATGCGACTGAAGTAGGCTCTCTAACAGCTCTGGGCAGTTCGCTTGAAAAGAAGAATTCTGGGTTGTCATTTTATTTAGAATAAAAATAAATGTTATGTTTTAAATTAAAGTATGTTCACCTTCTATTATTAGAAATAGCTGTTTAAAGGGAACATTTTGTATGGGAAAACTGCATACATCAAATCTTTAGTTTAAAATATATCTCTTTACAAAATTACCTTAAGCAGACGAAATTCTAAAGAACACCAGAGCGTCATTTTTAATTTGATAATCCAGATTATTATTATTATTTATAAATTAACGTAAATTTTATAGATTTAGAAACAGGTTATTAAACTAAATATTTTTGTACAAACACTGTATACATCAAAGTATTAGCTTAAAATGATATCCGATTACAAAATTAAAACAACACTACATTACTGAACTCATTTTACAATATGAATGAATTAAAAATTTTCATTTATGCAATGATTCGTTGAAAGTCGATGGAGTTTTAATTTGTTGTTTTTAAAACCGATTTCAATGCAAAACAATTTTCTTTCTGATAAATAATTATTAGTAAAATTTTCTGTATTTATAAAAGGAAGAACACACACACACAGATATATATATATATATATATATATATTAAACAGATTTAAATATATTCGGTAGAAAACAGTAGATTATTCATCGTAAAATGGCAACACAAATAAACATAAACATTTGGCTTTTATTAATGAACGATTTATTATTCTGAGAATTTACTTTCTGATTCTTAAAGATTGCATTGTTCAGTTTCACTTTCATTCACGCATTTTTAAAATTTATTTAAAGATTTTATTTGTTTTTAATATTTTGTTCAGTGAATTTATTGATCTTTATTTTTACTTCTGATTAATTTAAATTATGGTGTTCAGTTTTCGTTCCGTTCATGCATTTTAATATTTATTTTGAAATTTACTTAGGTATACTATTGAAATAAATGTATGGAACATTATAAAACCAAAAACGTTTGAACAAAAAATGTTAGTTGAACGAAGCTTCATATAATAGATATTTCTGGTGTACACATAAATTTTCCAACTTTTGTTGAAATTTTGATAATCGAAATTAGAGGATTAAAATGCAGGATTAGGGCTGTATTATAGTCTATATCTCAAAAAACAGTTCTAACGTTTTTCTTCAAATTTTCTAACGAAACTGGTTTTGTATATGCATTTGTACATATTAGTCCGTTACTGCATGGAAACTGATATACTGTAAATAAATTGCTTAGATTTATTAGGCCAATTTTAGGTGTCGAAAGAGAGCATTTAAAAAAGCACTTTTCAACGGAGTTTCTTGAAACTGAGCATATAAAACGTTATTTTGATGCCTTTCGTGTACATTAAAAATTTCCTGTGTACAGAAGAATTTATGAAGTTTCGAGAAAATACGAAGGTTGGGGGAAAGAATGTATCTCAAAGCCATTCTAACGATTTTTTTAAAAATTTGCTGTATAATCACCTTCATATAGATATCTCTTTGTATGCAATAGTTTGTTAGTACAGGATAATTGATAACCGAATTTTGATTCATGACGCCCGTTTTTGATCTCGAAAACAGGTGTCTAAAAAACCGACTTTTCACATTTTTTTTTTTTTTTTTTTTTAACTCACTATATAAAGTATGCTTTATAGCTATACAGATGTATCACTATACAAGACTCTTTTCATTATGTCTTTAGGATGTTTGTATTAGTTTGTTACTATAAAAAAATTGGTATCCATCTGATTAATTGGGTCTTCTGAACATATATATTTCACAAAGTGTTTGTATTATGTGTGGTAGTGCGTCACGGCAGTCGTACGATTATTGCACAACAGATTTTTTTTTTCCTTTACTTTAAATACACATTCAATTTCGTGTTTTGTATAAAAAAAAAATAATAATAATATTTTTTTTTTTTGTGTGTGTGTGTAATTATTTTATTCTTCTTTCTTTATTCAGTTAAATTTTATTCGTGTTATTTTAACTCTTTGAACATTTAAGATTTATTTCGATAAAACTTGCAAAAATATGAATAAATGAAATGTATAACATTAGGAATTAAAATACAAAATATTACTTTAAAATTTTAAAGAAAAGTATGCCGTAGAATATACATATGTGATTTACTTTAAATAAAAAGAAAATAATCCAATTTATATGTCTATACTTTTTTGGTACAGTCATTAGTTGCTATTTATCTTTAAAACTTCGTATTCAATAAAAATATTAAAACGATTCACATAAAAGCAGAGAATAAATATCGTTGTCAGTTTTATTTTATCAGCAGAATGAAGGTAAATATTTTTACTTTTGTATATTCAAAGCTATTTTTCATTAGATATCATACTTTTTCCTCTTTGAAGGGATCCATGTTCGTATGCATAGCCTCATTAAAATTAAATTGAAATTAAATCGAGATACACATTAAATTTTTTGTTGAAACTTTTATTCATGTTCAATTATACTTAGTGTTAAAGTGTCAGCTTTTTTTTTCTGATAGCCTGTGATATTTATATACAATTAAAAAAAAAAGCTAAATTTTTGAAAAAATATTCTTTTTATAACACCAATCATGATGAATTAGGTTTTTTTTAGAAAAAAATATGAAATAGTTTAAATTTCGTTTTCTATTAAAAATATTCTTTCGAAAAGTAATTTTCATCGCAACTGACAGCGTTGAAAGATATGCACTTAAAAGAGGATTATTAAAAGGAAAGAAATGCATATTACAAACTGCCTTTATGACTTCGATTTAAATTTAAATTTTTTATTTTATTACTATATCCCTAGGATAATACTTAAATTTTCCGTTGCAGACATAAATTTCTTTTTAATATTTTATGAAACTGTCATGTGTCTACTGAGAAGAACTTAAAGGTAAAAAAAAAAAAAAAAAAAAAAAAAAAAAAAAGCATCTTAGCAATTTTTAGTATATCTTCTCTATAAATGTTCTAATATATAACCTTATGTTTAACCAAATACATATATGCACACACATATATCTATATCTATATCTATATCTATATCTATATCTATGTCTATATATACCGTGACTCAAAATTCCGATACCGTTTAATCTATATATAAATAAAGAGAAGTGTCTGTGTGTCTGTCTGTGTGTGTATCTGCGCTCTGGTGCTCACACTACTAATCGCAGAGCCTCCAAATTTGGCATATAGGTACCTGGGACCCTGCAGGTGTGCACCTCATCGAGATTTTTTCGAATTTCGAATTTGAATTTTTTAAATTAATGTTTTTTCGAATTTAAATATTGGCTTCAATGTTTCATTTTTCAGAAATTTGTTTCGTTTCAAAAGTCTGCGTATCTTAGCAACGGCTATTAAACTATTTATTTATTTGAATTCATTTGAGGAAGAAATCTTTTTTATTATATTTATTGAAATCAAATAGTTATACACATACAGTAGAAAAAATTAAACATATTAAATTTTTAGATTTTGGCATATAGGTACCTGGGTCCCTGCAAGTGTGCACCTAATCGATATTTTTTCGAATTTCGAATTTGAATTTATTAAATTAATGTTTTTCCGATTTTAAATATTGGCTTCTTTGTTTCATTTTTCATAAATTTAGTATTTTGCTTCAATCGTCTGCGTATCTTAGCAACGGCTATTACGCAACTTATTTTTATTTAATACATTCATTTAAAGGCGATTTTTTTTTTTTTTTTTTTTTTTTTTTATTGGAAACAAAATTCTAATGCAGTAGAAAAATTAAGTATAATTAATAGTTTTAATTTTAAAAACGTTTTTATAACAGTTACGCTTAAGTTTTTATAGTAGACCAACTTCTTATTTTTCATTTTTTAATTAATTCTTTTAAAAGAAAAAACTTTTTTTTTTTTAATTATTATTTACAGTATTTATCGGGAAAAATGGAAGTACATACATAGCAAAAAGGATTAAATTGATTAAAATTTATTTGATTATATATATATATATATATATTAATCTACTTTTTATTTTTATTTATTTCATTACATTGGTCGAAATCAAATAGTAATATAGTGTAAATAGCATGGGCTATAAAATACATGGTTCAAAACTAAAATATTTAATAGATGCTGAGATACAGTCATCTTTAAAATCGTAGTTCTTAAATAGTAGCAGATCTTTCCTGTCGTCGATAAATATCCAGATTAAAGTGCCTGGGAAAGATCTTTCTGCAGGCATGGGAAACCTAGACCTGATGCAGTGCGGGAGGGAAAAGAGCTGCCGTAGACAGCGAGTACCCGAAGCGAGGTTTGAATCAATTTTAGTTACTTTTTTTTTAGTTTTTGTGTATAATGTAGTGTAAAAAAATAAATATTGATAATTCTTTCTAAAATTCATTGAAATATAGTGACCAGCGAAGCGGGCGTAGCCTGCTAGTATTTAATAATTCACGGAATAGTATAGGTACAAAGGTAGAAATTGACATTTAAGCTTAATATGAAATGAGGTTTCATTGAAACCAAACCCCACAAAATCAACGGTTAACAGTTCATGATGACGCTAGGTTTTGTGCGGTTATCATTACCTTAGTGTCCAAATAATAATACATGGAATGCCGGTGTGACATCAACTTCACAAGTGCTGATTTTCCAAAGCTCAGGCAAACCCCTAAATTCTCCATTTCTTTCTTAACTGTTCGAGTAACACTTGTGTCTGGACACTCAGTACAGCGCCGATCGTCTAAACAAAACAGATTCTCCATTCTGATTGTACATCTTCAGTAACATTATCGTTTATGTTAAAGGCAACATACCGTGATTACTGGTGCATCTGATTTCTTCTCTCACTTTGCTCCATTTATGCGTGTCTCACGTGACATCACTCACGTTTTGCTCTTCAGTGCCATCTGTTGTCCTTTTATGACTTTTTTATTTCAATAAAAACCCTTATCATTTCTTACATGTATGTTAATTTTTACATCTCTATCTACATTATTCCTAGAATTATTGAATTTTCAAATGTAAAGGAGCTTTTATCTCACCCGGTTACATATATACAAAGCGTACTCTTATTCAAGTAGGCAAAATAATCAAGCAGTCTCATTGGTTAATTCTGTTGATAAGAAGTGTCGTTTGCTATTAAGGAATTATGAACACCCGTTTTTATTTTTTCGAGTGTGAATTACTCATTTTAATTCACCATAAAAATAGAATTGCTTTAACATATTCGCATAAATATTACAACCGAGAGTTTTTTTTTTTTAAATTTCGAAATTGAGATTGTGGAGAACAACGTATAATTTTAATTCGCACCAATGTAAAATGTGTCAGTGATATTAATGAATGGGTAAAAGTGTTTGGAAATGAAACAAATACTAAATGGAATTCCAGAGATTCACGCCGTTAAAGAGAAAGATTTGTTTACTTATAAGTTTAGTTTTTAGTTTCTAAGTAAATTTATCTTTACCATTAAAATGCAGAATGCGTTTTATCATTCTCATTTCTTGTTTTGTTCTTTCTCTAAATAGGTTTTATTTATTTTTACACGAAATTTTTTCATGCCACCACAGTTCAATTAATAAAATGCCTTCTGAAAAAAAAAGGAGGTGTATAGAAGAATGCCGAACGCCATTCTTCAGAAACAATGTACTTCAGAAAATCTTTTGGTACCATTCGTGATGATTCTTATGTAAAATAACCTCCTGAATCCGAATATGACCACCATTTTGCCCAATCACCCACCGTTTTTTTTAGGATGCCACTCCCTCCTCCAATTTTTATCACTGTTTGTTAATTTTATGGCCATGAATTTGATTTGGTAAAAGGAAAAATTATTTTAACACTTAAAAACTAAAAATTATGATTTATAATAATAATTAATAATAATTGATTAATAAAATATAATAAATGTAATATGTAATCTCATTGTCAAATCCCCCCTAAATTTTTTCCTTGCTTAAAATGCTCATGTTTTAAAATTTTCCGATTCTGTAGCCCCGCAGAAGATATTAACCAGTTAAAATAATCCCCCCCCCCCACACACACACAAGTAAAATTTCTAGCCATAAAGATACCGAAAAGTGGTAAAAATACGGAGGCCTCCCTAAAAAACAGTGGGTGACAGGGCAAAATGAGCGTTATACGCGGATTTAGGAGGTCATATTCTACAAAAGTATTTGCGAAAATGGTGTTGGGGCCGATTTTCATACAAAGCTGTGTAATAACAAAGATGAAATTCCACATTGCATGTACCAGAATGACAGACAAGTTTATAGCTTTAAGTTATATATTTTTCTGGGTCATCGTTTACATTTCCCCGATGTTTTCAGAAAACATCATTGTTAAAACGAAGTCAAATTTAATGTATACATATTTAACTTTCTGAACATATATTAAGTAAGGAAAGTATTGTAAACATGAAAAAATTTGACTGTGAATTTATGATGTACCTATTCGTTTTGAGGTCTCCTGAATTAATTTTTGCTATTTTTATGGGGGTGTATATATGTGTGTGTTTTTGCTGTATCTATACGTTTTGAGGTCTCGTGAATTTATTTTCTATTTTTATGTGATGTATGTAATTATGTATGCCATTTTTATGTATATATAAGTTTGAGGTCTCCTGAATTCATTTTTTGCGTTTTTTATGCTGCTGTATGTATGTGTGTATGTATGCGAGTGAACACGATAACGTGTAAATACTTCGTTCGAATCAAATGAAAGTTGGGAAGAATATTACAGGTCACTGTCGCATGAATTGCACCGACTTTGATGAATCTAGCCCTTATACCCTTTACAGTAACACAAAGAATAATTATTTACTAATATGGCCTATGGGGTCAAATTACTAAAGTGCGATAGCATTTAATCGCTTTGTTCGAATCAGCTGAAAGTTGTAGGTATATTACAGGTCACCGTCCCGCATGAAATGAAGAGATTTTAATGAATCAAGTTATTATTGCTTTTTTTTTTTTTACCTTCTTTTAACAGGAACACGATTAACCATTCTTTATCATTATGACCTATGGACTGAGATTATTAAGATTCGATACCGTCTAAACTCTTCGTTCAAATGAGCTGAAAATTGTTAAGTATACAGACCATCGTTGCACAAACTGTATAGCGTTTTGAGGAATACGATTTTTATAGAGAAAAGAAATTCCATTTCATTAAGAAAAAGAATTTTCAAAAAAAAATTCCTTTTTATTACGCTATATGGACTCGAATTATTTGAATTGCATTATGTTTAAACTCAATATTATTATCGCAAGAACCGTGCAGATATACATGGGTGTAAGAATTTCATTCTTTCATTCCTTTTTTATTATTATTATTTTTCTTTTTTTAATAACGTAGTTGAAGTGATTAGCTAAGCGAGTTTATTTTTCTATGTGCATTCTGCTATTTAAAATGTATAAATCAGGCAAAATATTTATTTATATATTTCCTTTGCTTGTATTATAATATTTCAGATAAAAAATGCATTGTTGTTATTATCTGATATTTCTAGTGTGCTGAAAAAATATTGAAGTTCCTAAAAAGTAATTCTATAATTTATTATTGCATAGAATAATTTCTTTTTTCGATTTTTATTTTTTGCATTTTGTAAGTCAGTAAGACTGACAGATTCAATATTCTACATAATACAATTAAGACGATTGTTCCTTATGATATATTTAAAAATAATATCAAGTTAATGTTTTTTGTTACTGTACAACCGAAAAAGAGTAAATAATAAACAAAATTTAATTGAAAATTCTATCTTATTTCAAAGTAAAATTTCATCTAAAAAATATATATATATTTTTTTTTTTTTTTTTTTTTTTTAGATAATTATAATTTTAAGAAGTTGAGTGTATTGAGCAGCTATCAAAGCTGTTATAAATATTTCTAGAACTTATTTAATGGATGGAGTAGTCATTTTGTTTTAAAATTTTACTTCATTTCATTCAGACATTCAACATCGTACAGTCGGCAGCAAAATTATTGAAGCGCTAACAATAATTGCCATTTAAAATTTGCCCACCTAATATGGTTTTGTCAAGTAGATATTTGTCCAGTCATGAGACTAGTCACATGTTGTTTATGAAAAAAATAAGTTGGGGATAAAAATTAGCGATCAATTTAAATATATATATATATATATATATATATATGTGTGTGTGTGTGTGTGTGTATTTGTGTGTGTGTAAAGTGTGGATGTGGGTATCAAAAAGTTTGCTGCAGACTGTAAAATTATATAAATTTGTATATTTATATTATCAAAAAACTTTCTTCGAATTTTCGGAAATATTAAAAACTTTTATAATTATTCCTGTGTATCATTGTCTATATTTTTTGCTTTAGCAATAAATAAATGATTTCTGTGAATAGAGGAAAAAAAAATAAATAAAAGTTTATATCTAAATACTGTCTGTTAAAACAGTAACGCTTCTTTTAAATCTTTAAGATCATTAAAAATCTAGCATATGCCATATTTTTTTTCAATAATCAGTGATAGAAACAATTTTTGTTATTATTTTTTTTTTCATTTAATATTTCTGTTCTACTAACGTCTACTTCCTTGACAGAAATATTTCCAATTCCTAAGTGCCTTTTCCTACAGAACTATAATTTTTTTGCATCATCCCATTGAAATTCAACAAATACGATGGTAATGATATTAAATAAAACATTCCTTTAGTTTAAAAATTTACCATAATTTACACTTTATCCACCCCCCACCCTTACACACACACACACCGTGTTTATATCGAAGGAGAATTTCGGGTCGTAGTGGGATGGTCTCGCAGGAGGAAACCAAAGAAACTTGTTTTTTTTCCTACTTGAATAGGAGTACAGTTTGTAGAAGTGCACCCGGTATAAATATATTAGAAAGAATTTTGATTCATCGATTTTGATCTATCTTTTATAAAAACATAATATTTAAAGGAATTATTCATGTTAGATCTTTTGCTTATAATTTTAAGAAATTTTAAAATCAGAGATTGATTTATTTTAACATGACATAAAAAGTAGAAGGAAAAAAAAAATGTTTTACTTTGAGAATATTTCCCATCTAAAATATTTCTGATAAGTTATTTGAATTTACTGAGAATTCATTTGTTTTGTAATATTTAAAATCTTCATATTAAGTGCAAAAATTTGTATGGTAAATTTTATAATTAAATTACTTATGGTTAAAATTAGTAAAATAAACCAAAAAAAAAAAAAAAAAAAGAAAGAAAGACCGTTTTGCTAGCTATACCATCAAAGCCCGTAAATCGATGTCATGAATGCATAATTTTAAAATACTGGCTTTTTTTACTGGCAAAAATCATTAATCTAAGTAATTTGCTCAAATCTACCATCAAACTTATTTTTACGGTCAAATCCCTTCAAATGTAATATGTTACAGTAAACAGCAAAATTACTCGAGCGCTAGAAAAAATTCCTGCATGAAATAAATACACTTAATACTATTTTGTAAAATAAATCCTTGCCGAATGATGGTTTTAGTCATTCTAAGAACATGATTCGACAAGGATTTATTTAACAAAACCGTATTAAGTGTACTTTTTTTGCATAGGAATTTTTTCTAGCGTTCGTATAATTTTACTGAAGACTGTAGCTTTTCAGTGACGTCATATAAGAATCACTTCATATTTAAAACTGAAAATATAATTTTAGTTTTATCAGTTGAGAGAGTTTATTTAATCAATTGCTTTTATACCAATTGATATTTTCTTGTAAATAGTAATTGATATAAAAGAACTATTGTTTTCCTTATTCAATTCAGTTGCCCATTACGCAGCACTAGTGCGACTTAAAACCGAACCAACCAACCTAATTCAATTCAAAAAATTTAATCAAAGTTGTATGTTTGCCACAACGTAAAATTACAAGGGATTACATCATTTATACTTCTTTTTTTTTTTTTTTTTTTTTTTTTTTTTACGGGCTTTGCCTGGAATTTCTGCTGCCGAGCGTTGCCCGTAATCTGGATTAAACTTATCTTACTGTGTATATAAAAAATACATCACTATACTTGAAAGCATTATCAAAAAAGTTTATGTATTTTATGCGACTGTATGTAACAATCAATAGTTCTTATTACTCTCGACACCATAATTCTATAGTCTAAAACTCATATTATCGCTAACTACAAGTACATTCATCAAAAATGCCATTTCAGAAATTTTTATATTAGCCATACTTTTCATTAAGTAAAATAATGCGAACTGTTCAGAAGATGCTATTTTGGATTGAATAGGTTTGTTTTTTTAAATATAAAAGAAATTTAATTTCCTTCTTTTACTAAAATTTCTTTATTACTTCCCGCTTTTCGAAAGAAAGCAAGATGAATCATCCTATACATTTGTTTTCATTCGGATATACAAAATTCCATTTCATTTCAAGATAAACAACGCTTTGTTTGTTCCATAAATAAAGAACACTAAGATTTTTCATTTTTTTTAGGTTTTCATTTGTTATATTTTTAAGGCGGAAAATATAAGGCTTGCACTGTTTAAATTATATATATATATATTTAAATATATATTAAAAACTTCTTTATATTATAAAATAATGTTATTTCTGTTACCTCAAATATTTTTTAATATGTACAAAATATTTAACTATACCATCTTTTATCATAATTAATCGAAAGCATCGACGATTTTTGATAAATAATATATTAATTTTGATATCACCTGTGTTTTAACATAAAGTATATCAAAAAAGAGAAAATCCAATTATTATTATTATTTTTTTAACCTTTTGTCGTATAAAAATATTAAATTTATCTTTTCTGCTTCTTAAAAAACATTGCTGTTTTACATATTGAAGATATTAATAATATTATATTGGACATATATATATGTATATATATATGTCCAAGAAGGTTCTTTTTTTTATGTAAATATAGCTTTGCACATTTGCATATAAATATTAACATGAATATTTAGAAGCATAAACTTTTATGACAACTGTCATTACCTATAAATTAACATAAAAAATAAATTTATGAATTTTATCCACACAGTTAAACAAGTATGTTGTGGCTACCACATGACTTTTCTTTATATTTTCCTATACGAAATCACTCAATAAATATAATTTAATAAAATTATTATTTAAAAAAAATATCTTCCATGATAATGCAGACGATTTCCATATTATAGAAGTAGCATAACATTAAATATATATTTAAAAAAGAAAACTAGTTGGCATAGGTGGACTCTGCTCAGTTCCCCTTCATATTGATGGTCTCATAAATTTCTAGTGCGAGACATATTATAATCATGTTAAAAAAATCAATTTGACCAAAGCTTGATACAGGGACAGAAAGAAATCCCCGCCTAATAGGCTATCCATCGTTCACTTCGATATATTTATTTTATTCTAATCTATTAATTTATTTTATCAGGGTCAATTCCGTTGTTTATGTTTCATGCCAATGTTTTCATTTCCAATGCAAAAATCCTCAAAATTCATATTTATATGAAAAAATAACAATTTCGCTATGTTGATAAAATCGTAAATTACGAATAATTTACGAAATTTTCCTATTAGAATATTTCTATTCAATCATGTTCAACAAAATATCATAAATGTAATTTTGAAGTTGTCTAATGTATTTATGATCCTCAAAATGGAAATTTATGCTCAATTTTGCCTTATTCTGACATGTTAAGTAAATCGTAAATTCCAAATAACTTACGAATTTTTTAAATTGGAAAAATCATAGTCTATGATATTCATGCCAGTAACCCAAATAATATTTCGAAAGGGGTTTGACATCTTTACGGTGAAAATATCCCTCAAAATTGACGTTTATGTTAAAATTTGCTCTAGTCTGCCATGTTAAAAAATTCGTAAATTTCCAATATCTTACGAAATTTTTATATTTGAAAATTCACAGTCATTAATATTCATTCCAGTGTCCTAAATAATATTTCAAAAGTAGTCTGACATCCTTGCGATGAAAATATCGATTAAAATTGACGTTTATGTGAAATTTTGCCTTACTGCCATGTTAAGAAATTCGTAAATTTCCAATAACTTGCGAAATTTTCAAAGTAGCATATTTATAGTTACTGATGTTCATTCCGGCATCAAAACGAATATTTTAAAAGTGGTCTGACATTTTTAGAGTAAAAAGTTTCCATTTAATGCACGTTTAAGTGAATTTTTGTCCTATTCTCCCATGTTAAGAAATTCGTAAATTTCCAATAACTTACGAAATTTTTAGATTTGAAAATTCATAGTCATTAATATTCATGCCAGTGTCCTAAATAATATTTCAAAAGTAGTCTGACATCTTTACGATGAAAATATCGCTCAAAATTGACGTTTATGTGAAATTTCCCCCTATACTGCCATGTTAAGAAATTCGTAAATTTCCAATAACTTGCGAAATTTTCAAAGTAGCATATTTATAGTTACTGATGTTCATTCCGGCATCAAAACGGATATTTTAAAACTGGTCTGACATTTTTAGAGTAAAAAGTTTACATTTAATGCACGTTTAAGTGAATTTTTGTCCTATTCTCCCATGTTAAGAAAATTGTAATTTTCTAATAACTTACGAAGTTTTTAAAATCGAATGTTGCAAATGAATAGGGTTTTTGCCAGTGTCGAAAGTAATATTTTAAAACTGATCTGACCTCTCTGCGACAATTTGTTCTTGAGATATCGTGTACACAGACTAACAAACTAACGAATTAACGGACTAACGGACTAACGGAATAACGGACTAACAGACACCCTACAGACAGACACCATACAAATTTTGTCATTTTCGGATTCCTCACACCTGAAAACGTGTAGAAAAGTCATAAAACCGAGGTCGAAAATTTTCACGATTACCTAAGTTCCCCATACCCATAGTATGATGGGGAACTAAAAAAAAGTCAATTTTATTGTCAATATTACATTAAAAATAACTTTTTTTTTTTTTTTGAAATTTTAACTTTAATTTAAATTTGAAACTTTAATTTAAATTATCGCAGACCGATGGTTCAACCATTCGTTTTAAAGTTATTAACCAGCTCTTTTTAAAGATATCCATCATGAAAATTTACTCCCCTCGATGGGAACGCGAGGCTCCTACATATACATTTTTTTTTTCCAAGTTGACTATCTCTATTATAAATAATTCTTGTAAATTCCATAATGATTATTAAAATATAATTCTCTTTATGAATATTTCTACAAAATTTTGTCCTATACCACCATGTTAAAAATTTAGAAAAAGCGGGATGGCAACACAACCTGTAAGACAATTTTTACCACAGTTTGATAGGACTAATTTATGTCAAGGTGCAACAGCATATCAATTTGTTTGAAATTCTGGGCAGTAGTTCCTGAGATACAGTTGCCACGAAATTTTGTCACACACACACAGACTGACAGACAGACAGACATTTTCTAAAAAGGGTCAAATCGTGTTCTATAGCTCTCAAAATGTGTAAATCCATCAAAAACCTGAGGTCGAAAATTTTTACGAATCCAGTACTTTCTTCTATTGAATATAGAAGAAAGTAAAAATTCACTTTGCTGCCAGAAATTCTCTGTCATCTGAGAAAAAAGTCGTAAATTACGGAAAAATTACGTTGACAAAACGTATTTTTCTGTAATTACAGAGAATTTCTGGGAGCAAAGTTGCATTTTTTAAACTGTGTATCCTGAAACAATTATTAAATAACATAAGAAATGTCACTTTCACTAGACGGTTCAAGCAAAAATAAAATAATCTATAGTGGCACTCACACGACTTTTCTTTATACTACATTTCAATATTGTAAAGGTAGATTACCAATTGAGGGGTAAGATAACAACTAGACCATATAAACCAACGTTTAAAATACTTGAAACTATGTATAGGAACAGTTTTATTCGACACACAATTCTGCATGAGCGAAGCTACCGCCCCATCAAACTCCCGCTTGAATAATACCTATATTTATATAGAATTCAAAGATATCATATATATATATATATATCCCAAATTTTTCAGAAACCTTTTAACCGCACTGTGTATGTGAGTTATCAGTATCGATTAAACTTCTGAAGTAGCAACCGTCATACTGACTTCAAAATAAACATTTGAATTTTCTGCAATTATTTGATTCTTATTTACGCTGATAACAGATATACACATAGATCAACTATTAAAAACTTAACTTTAATGTTCAGGCAACTATAAAAGGCGTAATTACACGAAAACCAAGTGTTAAAAATCTAACTTAAAAAGATACTTTTATTAAAGTATGTGTATGAAAAATTAATTTTCATTTCTCAGCTGTTTTTATGGACATTGTAAAATATAGTAAAACATTTCCACCGATTACATTCAAAAGAAAAAAAAAATATTTTTTTGCTTAATTATCGGTTGTCCTGTATGTCATCTACATATTATGTGCAAACCACATTGATTATTTAAATATAGTTCTATATTAATAACACACAGCACAACCTTAAAAACATTTCCAGAATCTTCTATGTGCAGTGACACTAGATTTTAGTTTTTCGGATAGCCCTGTTAAGAAATGGTAAATTATTTTCATACAATATTGTATTCGATGCATGCTCTTAAGCATATGAAAATATATGTTCATTTAATTTCGTTTAGTGCAGCGGTGTTAAACTCTGTCTAAAGAAAATTTGGCCCAACAATGTAATGTAATTCAATTCTCTTCATACACACGAACCATTTGCTTGATATCAACAAAAAGTTTAGTGTACAAGAAATATATGATACAGATTTAGAATATCGAGAATACTGAGTTTGGACTTGCTGCTACCATTAATTATTGAGATATGCTAGTTACAAACACACCCCTTTCAGACGCATCCTACATAATTGTGCAGGCCAGACGTTAACTTTTTTTTTTTTTTTTTTTTTTGAGTTTCCATTCCATAAACTCAAAAAAAAAAAAAAAAAAAAAAAAAAAAAAAAAAAAAACGTGTTTGCATGAGATTTCTGAAACTCAGTAGTACAGTCGGTAACAAAAGTCTCCGAACACTAGCGAAAATTCCTATATAAAAAAAGTATACTTAATTCAGTTTTGTTAAATAAATCCTTGTCGAATCCTCTTGTTAGACTGACTAAGAACAGGATTCAACAAGAATTTATTTAACAAAATTGTATTTAGTGTACTTTTTATATATAGGAATTTTTGCTAGTGTTCCGAAATTTTTGTTACCGACTGTATCTATTATTTCAACAAATTCCAGTAAGGTCAAAAGCCACCTATAAAATAAAAATTAATTTCATTTAAAAATGAAAATGTTTCTGGTTTTAAAGGGATACGCACGGCCACACAAAAGCACACAGACCAAAAACTAAACACCGGATTTTCGGATTAAGGGCACATACAAACGTGCAAATATATCAAACACTCAATTAAGATTATCTACCCACATCAGTACTTTTTCTACCGTATAAATGAGTAAGTGAAAATAAATAATTCAAAATATTTATTAAGAAAAGTTAACAGTTATTTTTCATAAAATGTACATAGTTTATACTTATATTTTTGACAAATAAAATAATTAAGCAAATTTTTAAACTTGAAAATAAATACCGAAGTTCTAATAATATACGATTAATTATTATGTTAAATGAATCTAGTATATTTTATTTTTCGCGTTCAAAGTTCTATGATAATTTCAGGACATCAAATATAAAATTTAATGGCTTAAAAAAATTTCTAAGTTTTTGCAATGACTATTACTGAATATCAAATCTCTATACTTCAAAAAATCCTTATGTTACTTTAAATTAAAGATTTCCATAGCGTCGCAGATGATTGCGCTTTTTCACATACACTTGCTTTATGTAGATTATTGCTTTAACTTTCCTCTTTCCTCTTTCTTTTTTTTATCTTACCTTGTTGATCTTACTACTTAATCTGCATTCTATATTTAAAGTCTTGGAATGCAGGGAAAGAGAAAGTTGTGTGAGGAACAAACCAGATTAGTTTACCTTTCAATAAGCCGATCTAAAATTCAAATAGTTTTAAATGTGAACTTCAGTTGCCAAATACAGAAATCTAAAATCATTTCAACTGTAGGTATTCGCAGTATTTGATAATTTTCTGTTAGCCGTACGTTCTGGTCAATTGAGAATTAATGTGTAAAAATGTGTCATAGAGCTACAACTCCATACTCAAAAACTTTGTCTGGATCATTTCACTTTTACAGAAACGAAATCCTCTCAGTAATTTACCACTTAAATAATTTCATTTTGGAATTTCTTTAAAACGCTTTAAATACTTCCATATATAACTTGTCTTATTATCAAACTTTTAAAAAATATATTTATTTTAAGAAAATATTATTTTTAGCAATATTTTCGTAATGGTTCATTCATAAATAAGTATAAAAATGAAAACACACACACACACACACACACACACAAAAAAAAAAGAAAAAAAAAAAAAAGAAGAAGAAGAAGCTAACATTATATCTAGAAAGATGTGGGGCCATCACAGAACATTCATTTATATCTTATTTACAAATTAACGTAATTTAGACCGAAATTAGTAGGAAATATGTTTAACGTTAGAACGAGTAAAAACAACAATGGGTACGTTTGAAATTTATTCGACAGCTTTAAGACCTATAGTTACAAGAACTTTTATTTCGATTGATCCATATTACACTTCACAGAAACAAATGCACAATATTTTGCAGATATTGGACATCACAAACGTCCATGCCCGCACCAGATTCGAACCCTGACAGCTAGGGGTAAAAGTTATATTATATAATTAATTAATTAATTTTATTTTTATTAATTAATTAATTTTATTTTTATTAATTAATTAATTTTATTTTTATTAATTAATTAATTTTATTTTTATTAAAAAATAGTTTTGTAGCAGATGCATAGTTTAATTATTCATTAATATTTTTCAATTTGTTTATTTCATTTTCTTTATTTCATTTTATTTATTTTCTCTTCTATACTTATTTATTTATTGTTAAAAATAAAATAATATGGTGCGTCACTCACACGACTTTCTCTTACCCTGAAATTTAATACTATAAATACAGGTTTGAGATTAAGAGGCAAGATAACAAGTACTGTTATGTAAACCTATGATAAACAATTTAAATTAGGCTTCGGAAGAGTTTATATGATAATTACTTCTGTGTGAAGGGGGCTACCGCCCTCCTCAACCCCCCGTTTCATTAATGCATCTACATTTATATAGAATTTAATTCCGTTATTAAAAAAATAATTCTGTTTTTAAAAAATAATTGATTAAAATTATTATTTAAATAAATTATCTTTTATGATAATGCAGACGATTTCCATATTAGAGAAGTAGTATAACACTAAATATAAAAAAAAAGTTGAATTTATTCTCAGTATTACATATATATATATATATATATTATTATTATTATAAATGAAAAAATCGATAACTTTATTTTAAATTATCGCAGATAGATGGTTCAACCATTCGTTTTAAAGGTGTTGGCGAGCTCTTTTGAAAGATACCCATCATGAAAATTTACTCCCCTCGAGTGGGGGTGGGGACTTTCCCCAGGGGGAAGGCGAGGCTCCTACACACACATTTTTTTTTTTTTTTCAGTTGACTACCTCTATTACAATATATATATATATATTCGTTTCATTTGGTGTTCGTTCGTGTTGAGTGTCCCTGTACACGAACCATTTGCTTCATCTCAACAAAAAGCTTAGTGTAGCATCCCTATATGATACACATTTAGAATACCGAGTTTGGAATTTCTGCTACTACTTGTTCTTGAGATATGCTGATAACAGACACACAGACCATTTGCTTAAAACATGATTTTCGTATTCAGGGAACCTCAGACCATGTAAATATAACAAAAACTCATGTTCGAAAATTTAACCCTAAAACAATACTTTCTCGACCCTGTGGGTAAGAGAAAGTAAAAAAAAAAAATACTAGTATTTAGTTGCTATACTCTGGGATAGGGATGTCCTACATTACGAAAATTGCAATATGGTTGACTCTGTCTATTATCTATGAAATTTTTCATTTACACAATGATTTTTAAAATGTCATCTTCATTGTGTGCTATTATATTTTTACTTTCTCTTACACATGTATATGTTACATAAAGTATTGTTTTCAGGTGAACTTTTCGCAAGTGATTTTTTATTATTTTTAAACGTTTTGTAGTCCCCTAAATTAGAACATCATTTTTCTAGCGGTTAGTCTGTGCGTGTGTGTGTGTCTGTTTGTCTGCTATCGGTATATCTCAAGAACAAATAGTAGCATAAGTCCAAACTCGATATCTTAAGAAAGCAAAAGCAATGCTGATATGTCTTGCGTTTACCTCTATGTTAGTAGCATGTGTTTTTTGCACATAAAATAATAACAATAATAATAATAATAATAATAATAATAATAATGTTCTTTCGTGAACGGTAGTGTTTACATTAAATTTATGGTATGTGAATAAGTTTTTAAGTTTAAATATTTATTGTACACCAGTTCTATAATTACTCAGACATGTAGACAGTTAGAACAAAGATGCTATATATATATTTTTTTTTCTAAAATTGTTTACTCGTGATGAAGACTCTTTCTCAAAATGTGTAAATCCACAGAAATTAGAAAGTCAGTTTCTTTTACGAATAAAGTGATTTTTCCATGAATTTAGAAGAAATTTATACATATATTACTAGTTTTTGCTGATAATTTTGCTTGATATATTTAATATTGAAATTAATCTAGATTAAACGGATAAATCGTTTTCTTGCGTAGGAAAATTTAGGTTTTTTTTAAAATGAATTTTCGATACATAAACAATAAACAAAAGTAGTCAAAGCTTATTTAATTCCTAAAAAAAAAATCATCTATAACATATCGGAATTATGAAATTGAAACAAAGTATTTTTGTACACTTAACTCTGTTTAGAATTTTTCAAAACATGTAGTATACATTTTACGGAATTCCCCATCGCATTTATCAGGAGAGTTTTCCTGGGTGAAATCTTTTCAGGTTGCTAGTTTCTTCGGGTAAAGCAATTTCCGCAGAATGAAATATGTGAAGAGATAGAACTAATCAACAACTTCGAAGATAAATTAGTTTCTCTGTTTCAGAAGTGAAATAATTCTTTTTCGTGTATATTTGAATTATAGATTCGAAATTTCAAACTTAACTTTCTAAATGTGAAATTATTTTCCTGTAATTATTTTCCAATTTTTAATCTAAATTTATTTTACAAAATAATAACTTACATTTTTTTTCATTTTTTTAAAATATTTAATTAAAAATATTACTTGCAAAATTTTATCGCAGGAACTGTACAGTGCTTCTAGTTTAAATAATCGCATTTCTGAAACCTTTTGAACTAAAAAAGTATATATATATATATATATATATATATATATATATATATATATATATATATATATATATATATATATATATATATATATATAGATATGTATGTATATATATGGTTATTATTAATTTATTAATGTATTGGCATAATTAAAAAAAAAAAAAAAAATAAGCTCCAATATTAGGGTAAACGCACGAGAAGCGGATTCTGTACTAGTTGCGGGCCTTGCACCAACAGTGAACACTTTTAAAAATAAATTCTGAAAACAGGTTTTCTGAATTTTACATATGTTAGAGCAACATTCAAAGTTAATGCCACAATTGAATAGCAAATATTTTTAGCTACCTGTTTTAGAATAATGTTAGTTTAGCTAATAAAAAATTTGCAATTTCTTTCATTTTGCCATTTTCTTTTTCATTTAGTATTAATAATCAAATGAATTTTTAATATATAATTTGTTTCTGTTTATTTTAAACTGACTTAATGTAAATATTGTTTTTATTTGATTAAAATAATTAATAATAAAATACTAATCTTTATATAATTTGTCTCTGTTTATTTTTAACTGATTTAATGAAGAAATATCGTTTTTATATGATTAAAATAAACAATAATAAAAATATGAAATTTTATATAATTTGTCTCTGTTTATTTTTTCTTATTTAATATAAATATTGTTTCTATATGATTAAAATAAACAAGCAAAAAAATTTTATTGAGCTAAACGTGCATTTTAAGATAATAGAAAAAAAAATATTTTTCCAGTATTAAAATAATTCAATTAGCATGTTTCTCAATGCAATCATCTGCAGAAACAGTTAATTGAAACACCGAACATATTGGTTATATGGAAAGTGATATTTTTGTAATTTGTAATGCAAATAGCCTACTAATCAGTACATCGCGTTTGTGTCATGTGATAGGAACTTGTTCAGAGTTGTCAAACCGATGAAGAAGTTGGGGAAAAAAACAACAACAATAAATTTGAAATTTCGAAATTGATATATGTCATAAAGCATGTGTTTTATTCATTGTCGTATTTGTAACGAATTTTTCCAAAGAAAATAATGCTGTAAAAGCATGGCAACCAATATATTTCCTTCTCTGAGATTAATCTATATTAAAATGTACGTGTGAATTTCAATTTCCAGGTTCTAAGAATAAATGACGATTTTGATGTTATTCATTAAGAACGTAGCGGAACTTTCTTGAAGGCTAGATATGAGAGTTTGGAAGCACTAATGTATGATGATGCATTTCAAACGAGAAAATAAATTACTGAACAATTAGGAGAGTATCACAAAAACGATTTAAATGGTTTACACGGAATGGGAAAAATTCAGAAGGCAGAAATGTGAATGTTATTGCATTGAGCCAAAAAACAAAATCAAACGTATCTGTAACTATTTGAATCTACTGAAGCAATACATAGAATCTTTATTGTGGAAAATTCTAACAAGAAATGAAAAAAAGATATATTATGACAATCCGAAACGCAAAAGACATTAGGTGAATCCTAGAAAAATAAAAATAATGACGTCTAACAAGCCTTTCACTGCAAACAAGCTCTCTTATGATTCTGCTCGGATATGAAGAGTGTGCGTCTTTACGATCAGTTGGATCTCAGTGTCAGTGTACATTTAAATGCTGAACGCTTAAAGCACCAATTCTTTCGATTAAACCAGTAAATCGGTCCAAAACACTTCTTTACTGGTGAATGTATGCGTCCCGTCTCTCATTGCCTCGTTTTGAATAATCAGTGAAGGATACTTTAGTAACACATTCCTGGAATGTTTTGGAGCACTTGGCGAGGACTGGCATAGACCTTTCAGACAATTATTTGATATGGTTGATGCACAAATCTTCTTCTGTATACTTTCGGACAGTGGATGAATTACAGAATTTTTTTGACGACTTCATAGTATCAAATGACGAAAAATTCTACACTGCTGGGTTACGTCCGGTGCCCGACTGTTGATTCATGGTGTTCAAGGAAAATGTTTTGGTGTAAAGGTATTCTACGTTTTCAATAATTATTAAATTTCTGAAACGCGTTTTAAACTTTTTATTATAACCGAGAGTTACAGCCTCTAAAAATTAAGAGCATTACACCCAAAACTGTCTTTAAAGTGTCCACTTCTGGTGCAGTTACCCTGCATTTTTCAAACGCGTATACATAAAACGTATTTTTTAACCGTTGTAAAGATAATAATTAATTATTTATAATTTATCATCAATTTATTGACACTTTTTTTTTTCTTTTAAATATAATATTAAATGATTATTGCTTTATAATATATGGATAATTTTAATAATATACAACATAAACTATAATTTATAAGTTATTCCTACAAATTCTTTTTTTAAACTATTTTTTTTTCTTTCTGCAGAAGGTGTAAGAAGTTAAGCATATTCTCATACTTGAAAATCGTTCGATTTTTTTTTTTTTTTTCTTCTTTCTAGAATACATTGTTTGTTTTTTCTTAAATACTTCATATCACAAATTGCTTTTCAGTATCGTAAGGGATTTTAGACTGTACATCATTTTGACGATCAGTTATGTAAATTACATTTTCTTATAGTAAGTGTTCATGAGACAACCGTCTTTTATCCATTAATCAGAACTTTGTCTATTTGGGGGCGGATATGTTCAATAACTTTAAAGTATACTCAAAAACATTTTTATTAATAACCCTGTGAAACTATATTTTTGTGATATCTATGTATTTTAAGAGAATAGATTAATCTAGATTATTATAATAGTTATAATTATTTTATATTACCTGAATATTTTTTTTTAAATATATTATCTTATTTTAGTATTCTGAAAGGTAGAATAATAAAGCGGATGATGTTATAATAGTCTATATTTAAAGACAATTTTATATCAATCGTTTAACATTGATATGAAATTTTACTTGCATAAAATTACTAGCAATTATTATTATTATTATTATTATTATTATTAATTTAATTTTAAAATTAAAAAGTAATTGTTTTTCTTCAAATTTTCCAAATCGTTCTAATTATTAATGCTAAGTTTCACAGCTTAACTTAAATAGTAAAATTTTTTCATTTTATATTTTTATGTTTCATTTTAAATTTTTATGTCCCGGCATCGAGTAGTTGGGTGGCAACGTTTTTTGCAGCTAGGGAGGAGGAGGAGGAGATGGGAGACTTCCAGTTTCTTGTTGGGATGCCCCATGCGTTCGCCTGCTGTTTATAGATGATTCTGCCTCTAGACTTTATCTGTTGCTCCGGGAAACTGTCACTTCGGAAGACTCTTGTTTTTGAAACCTGGGAGAAGCATTGAAGTAGGCCGGAAACTTTTTGTCTAGGTTTTCCTTGCCCCGTTCATATCTGCATTCATATATGGGTCAGTTTGTGGAGTATACGGGATGATCAGTCCTCAATTTACTGTCTCTCTGGATAATGGTGTTTTCCTTTAGACAGCTGAAACATTTTGCTGGCTGGCTTCTCGCAGTTAATGTTTTTGTGCGGTTAAGCACAATGCGAGCATCACAGCTGTTCTGTACATAAATTATTCGAGTGATTGTAATCTTGGTAATTGGAGCAGCGTGGGACTTGCGTATAACGCCTGAAACGGCACCTTTGTAATCAAATTTGAATGATGGTGAATTTAATAATGCTTCTGCCATTGGAAGCGGAGTCTGCAGAACCCAGTTTTTCGTGTTCTGATCCTTTATCTGCGTTGTCTGATTATTTGACTTTTTGTTGTGATCAGTTTTGAGGGGCCGTAAATCTGGTGCAGCTTGTCTTTTAAGCAAGGTTCCTCAATCTCTTTAGACACACCCAGGAGGATTATCCGTATTTGCGGACAGAGATTTCCTCTTATTCTTAGTCTGGTTTGAAAATCTTGGACGTTATTTAAGTCTTGACCCAGAAGTCTTGCTTCTTCCATCTCTTGACATTGCAGGTCGACAGATTTGAGAAATACGTTTATCTTAGTAATCATGACCGACGTTGTGACTTTGTGTCTTTTCAAGACGTTTAGTATATTTGTGCTTGTTTTTTCTATAGGTTAAAGAGATCGTGACTATGGTCATAGGAAGTTAATGTCTTCTCGGCTGTGTTGAATTGATTGTGCGGGAGCGATGCAGAATTTTCAACCCGTGGAGATGGCTGTGCTTGTGAAGAAGGCTCCATTTAAAGTATGTTTTCTTCAGTCTGTGACGCCGAGGTTGATGGTGGGGTATGGTTTTGCTTCAAAAATTTTAGGCTTTCCTCATATTTTTTTTTTATAATATTTTGTGTATTTCTGAGTTATTTTAGGAAAGTCTATGTCGATTGAAACCTTTATTGTTGTTTTCATTTAGTTATTCTATTCTTTCTTCTCTGAAGTTACAGGCCAATAAGGCTATGGGTCTCGGAGATATAGCCGGTGTTGTTGTTTATTTTTTGCCTTTTGCTATTCTTTTTATCTGTAAATGGTACATTTGAATAGGTTCAGAGCTGAAGGTGTTTTACAGTCTCGTTGACTAACACTTTTGGTCATCTCAATTGCTGCTGCTACTACTTCTGTTACTGAAGTATACACTTTAAATTTCTCGTTTCTGTTGAAGAATGGTAGTGGAGTTTCTTTGAGATTTTTTTTTTCAAATTAATGCATCTTGTCGATCTTGTTTACTTTACTGAGGAGATTGGGGGCTCCTAAAAAACTAATTTCTGTTCTTCTAATTCCGATGGCATTTTGATTCGATTCGAGTAAGACAGATTTTAAGAGAGTTTTATAACTGGGAATAAAGTTAAACTAAAACTTTCCGGATTACGTGTACATTAGCTGTTTCCGGATTGTCGGTCTGGGTAAGCAAGGCATTTTTAGAGAAAAAAAAAAGGTGGGACGTCAGGGGGAGGGGGACTGGTTCAAGATAGGTAGGAGAACCTCAGTACAACCGACTTAAATGGAACCTAGGATTATGTTTTTGTTTAACTTGTTAATTAATTTTAAAATAAATGAGTTGGATAATGTTCTTTTAAGCCTTAGAAAGGAAAAAAAATACAAATTTGTTTTTTGCTATGATGCGGGGGGGGGGGGCAACCCAAAAAACTGTTAATAGGGAAATTCCTTAACTTAGGATTAAGTTTGGTGTGAAAGAACATCAGAGTTAGTTAATGTCTTTGTTAGTCATAGATCAATTATTCGTGTTGTGAGAAAGAAGATGTGAGTTAGTTGCTGTTCTTGTTGGTCTTAGAAAAAATTTGGTTTGATGAAGAAAATGATGTGAGTCAGTTGGTGCTCTTGCTGGACTAAGATGAGCTAAACTAGGCTGTTTTACTTTATTCTAATTAATTAATTAACTTATTTATTTTTCATTTAATTAAAAACATAATTAAACGCGTAAGGGGACATGGTGGGGAGGAGGAAAAGAACGACTGCTTTGTTTAATGGGGAGGTAGAGCTGACCAACGAATTGCTGCAATAAAGCATAGGACGATTAAAAGGGGGAGAAGTGGGAAAAAGGGGCAAAAGCGCCCAAGTGGTAGATCTATGAGACCTATATAGGAGGAAAGAAGGGGGACGAGCTATCCGGGGGTATAAGGCGATAAGCTCTCAGACCAATAGGGCGGAGATGAAAAGCTTTCAAATATCAAACACCCTACCTACCAACAACCCTAAAATTATATTTTAATGCTAGAGAATTGCAAACTTAACAGGGGAGGGGAAGTAGTTGGACGTAGGGAAACGGATGGCGAAGAGAGTTTGAGGCTAAGTGAAATAAGTGCTGAGATACAAATTAAAAAAAGGAGGAAAAGTATGTTTTTGACATTTAATTTTTTATTACTTTTTTATTTTTTAAAAGTTTATCGAATGTGTTTACGCATACTCCCCAAGGTTAAGAATTGTTCCGAAGTTCATCAGAGAAGTTTTTTTTATTTAATTTTCTTAAAAGGGGGGATAAAAACTATTTAGAATAGTTTAAAGTCATTTAAAACTTTAAATTTTTAAGTTAGTAGATTGAAATTCTTAACTTTAAATAATGTTTTTTTTTTTTTTTTTTAGATTTATTGAGAACAAATGGAATTAAACCCAAGGGGCAGAGGGTGAGGGGGCTGAGAAAATATATTTTAATTTATTACGTTATTAGGGTGGAGTTAACTGGAACAATGGATCGCCCAGAAATTCGTTTGGAGGAATGAAGCAATTGCGATCCAAATTAGTTGGGGCTACTGTTTGCAACTTTTAATTGAGGGGTGGGGGGTGGGGGCAACGAACAATGAGAGAGAGTATTTTGGTTGGAGGAGCAGAGCTGTTCATGGGTAGGGGGCTCTGAAGCTGGCCGGGAGGAATAGAAAGTCTTAGAATAGTTTAGTGAAAGGTGCTAAGACTGAAAACACGCATGGTGATCAGCTCTACTTAAAAAAAACCTACGTGGGTTAAACAAAACGACGACATGGGGCCTTTGAAAAAGTAAAATTTAGCGGTAGTACAGGTTCAGGACTGGAAAATCAATAACTTAAAGCAACCCAACACTTCCTTCGAGTCGACTTGGACCAAGGGGAAAAAAGCTAGTCCCTTGATATTCAGGTGGCTCGGTCCAAGGACACAAACACTCAGATTATTGAACAAAATAAGTTAAATAAAGTGTTTTAAAATTACTTTAATTAAGCTATTGGTTTAAACTAGCTTTTCATTTCACTCTTTAGTCTTTGACGATTCCATTTTTGCCATTCTTTTTTTTTTTTTTTTTTTTTTTTAATTTTGGGCTTTAATTTTAAAGTTATTAAATTTAAACTTGTATTTTCGGCCGCAAATTATGGTCTGCGACCATAAAATAGTTCAAATGTACATATTTAATTAATAATTTTATTTAGCACATAATGTCTACCCCTGTCTCAGAAATTTCCATGTGACCCTATTATTGAACCTGATTTTACTTGTGTAAAAAAAAAAAAAAAAAACATAGATAATACTATATTAATTAAAATATAAAAGTAAAATAGATTTATTTCTCTTTTTACTTTGTTTCAATTTTGAAATAATAATAATAATAATAATAATAATAATAATAATTTAGCTTACTTTTGTAAGAAACTTTTGCGCTAAAAATCGTGCAAGATTCGGACAAACTTCTAACTCTTTACCTGTCTCCAGTAACATAAATAAAAAGAAATAATAAATTGATTTCGATTTGTAATATGATTGCTAAAATACCAAATATATTCCAAATTCTTATTTTGATTTTATGGTACAAACAATTCGGATAAATATTATGCATGTAATATAATGAAGGACATTATTATAAATCTAAAAAACATCGAATTTTTGATTGAATGGGATTTGTGGTATGCACAAGAAATTATTTTGTGATTGAAAATTATGAAACTATTTCTTATGACTCACCGTTCAAAAGGTTACATTAAATTTAAATAAAACAAAATACATTTTTCTAAATGTAACACATTCAATAGTAATTTTTAAAAGTAATCATAGACCTTAAACTTTAGCCTAAAGTTTTACTTATTATATAAATGACTAAAATAAGTAACATTAGTTTTTTTAAATAAACAAAAAAAGAAATATTTTTAAATTACAAAATAATATTAATAATATTAATGTAGAGCACTCAAAATAAATAATTGTTTCCATAGCCTCTTTCTTCCTCAATAAATTCAGATGCAATCGTTTCTTATATATTTTCGAATAAAGCATTGCAGATAAAGTATTCAGCAAACACTTTTTGCAAACTAAATATTTCTTGACGTAAAGAGGCTTTTGCCTTTTATTTTATTTTTTTTCTCGACGTTATCCATACAGATACGTAAATATACCATGTCCATGGTTTTCTTCCTTACCTTTCCTCTATTATTTTTTATACATCGATGAATGGCACTGTGCAAACAGCGACATGTTTCATCTTTAGACAGTTTATTCTTTAGCCAAGTGCTTGGATTTATAAAAAAATATAACCATGATTTTTATTTTCTGTCTTATATAAAAATATAATTATCATTTAATTATAAGTCATAACTGTAACATATTTTATGTAAATATTTAAAGCTAATGCCGAGCGAAAAATATTCAGAGTCTGTACATTTCTTTTTTTTTTCTATTTTTTTCTATTTTTCTTCTTATTTATTTATTTATTTTTAATGTTTTAATTGGTACAAAATGCATTAACACACAAAAAATGAGATATATCATTTTAAAAAATGATCTAAAAGCAAGCTTAAATTTACCGTAGTTATAATTTCACTATATCATGTATTTTCAAATTTCATAAGCATACATATAGGGAAAGTACCTAATACCTGCATGTTCGAGTATTTTAAAACAATTTAACGATATTCAGTACCATTTTACTTCAGGTATCTAAGAAAAGCTGTATATATTTTAATAATTCGCAATTTTCATATTTTTATAAAGGCATAAAATAAAATTAATAATGTGTTGTAAATTGTTTTATATTTCATTTAAACTGTTTCTAAAGTATGGAAAAAATTAGTTGTATTACAAAATTTGATTAATTTTCTACAATTACTAAATATGTGTTTCAGATTAGATGGTTCTGGAATTCAATTTAAATGCATAATTTTAATCGGTGTATTATATACATAATTTCTAGACTATACAGATTAAGAAATAAGCTATAAAGAACCTTGAAACTTAATGCTATTTTAAGCGGATTTTATAGATAGTAAAGGCCTCATCACAGGAAAGATTTTTCTCAGTTTTTTTGTTAAACATAGCACGATCAACTTTTCCAAAAGGTGGTCAAAAGATTCCATTATCTGCTGACCTTGAATATTCTCCGTACGTTAGTGTGTTATGTTTAGTAAAATATTGCGTGAAAGTCTCTCATGTGACCATAAGTCTCTGTCGGGTGTGTCTGGGATTAAGGCCGATTGACTACTGGAGGGTTCTAGGCCAGGGTGGTTAGCTTTCCGTGGGGATCATTCTAAGGTCTCTGTTGGATAAGGAGTCGTTGCTAGGTTACACATGCATAGTTATTCATAATAGCTCCAGATTTTTTCTTTTAAATATTGAATGCATTTTTAATTTAAGACGAAAAATAATAAAGATAATAAGGGTGTTCCAATGTTTTACAATTAAAAATAAAAATAATGGTTCAATATACAAGTGTTTCCTTTCAAAAAATACAATTGAAAAATATGAATTTTCAGCAGTTTAACATAGAGAAATTTACAATAGCATATTTCAAAACTTCTAGGAAATACAGTGTTTATCTTGACAGTTCAGAATCATTTCGCGAAGCATGATCGGAAATTTTCTTCTGACGCTATAGTGTTTACGGAAACACCAGAAATAAAAAGACGCCATCTATCTGATTGTTCGTTTTAATAATGAATGTATATCCTGTTTATAATTGATGCGTTTCGCACTGAAGTCGGTGGATGACACATGTATTCATCATTACAACGAATAATCACTTCATTGGAGATTTTTTTTTTTCCTACTGTATCTGTACCGCGTCAGGAGAGCATTTTCGACCATACATTGTGGTATGATTCTGAATGGTCAAGTTTAACGCTACCTCTCCTAGAAGTTTTGAAATATCCTATTAAAACACCCTTATATTAATTTGCTGAAAATTCATATTTTTAATAGTATTTTTTTAACTGAAACACTAGATCATTGAACCACCAGAACACGCAGTATGTACTACACGTACTGTGTGTGTCCACGTCAAAAAAGCCCTATACCGAATTCATTCATGATTCCGAATCATGAAAATGAACTTTACCTCTCGTAGAGTGTTTGAAACGTGGTATTGAAACACTCTTTATATTTAAAATTTCAGTTTTCTTTTGCAATCTGTTAATTTGATGATTTATATTCCATCACAAAGAATAACTTTACATTTTCGGAAAAGAAAAAAAAATAATGTGCGAACATTATACATCTGGTACTATGATTACACGCCAGGGATTATCAGATAAGTAGTGTCTGTTGTAAAATGTATACTATGAATTGAACATAATATATTTGTTTATTTCAACAATGATACAAACAATTTAATGTTAAGCTAAATGCTTTTGGAAATTTATCAAAAACACGTTTTTTGACTGAAAAACATCCATTCATATTTTATTATTTATCGTTCATTTGTTATTATATTACTGTATATTTTATGATCTATAGTTTTCCTAAAAACACATTTTTAAATGTCATTTTAACGATAAAATTTCTAGTTAACTGGAAAAAATTGTCATAGAAATTAATTAATTCTAATGACATTATTACCAATTTATTAATTATCTCAATGAAAACTGTGTGTTAGTTTATTAATTATTATTTCATGATTCTCACTCCATATAATTTAATTAGTCACTCTATTTAATTTAATTAGTTCCATTTTTATGTACGTTTTAGAGTAAATGAAGTCTAGAAGTGAGAAGTAAAAAATTCTTATTGTATATTAAAAAAAATATATTTGTACGGTTAAATTTGGAATCATTCATATTTGTTACTAGCAGGCTATTTACCCATTTCGCCGGTTACTATATTTAAATAAATAACAGTAATAAAGAAACGCTGTTTCCAATTTATTAAAAGAAAAAAAAATCCATTGAAATCGCTCAAAAACTTGGTACGGGTTACTAATGCCTTCGGCAGCATTTTCATCATCCACAATTTCCGGGGTCCGTGTCCTTTTTGCCTGAGCCAAATAACGCCTTACCCTTGGACCTTAATTTGGAGTAATCAAGTAACTTCTTATATTATGTTTTATTTGTTCTGTCGACCATAAAATGATAGCAATTCCACTCTAAATTAAGTATTACAATATGATATAAAGTTTAATTTGTTGTCAAAATGAATGAAAAAAAATCTATTGATTAGCAAACCCACTATTGGAATTTAAAAAAGGGTATTTCACCGCAACTTATAGCCCACTGAATTAAGAAACTGCGGAATTTTTGGAATTTCCTCTCATAGGGTGAAAGGGAACATCTCGCGGCTTGTAAAATGAAGGACCAGTGGAATCTTCGGTTTTTCACCTCGGAGTGTAAAAGGGCAGGTCTCGTGAAATCCTTTATAATTAATAACATTTTAATTAATAAGTTGCTTCCAAATTAAAATTCAGTTTCGAGGTGCACACGGAGATATCGAACTATGTGTGTGACAAATTTCACATCTATAAGTGCGGTAGATTTTTCTGGAGACATTTGAGAGAGGGGAAGTCAGACGCTATTTCAGTTTTATTAATAAGCATTAAAATAAACAAGATATGCATTCACATTAGAGAACAGCTGTATTATAGAACCTCGTTGTGAACTTTGAAATTCGAAAAAGAGCTAGGACGTTTCTCGCCAAGGTCCTTAGCTATGCAATTATGATAGCTATTGTTATTCATCGCCAAAATGACAAAAAATATTAAAAGTCACCAAGGGGTTATGTACTAGAGTTGTAACCACATTACTTTCCGAAGGATAAAATCAAGGCATAAAAGCATCAATAAAAAAAAGGCATAACATTTAATGAAATATAAATGAATGAATTACTTAAAAAATAAATGTTATGACGTCTGTTTTATCTGAAATTTTTGATGATACAGGTTTATTTTTCCATTTTTTTTTCTCCTTTTTTAATTATTTTTCATGTGTAGAAAAATATTTCCTTTTACGTTAAAAAAATAAATGAAATAAAAAGTTGTAAACGTTTTATTTTATGTCAACAAGCTGCGATTACAACGAAAAGAAAAATATCGAGAATTTTACAGAGTTAAATGCATTAATACACTGTCAAAAAAAAAAAAAAAAAAATCTAAAATAGGTAAATATTTTACGATATTTCAGTAAAGCAATGTTCCAAATTGGAAAGTTCTGTTTATAACCCAAATGTTTATAACCCAATGGGTCAGAAAATCTATCTATTTATCTATTTTGAGTTTACTAACTTGTTATGTATTTTTCACTATCTCATTTTATACTTTTGTCTATAATAAATAAAGACGTTGTAGAAAATATTGTATTACTCAACTTTTATTTATATATATATATATATCTAACATGCATAGATGATCTAAATAAAATGTAAACATTTCTTATGTATACGTATGCACACTGAAAAAAATAAACCGCAAAACTATCCAAAATTGGTCTCGTACCCAATTTAGGTTGAAATTTTGGGTTATAAACAAAACTTTCCGATTTAAAACATTACTTTACCCAAATATCTTACAAATTTTTACCTATTTTAAATATAGAGGAGACCCGTGTACCTAGGGCCATGATGTACCTAGGGCCACCCCACTTTATTTCAATAATATTTAATTTTAAGTTTTAATACTCAACTGGGCGAGTAACAACACCAATTGCTACTTTTACAACTACTTTGGAACTTTTGAGGAGAGGATTTTGACATGTTACATGTAGAAAACGAATTTATATGGTTTGAAGTAAAATTTTGCAGCTCATATCTTTTGTTATTTTACAAAGGCAAGTCAAATATTTTTCTTTCATTTCTAGTGTATAATTTTGCTTGTTATATTGAGTAATAAATGAGATATTTAATTAGTCCTCTTTGCCTGTGGATTTTTTAGTGGACAGCATTTTGAATGAAGTTACCAAAACTTGTACCTAGGGCCACATTTCTGTCTTGTACCTAGGGCCAGTGTATTTGGACCTTTTAGCACTTTCGTAACTGTTTTTTTTTTTGTCTTTTTGACAGTAAGGTATGCCTGTGGGTGTTTTTCTCATAAGTTATAATTTTTCAAAACAAAATATTCCATATTCACATTTATATTACAAATGGATATGCATTATAATCATACTCTCTCTCTAATCAAAGTATCTGCATCCATAGTATACTGATTGTACAAATATGAATATTGTGTCTAATTTTATAGAAACAAATAGCATACAATTTGCAAAAGAAACGCCCACAGGTGCATTTCTCACTTTTCAAATGACGTGAATCTCCGTCAGCGGTCGAGAAAATGTTAAGAAACACAGTACAGCATGTAGTAATTGGATGCTGGCAAACCCTGGTAAACCAATCACTATATATGACGTTACTGAAAGTGTTGGGAAGTCCTATCCGTCGGCCTTTACTCCTGTAAACATTCTATCAGGCTTTCGTGTCTCCGGCATATAGCCAATAAACCAAAACACATTCCTTGAGGATGAATATTTAAATTCAAATGTGACTGAAAAACAAGACCCCTCCATAAATTATTTAAAAAAAAAAAAAAATCCAGTAAGAAAGTGAACCAACATTGATAGAACTGGATGTCTCTGTTTCGTGTCCTGTTGTAATTTCGAAACCTTCAACATCTAACATCTTTTCGTGTGTTATGCTTTAACAGGTACGAACCTAAGCAAAACCTTTACCTAAAGCATAATCTCCCATATCAAAGAAAAGATGTGACCGAAAACCAGAGAGATCTAGAAATCCAAGGGTCACTTCAGGAAAAAAAAAAGATATTGAAGAAAACAAAAACATTCTGTTAGAATATCCCAAAGAAAAAAAAAAGTGAAAAATTTAGCGTGTTAAATTAAGGCAACAACATGATAATTATTATATAATAAATAAATATATTACTTGATCTTGTTTTTTTTTTTTTTTTTTTTTTTTTTTTTTTTATAAAATACATGTTTATATGCTTATTTTCTATTCATTACAAAGTGAAATCTAAATTTCAGAGAATGGCACTAGGTACAATGAGGTCTGGACCCAGGTACAATGAGGGTGTTGTACCTAGGGCCACGAGTGAAGGTTTTTTTAAAAACTTTGTATTTGTCGAAATTTATTATTTTAGGCATTTATATTAATCCCAATTGGAAGTAATTAGTCCTAAAGATATGTACATATCAGTTTGATAATTTTAAACAAGTCAAGGGTTCTGAATTTCTAGAGTGGGAATCTCACTCCTTAAAAAAGTGACCACTATTTTGACACAAATTAAAGTGAGAAAATACTATTGTCGCTCTTGAAAATGTGACATTTCTCACTTTTCTCTAAAGAGAGACTTGTAGTCACTCTGTCACAAAGAGTGAAGTCATAATATATATTGAAAGATCAACCTTCTGAAGAGTGAAGAATTGCTGCCATCTACTTTCCATATTCCGAATGAAATATGAAAGTCAATTTCTGGATGATCTGATGCATGTGATTTGTTTAACAGAACTTATTGAAGATATTTGAGTATTAAAGAGGTAAACAATTACGTTAAAAGCTATTTTGGTAAATATAAATTATTTATACAATTGATAAAATTGAAGTAAAGAATCGAAAATCGTAAGAAAGGTATGGAAATTCGTAAATGAAAGCAAGTAGTTTTATTCGGAAATATATAAGGTAGAAAAGAAAATATTAATGCAAATACTTAATGCATAACGTCTTAAAATCTATAGGAATTTATATTTTTATTATATTCATTGATACTTAACACATGTGAAGTATTCATAAAGCTGGCTATAATATTTTGCTAAAAATTAAAATCATCAGCAAGATTTATACTCCTGAACTGACTAGTTTTTCAAGAAACTCTGTAGATTTGTGTGTAAATATTTAATTATTTTCTTAAACATGCACACTCAAGAATTTTTCTTTTCCCTCAAGCTACTTTAAAAACAACTATTTGTCTTAGGGAATTTCTTTTCAAGTAAACATTTTGATTTAAAAAATAATTCTAATTTTAATAATTTAAAAATAATTCTAATTTTAGTAATTTAAAGTAATTCTGATTTTAATTTAAAAATGTACATTAGAATTCTGTAATTTTATATTTTTAATAAATGAAGTAAAAGTTTATAAATGCGATTAATCTCTTATGTGAATGATTTATCACTGTAAATGAAGTGAGCTCTGTGTGTCCCAAGTGGCTCAGTGATATGACGCTCGAATGCCACGGAGACGGCTTCAGTTCGATTCCCCTCAGGTCCAATCTGCATCCGTTCGATCGTTAAAGTAGAGACAATGCTAATAAAAAAAGATTCCATCTAGCGAATCCGAATTTTTTTTGGGAAAAATAAACAGTCATATACTTTGAATTACTCGGAATAATCTCACTCTTAATAAAAAGTGAGAAATCGCACTCTTTCGATAAGAGACTTTTCACTCTTTAGAGGTTGGCTCCATTTTGGCATGTTCAAAGAGTGATATGCCAATCTTTTAGAGTCAGATCTCACTCTTCATATTTTAGAGAGTAGGTACACGGGTCTCCCCTATATATATATATACTACAGTGTACATTTTAATAATTAACTTTCTTCATAGTTAGAAATTTGAAAATTCGGCTTAAAGGTGCACACAGAAACATTACAAACTATCTGAGTGCCGAATATCGTGCCTGTAAGAGTGGTATAATTTTCTGTAAACAGCTGACAGAGGGAAAGACAGAACCATTTCGCTTTTATTAAAAATATAAACAGTTAAAATAAAATTCATCGGATCTTTAATGTGCATTAAGCGATTTTTTCTTATGCAATTCCCCACTATATCTACAAACATTGTACATCGTATAACAACGTCTCAATATTTACTTTACTGCCAAGAAAAGTGAGTATGAAGCAACTGGAATCTTCAAACTAAAATCAATGTTTTAACTTTAGTGATAAAAATACAGTATTCTTTTTCGTTTTAATAATTCGAATTTCAGTTTAAATTGGAATGACATTTTCATTAACCATCACAATTAGATATTATATAACATGCTTTTAGCATAGTATTTAAATTAAATTATGACAATGTCTATTCAACAAAATCATTAACTATCTAAATCGTTAAGATTTATAAAATTTTTAAAATAACATTTTTAACTTAAATTTTTTTTTAAAGTATTATAGTTTCATTAAACAAAAAAAAACGTTAAAAATGTTTTCTAGATCATTTTATTTTTCTAAAATTAATAAAGCACAAATGAAATGAATGAATAAAATTTGTATAGTCTGCACTACTAGAAAAATAAATAAATAAATAAATAAGGCTAATAAAAAAGATACAGAAGCGATTCAACTTAAATTGATAGTGATATTCAAATATATACCTGCATAATTGGATTTATAGATTGCATGTCATACTTTTTATATGCTATACAAATACATTATTACCGATTTTTCTTATCTTAAAATATCACAATCTACAAAAATGCAATTCAGCATCGATGAGAAAAAGTCTTAACATGAAACAGCTTTTACTGGAGCAAAAAAAGTAGGGGTTTTTGGATCTTCATCTTTGTTCATTTCTCTAATTGATTTTTTTTTTTTTTTTCTGTTTCTCTATTCGAAGCTAAAAAAAAAAAAAAAAAAAAAAAAAAAAAAAAATGTATATTTTTTAAAAACATTTCGAATGTAAATGGTATTTCTTTAATGACTTGAAGTATAGCTAATTTATATTAAGTGATATTTCATTTCAATTTAAGTTTTATTTCGAGAGATTTTTTTTTACATGGCAAATTTTTGTATTTTCACTTCCGTGAGCAAATAATTACATTAATGAACGAAAAAAGTAAACGTAAAAAAAAGATAATTAAGATTAATTAATTGTAATTTTAAGCGTTTTTATACTTCATCATCTCGGGACTCTTTTGGCAAACATTGAACAAAATATAGATTCACAAAAAATACTGAAATTAGCAATATAACAAAGGAAATAGGGATATTTTTGTTAGATAAATATTATGATAGTATTACAAGAATGGAATATATGTTTGTTTATATTTTATTTAGCCAAGAATTAATTATTGAATAAACTAAAAACTATTGAATACAGATGGTACTTTAAAGAAATATTCTGAGTAATTTAAAATAAAACTTTTCACAAATACTATTAGTAATACCATTTTTACATTTTTTGACAATCACAGTTCATTGTCAATAATATATATAAATCCAAGAAAAGAGAAAACATGCTGAAAAATAATGTAGATTTTCGATAAAAAAGTCCTTTCAGTTCTTCAAATTTTTCAAAATTTTTAAAATAATAATAATATTATTAAAAATAATAAACAAATAAATAAATAAATAATAGATACTAAAAGTTGCAATTTTACATTTTTCCCCCTTTTAATCCATTAAGTATTAGTCTATGAATATAATTATGGGAAGGGAGAATTTCAGTCAAACTTTTAGTGAATAAAATAACTAAGTGCACAGTCTACAGCAAAATTATTGAAACACAAATCCACATTTTTCATATATATATATGTATATATATATATATATACAGTCGGTAACAAAAGCGTTCGAACACTAGCGAAAATACCTATGCAAAAAAAGTACACTTCATACAGTTTTGTTATATAAATCCTTGTCGAATCCTGTTCTTAGTCTGTGTAAGAACACGATTCGATAAGGATTTATTTAACAAAACCGCATGAAGTGTATTCTTTTTACATAGGAATTTTTGCTAGTGTAAATTTCTATTTTGCGTGATTTACAAGCGATGAATTTATGATTAACATTTATTTATTCACTGCCATGACACCGGAACACAAATAAATACTATTATATTTTTAAGTATTTTATTTATTTATTTTTTTTAAGAGTTCTGTGGAAAAATATTCGTAATTTAAATTATATATTTCTATTTTTTTTATTATTCGAGCAAATGGAACCCACATAGTTCTGAAAGATACGTTATTCATATAATATTTCACACATTTGTATTTTTGGATATAATATTAGCAGCAGAAATGAAAAAAAAAAAAAAATAGTTGAAACTAATTTCCGAAAATGGCATTTTATATAACTGATTTTGCCTATCTCAAATACACTTAAAATTCCAAAAATATAATATTTGTCGGTTTAATTAACTAGCTACTGAATTTTTAGCATAAGTATATTTTTAGCATTATAAGAAACGTACTGGAGTCACATTTGACCCCACTGGTATTCAATGCGACCAATGAAGCTCTAGTAGTGAAAGGGTTAATAGAAAAATAAGTTAAATTTTCATTTAAGACATTTGAGTTTTACAACAAGATGAGGGTAGTGAAAAAGTCGAACATTTAGAAAAAAAGCTTCATCAGGGTAATCACTATGAGTTTGCGTCAATTGTGTGTATTCCATTGACTTCAGGACACAATGAGTGTCGAAGGATTTGTGCTTGTGCTGATAAACACTGGTACTGGAGAAAACGCTAATGATGTTATGTGCTATTTACTGAAGAATCCCAATTCCTCCTGGAGTATGGCATGTGAAGCTCATTTCAGATGAAGTATTCACCTAAAAGTAATTGGTTAGTACCTTGCATGCCCATTCAATTTACAATGTCTAATCTTGAAAAGTAAACCTGATAAAAATAGGCGGAAATAATTTTGCACGGTAGGAAAGTTTTCCTACGTCTTATATTGGAATGTTTCATTACAGAGGTGGATTAATGGTATATGATGAAATAGTCATAGGCTGACATGCAAACCTGCATATCATTCATAAATCTTTATGACTACCTAATGATATATAGATAACATACTGCGACCGCTTGTAGTACTTTATGCTGATATTGGTGATTTGTATATTTTATTGCAAGATGATGACTGACTGCAAACAGCTCGTCTTGTGGAAGAGCGAAACTGAGAGAATTCTGCGTATGGAACATTCAACATGATTTTTTTTACCTTAATCAAATCAAACAGTTTTAAAGCACCCTCGGACGACGCACTGTGTTAAGATCAAAGCTTTTTTCGTTCATGTATTTTTTTTTTTTGGGGGGGGGGGATTATTTTAGAAAGGGTGTAATTATTTTCTATTATATATTTTTAACTAATTATCGAAACATCAGTGGAAACCTCCATATAGAGACTGAAACAAAAATTTGTTTCCTATGTTCGTTCTGCGACAGTGGACGCAAAAATACCCGATTTACTTAAAATGTTTACAAACGTTCATGAGTCATACGGAAATATTTGTATATTTTGGGGCATGTATTCTGTTTATGGTTCATGTATAAGAATATATGAATTTTTTTACCATTACGACCTATGGACGGAATTTGCCTGCACCGCAGTAGCAGCCGCAAATATCACCCGAGTGACTTGCAAACTGACACGCATGTTTAGGCTGCCATGCAGAATTAGCTTTATAACTTTTGGTGTCATGAACAGGGACATACCAAAGTATTTATTTTTATTATATCCTATATACAGAGTTTAGTTTATATATATTTTTACGTTTTTACACAGCCTTCAACAAAATGAAATTAACATATATTATTGATATGTTTAAAAGCATGTTTCCCGTAGAAAAATATTTGCTTATATTTAAATAATGTACTGGACCTTACAAAGTTTTACTGACAATGTCACATAATCATCGAGTTTACGTCATATTTTAAATAGTTATTTACGAGCTGCATAGGATAAGTTTTACTGTTTTTACTAATACATGTAATTTTTATTGCTTGTTTAATGCAACGTCCAAAAAACATTTGCGACATTATGAGCTTATAGAGAGATTTTTATTTAGGCTCATTTTAACGCGATCATGGCGCATTTACCATAATGGAATTAATATATATTAATATGGTTAAAAGAATATTTTATGTAAAAATAAAGTTATGTATAGACTAAATAATGTGTTTACAGGACCACACAAAAGAATTTCAATGACATTCTGTAGTCACCTGAATGCTGCCAGATTTGATTCAAACGTTAATGAGTTACAAGAAATTCGTTATAAAGTTTTAATTGACGTATATAACACTCGTGGCTCATGTGCAGGGACAGGCAAAATAACTCATATATATTTTGCAATCTTTTGACATCAAATTTGTTAAAACTATTTATGAGTTAATGGAAGTAGCACAAGCGTGTGAGTTACAAAGAAATAAATATACACATATATTCGTATAGATATAGACAGGCAGATATAACTGGAGGTTGAGGGAGCGATATTCTTCAAACCATGTATATGAATGTGTAGTCAGGCTTGTATATATATATATAATATGTGTGTGTGTGTGTGTGTGTGTGTGTGTGTGTGTGTGTGTGTGTGTGTGTGTGTGTGTGTGTGTGTGTGTTGATAATTTCAATAATGTGGAGCAACTGTAAATGATCTGCTGAGTAATGAGTGATGAAAATTGGACGTTGAGGCTCCGCATCTGTGGATCCACTAATAAAAAAATTCAGTCATCTACAGAAAAAACTATGTGATGTGGCCACCACATGACTTTCTTCTATATAATTTTAAATAAAATTAATTGAATATAAATTATTTATTAAATTATTAAATTATTGTTTTGCAGACGATTTTTATCTGACAGAATTATATCACTAAATGCTGAAAGAAAGTAAATTTTTTGGAAAATATCAAATGAAATACGATTTTTTAAGTTTTTTTTTCGTTAAAAGATAAAAAAAAAATTTCTATAGCTTTGTTTTAAATTATTACAGATCTGTAAACCAACCATTCATTTAAAATGTATTGACGAGATCTTTCGAAAGACAAACATATTGAAAATTTACTCCTCCCGAGGGGGTACTTCCCCCCATGGGGGGGGGGGGGGAGCGATGCTGCAGCATGTATATTTTTTTTTTTCCTGGTTAACTACTACTATTATAAACAATTCATATTAATTTTACAACCACACGTTTAAAATAACTCTCATTATGTACATTTATACGAAATTTTGTCCTATACTGCCATATTAAAAATTTAGAAAAAATGCGATCACAGCGCCATCGGTTAAGCAATTGTTCCACACGTCTAATCAGCATCAGTTTATGACATGGTTCAACTAAATACCAAGTTTGGTTAAATTTCGTTTATTGGTTCGCGAGTTACAGCGTCCACAAAATTGGTGATACAAACACACAGACAGACACACACACTGACTGACAGACAGACATTTTCTAAAAAACAGTCAAATCGTGTAAATCCATCGAAAACTGGAGTTCGAAAATTTTTGCGAATCCAATACTTTCTCTATACATACATAAAGAAGAAAGTAAAAATGGATATGAATGTACTTGTCTATTTTTGTTTTATCTTTGACATCAAATTTACAATAATTTGAGTTTTTGACACGTCATTTTATGGAAAGTTTAAATTATCATTCAACAGACGTGGCTGAAGCAAATTTATAGGTGCATTTATTTTTTAGAGATTATTTAAGGAGGCTTTTCAAAAAAAAAAAAAAAAAAAAGAAAGTTAGATAGAAAGAAAAAATGATAGATAGAAAGAAAGAAAAAGATAAAAAGTAATCTTCTTTATTTATTTCTTCTTTTATTTAACAATAACATCCAAAGTTTTAAATAAAGGAAACATTTTTCAGTTCATTAATCATTTTCAAAGTACTTGTAGCAAATATATTTATTGACAAAAGTAAGCATCCTTCAATATAAAAAACAATATAAAGTTTTGTTTGTTTTTTAAACTAAGTAAGTAAGAATTTTGGATTTTAGTTCCGTAATCCTAAAGCTCTGTGATAAAGTAAAATTATTTTTTACTGCATCGTTATACTGCATGCTTGGTTTTTTTCCAATATCTTGAAAACTATATTCTTTAAAAGTTGATAGCATAAAAATTTCAGTTTAAATTTTCAGCAGCATACATTTTTTACTAGTTTTTCTAGCGTACATTTTTATGCTTTAAAGAAAAAGTATAATTTCATATTTTCAAATTCCCTCTGTTTCAAAGAATATATTTGTTTTAAATTTTACATAATCTTATGTAATGTAATGTTTTTTCGAATATAACGTAACTTTTCCAGTATTGCATTTTTTAGAACTCATTTTGGCTTTTAACTCAGTGTATTTAATTTAATAGTGAGACAAAAAGCTGTGCTCCAGATCCCAATTAACTTTTATTTTATTTTTTACATAATTGCACGTTGAAAGCATTTAAATACTCATATTTTTTTTTTCTGTAGACCGTTGCGTTTACTTGTTTTATACAAACAAAAACTAGGTGGTGTTCACTTATGTATTTCCATAGAAAAAAGCCAAGCTATTGTTAACATATATTTAATTGACAAAAGATAATTTAGATATAATGATTGCCGTGTTAGAATAGAAAAAAAAAATATAAAGATACAACCTAAATTGAAAACAAATTTCCTCTCAAAATGCTCAAATAGATTTACATGCAAATATTTCCAAAAAAAAAAAAATTGTAAATATATGTACATATTTATAATAATAAACATAATTAAAAACATTGTATTTTGTGGCAAGAATCAATTCCATGATTTGGTTATAATAGAGAATATGAAATTCCTATTTATGTTTGTGTGCATCTCATATATTTAAAAAAAAAAAAAAAAAAAAAAAACACTAGAAAAAAATATTGTACAACATATGAAAGTGAAAAAGTGACAATAAAATAGAATGTAAAATAATATTATGCAAGAGTAAAAATTGTGTAAGAAGAAAAATATGTTGTGTGAGAAAATTATGCATTTATGAAGTTATACAGGGTCTGTTCATCACATTATATATATACTCCATACTATTACATAATCAAGAAAAATTAAGTGTCATGAAATAATCAATTAAAAAAAACAACATTGTTAATGTTGCAAGATTTCCTCTCTTTTTAAACAACATTGCATTAGAATTAAAATGATAAATTATATGTTGAAAATGTGTATGTGAAGTGCACCTACGTGCAAGATAACTGAAAGTGACCATATAGCAAGGCTGGGATCACCAGATTTACATGCCGTCACTCTAAAAAAAAATAGTGTATTAAAAAAATTGTGTTATATCCTTTTTTTTTCTTTTTAAATAAAAGAAACAACCAATTATTAAAATGGTACTGTATGTAAACCAAACAGCTCCATGAATATGTGTGTAAACCTTTATGAAGTTTTGTATAAATAGGAAATTAAATGAGAAAATACAAATTTATGCATTTGTTGTAAATATATAATTATATAATTTCAAGTAAAAAGTTGTTTGGAAACAATAATGTAAAAATGAGTTTTAAATTTATACAGATATTAAATTAATAATTCGAAAATCTCTCAAAAGGACCTTTCTTAAAAAATTTATGTGTATTATTTTTCCTTTTTTTTAAATGCATTGAGAAATTCCAAAAAAATATGTAAAAAAAATCAAAATTCCAAATTTTATCATTAACATTCTACATAATTTAATAGAGATAGAAAAAAAAAAATGTGACAAGATTCCCCAACATTATCTATTTCTTTTAGTTTTAATGCTATATATTATCTTAATTAATTTACTGTTATTATTATATATAAAGAAGTTTCATCAAAAAGAATTTATCTAACAAAAGTATTTTGAATTAAACTCTGAAACTAAATGGATTGTAAACATTTGTCAATAATATAATGTTCCACAAAAATGCCTCGCCATTCATCATCCTTAAATTAAAAAAAATATCGGTCCAGCCGAAGTAATTGTTTAGAAAATGAATAGCAAAACACTAAAATAACTCATACACTGCAGAGCACTCGAGAGAAAGTGTACAAGTTCTCCCTCTGTAAAACACCATATCCTTTTGACGACAAAAAAAATTGCATATTAAATTTTGACTAACAAAAACAAAGTGCATGAATTAAAAATTAAGAACTTATAAGCGCATTGAATAATTTAATCAATTATAACAAGGATACTTTCAGCAGATTAATTAAAAATAAAATAAAACATGTCTATGATAAATTTATAAATGTTTAATTTCTGCCAATAGAATTTAAATAACTCTTTTTTTTTTAATGTATCAATACATCACTATTTCATTATAACCAAAACAAATTACGTTTATACCGAGAAGGGATTGTGTTTACATACTGAAAAATAAAATTATGTCATTTTATTCATGTATTTATTTTGTTTGTGATGTGTATAAGTGTAAAAATATACAAAAATGTTAAACATCATATTTTCACGACCAATAGTAATTGGATTTGCATGAAGAATATTTAACAAAAAAAATTTAGGAAAACAATAAATTGGGAAATATCAAAACAAAACATTAACTTCAATTCCCTTTCATTTAAAAAATTAACCCAGAATCTCCTCTCTTCAAAAAAAAATATATTTCTTATTTATTAGAACAGTTTTCAAGGACAATATATCAATTTTCCTTCCCAAAAAATTAAAAATTCACAATATGCAATTATAAAAATATAAAAATTATTCTGCATTTAAATAAAATAATTTTTAACTAAAATTGATAAAAAATTCACCATATGTTATATCAACATTTGAATACCTATACGAAAACTAGCACAATAAAAAAAAAAAAAAAAAAAAAAAAAACACTCTTCATCACCAAAAAACTATTCCAATATCTATCATTCAAAATTATGAAAAAAAATATTCTCTTTTCCCTTTTTTTTTATAAATGTTATGGGAAAATTATATATGTAAACGCTGTCAAAAACTTAGTAAATTATGACTCTAGTATAATGAGTCTTTAAACATATGAAATTTATTTTATATAAAAAAAAATTCGGAATGAAAAATATGAAATAATAGGTAATCAAAAAAATTTGGAACCTTTTCCTCACCATATGCACATCTCTATACAAATCCAAAATTATAAAGTATAATTTCAAAATTGAACGCAAAAAAAAAAAAAATGTATATATAGTATAACATGGTAATAACATATTTTATATACACATAGTTTCAAAGGACGAATGCACAGATATATTGCTTATATATATTTATATTGAAAAAAAATATTCCCCAAAAATTTAAAATTATTAAAAATACTTCATTTTTTATCAAGTATATATGTGCATTCCCTTAAATAGCAAAATAATATTTTAATTATATATTGAATGTAAAATAATTATAAAAGTAAAGAAGAAAGGAAAAAATATAATCTTATCTTAATCCAGTTCTATAATGTGATCCACAAATCATCTGGTAACAAAAGCGATAAATGTCCGCTACTTGTAATAAAGTCACCACACAGTCACTATTCATACAGTCACGAGTTGCGAAACACTTTGATATAAATCATCCAAAGTTTCGGCTGCAATCCGGTCAAAGCAAAACGAAATAGCATTTTCGAAAACAAAATCCAATATATGGATGGCAACGAACGGTCACATTACATCAGCGATTCCATTAGCGCTCCTCTGGAAAACGAAACACCGGCTGGCAAAAAGGATCCAAGAAATTGAGGGGAGGCGAACATCCTCGAAGGTCACGCTCGCAGCTGCGGTCAATAGAAGCCTCGTCATGTTCATTTTCTAGAACGAATGTCACGCGAAGAAAAACTTTATTTACTTTCCTTCCATAGACAATCAGCGGGGAGAATATTACTACGCAGTTAAATTATATCAGCGTATTGCAGTACAAGAATTTACGCAAACACTTCCTCTGCATCCAACAGAAGTATGTAGGAGCATCAATATTCCAAAAAGTCGATATACGAAAATCATTTTTCTTTTATATGAAGTCAACTGAGTATCAGTATAATAAGAAATATCTGTTGTACTCCAAATTCTTCTATCTGTCCTCGAAACTTTAAATAATAGTAGACAGTCACTTTTATATTTTGACAAAATCTTGAATATACAATCCCTGTTGTGATTCATCTCTTGCAGGTGGTTCCAAAGTTGAACAAAAAGAATATCAGTCTTTTTAAAATAACGCCCCTCTCTCCCACAAAACGAGTTTCCGACCTGAACGGCGACCAATTTATATAAAGGTGAAAAGACACCGTGAAAAAATATATTTTTAAAATATTTTGCAGAGATAGAAGACAAGTACATTGCGACTAATAAATCAGACGAAATCATTTTTTTAAACTGTAGAATATTTATTGAAGATAATTTTCAAAACAAATAAATAATATTATTATTATGAATTAAAGGCAATTTACTATTTTTAATAACCAGATTTGTAATTTTGATGGAAACCGTTATAATCAGTGGGAGAGAGAGCTAAACTATTGCGTGTTTAGTGCCCGGTGATTATAGTCGAAGTGTCCCGGACTCAAATCCGCTAGCATCCTTGTAAACTGCCAGCCCATGGTAACATCACCACATTTTAAACTCAAGGGCGCCAATACATCTTTCTTTGTGTTAATGTTATTTTAATGGGAATTTTTAAAAATGAAAAGACGGTTATAAAGATGGCAACCCTACCTTGGCATATATCACTTGTGCCAAATATAACCGTTGGAACAGGTGCAAGTAATCATCGAAATATTGCGAAATTCTTGTGACATGATGTCTAAATTATGGGTTATTAGTTTATTTATAGCTGCAATTAAATATATTACTTGAGTATAAAATAAAAGAAAACAATAAAAAAATGTAACGGAATTTTTCTAATAGAACATTTACAGCTATAAATATAAATAGATTTATTGAGAAACATAGTGAAATAGAAATAAAAAAAATAATTACTTTCAGGGAGAATAAAATTAAATTCTGTATAGATCCCTACATATATATTGCATTATGCCAAAAAGAGATCAATGGATTTAATACTGAATTTGTTCTTAAAACTAGAAAAGGATATATATTTTAATTTCGAATAAAGAATATATCAACTTTGAAATAAGTTTGACATATCTAAAGAGGAATATTAAATTTAATAAATTTTAATTATGAATAAATAGATATTTAATAATAATAGAATAAATTTGATGAAATAGAAGGATATGTGAGGAACTCCCTCACAGTATTTCTCAGAAACATAGTAGCAGGTTTTCTGGAGGTGTCCAAAAGTTTTTACAAAATACCGTATGATATATAGGTATTTTTAAAAAGCCTATATAGATTCCTTTAAATATCTGTTTAAGGTTTTTGAAAAGTTTCAAAGTTTTTTTTTTTTTCCGCAGGTGTTTTATAGGTTTTGAAGGTATTTAAATAAGGTATTTTCAGCTACATAATGATGCGCAATATAACCATAATAAAAGCTTTTTTAATACCTCCCAAGGAAGGTATGCATATGGGTACTCCCAAAAAATTTTTAAAAAAATGCCTAAGATTCTATTCATTTAACTATACATAATTAAAAAAATATGTATCGGGCCAATTTACGCCTTTTAAAAAATATTAAAATCTTCCTTATTTTGCGATTCACCACACTTTTAGATTTACAATAAATTTTCAAAAGACATTTTTTCTGATTCTCAAAAATGTTATAAAATCTGACTTAGGAAGATGATTATGCATTCGTACACAATTTAAAGGTTTTAAACTGTGAGTTCTTGAACTTGTTTATTTTGAGGAATAAGAAACTATCCCAGTTTGCTTGTTAAATGTATATACCTATTAAAGCAGAGTCTATCAAAAATTTAATTTTAATGCGCAAAAAAAGATATGAGAAACAGTTTGCAATGACTGTTTTTTTTAATTTCACTTCATACAGACAAAAGAAATGAATTCGTAAATTCTCTTGTAAAAGGATATATAATGAAAAAAAAAGTAAAATAAAATAAAACAATTTTTTAGAAAACGAGTACTAATTTAACAGCTGTGAATTTTCCAAATGTGAAAATTAAATTAAAAGAAAAAAAAATATATATGGATATTTCTAAAAAAAATAAAACATAAAAATAAAAAAAAATAAAAATAAAAAAATTCTCCGTAGAGTTACATAGGATTTGGTGACTAGAGATGAAAAAAAAAAAAAAAAAAAATGCACGAGAAAAGTAGCATTAACCCTTTGCGGCGCAAGACAATTCGGATCATTTAAATTATACTGCCACCGGAATTCATGAACTAAATTAAGCTAAAAGAAATTTTTAATTTTAAGGTTAAAAATACTGGCCTTTTCTGATATGTTATGAACGTAAATTTTTGCTAAGAAATTTCCGGGATGAATTTTTGCAGCTGGATCTTAAATTTTGCGTCCTCGCAGCGAGGACAGCGCACGTTAAGGGTTTAAGAGGTTTTCTTTACATAACCTTCAATTTCAGTAGCAGAATTTTCCATATCTAACTGGAGCAAATCAAAATTTTTCAGCAATCTAGGAATGCCGGACCAAGTCTGGTATCACAAGAAGTATTAGAAATTAATAAAATATGTAAAATCTACAAAGAAACTAGATTAAGAAAATCAAGTGCAGTAATCTGGAGACATAATGCAAATTATTATAATTTATATATTTTTATGTCTGGCATTCCTCTTTGGGCGATGTTAAATTGGGCGAAGGAAAAAAAGTTTATATTAGTATATATATTTATTTGTTTACATCGAGCTATATTTTATGCATACTTATTACGCAGAAAGTAATGATTTATTCTTACAGTCTATTTGTAACACCGGATTCCTCAAATAACTGTTTCAAATACTTAAATTTACAAACTAGTATTAGAATTTTTGGGACGGATTCAGAATTAAGATTTTAATAAGTATCGGTGGAAGAAAAGGATCTGGGAAATTTCCTTTGTTTTGGTGTCTCGAGCTAGTATCGATGCTAATTAATATATATATAATTTTTTGTCAAATGGAAATGGAAGCGTAAGTAGTTTCCCCAATTATCCTTCCCCGCCCCAGAATGATATTTACAATGATATTAGTGTATAACAAAAATAAAGATTGAAATTTTATTTTATTGGTTGGTTTTGGTTATATTCAAATTTAAAATTTGAAATTTTGAAGTCCATCATCGGTTTATAGTGTCATCTAATTTACAATGGTACATAAATATGAGATAATTTTATTTTATTTATTTATGTATTTTAATAAAGCGTATGCAGTTATCCATCTTAAAAAAAAGGGTAAACCCAACGTATATTATAGATTGGCATCATCTCTGGATGTTATGCATTTCCCAATGATGATTGTGAAAAAAGGAAAATTTGGCCCCGAGTCATTTTGTTCTGTCTTCTTTTTTTTTTTTTTTTTTACGGTTTGCACAGTTAAAGCATAGGAATTACTGAAACTTATAAGCACAAACTTCGGCGATATAAGTTTGTAAATATGATTTTCTTCATTTCCACTTTCATAAAACAGAGTATTTAAATACATAATCTATTATCTATTTATTTGTTTATTTATTTTTTTACCCAATAAAAGTCCATTTTTCAAATCAATTCCTAAAATATATATAAATAGGTTTAAAGCAATCAAAAGATAACATTCAAAAATAATCTTCAGAATAATAGAGAAGTATGTATAGAGAATGCATTTTTTATTGTAGTTACAGCGGAGGCATTCCCTAAACGCCGTGTAAAGACTTATCGATGTATTTATTCAAAACCTTGTAAAACCTCCATAAAATCTAAAAAATAATGTAGGATTTTAGAGGTTTCAGAAATAAAACCGTAAAATACTTTTTTTTTTGGTTGTAGGTATAATGAATGTGTTCTCAGAATACCATGGGAAAAATTTTATCATTCAGGTATTTATCCTAAACCTTGTGAAACCTCTATAAAAACTAAAACAATATAGGTTTTTAGAGGTTTAAAAAAAAGAAAAAAAAACCTTAAAATATCTTTTTTGGTTGTAGGTATAACGGAGGGATTCTCAGAATACCATGGGAAAACGTGTGACAAATGTGTGAAACCTATGAGGGTAAAATATACAGTTTCTGTAGAAGATTTTCGGGATGTCGATGGGAGTCACACCAGATTTTTTATCTGCACTAAACATTCAGTTAGTTTTTCAGTGATATTTTGATTAGGTATGATTTTTTTTTTTTTTTCTTATTTCATATGGAATTATTAAAACAAGCAAAATTATATACTGGGTGCGTACGGAATGTAAGTACAGTATGACCAATTTGTTACTATATTTTTTATAAAATTTATAATAATTTTATATTTTTTAATGACATTTTTTGGCTATATTATATACATAAAATATATTATATAAATTATATATATATAAATATTTATCATTATAAATAATAATAAAATTTAGTTATTAAAACAATAATTTTGAATTATTAAGTATAATTGCTATAATACATACACGAGTATTTAAATTGTAAAATTTTATTTATTAACATTAAAAATACTTAAGAATATTACTTTAACACGTTGAACGCCATGTCAGCCATTTTAGATTCTAGACATTTTGTCATATATCTCTAAGTATTGAAGGAATCACCTTGAAAATTTAGGAGTTGTGTATAACATACTGTACTTCAAATATTTCAGTGAAAGTTTTACTCCAAATGTAAAAGCAGTACCAATAAAAAATTGAGCGCCCTGTCAACCATCGGTGGCTGACGGTTTCAAATATAGTATGAAGCCGCGTCAACCAACGATGGCGGATATAAAATAGGATATAAAACTAAAATTATTACAGTTATTGATTGAAAATTTACAAAAAATTTGTTATTATGGCATTTTAATGGATTTTAAAAATTTGCATGGAGCTGAACGTGTTAATTTGATCTTTCCTAACTATAAGAAAAATATAAAAATTTGAGAGTGATCAATAGTTTTTCTTTATTAGAAAAATTCTGAGTCTTATTGATCATGTTTTCCTTTTTTCCTTTTATTTTACTAGAAAAAAAATGAAATGAAGTTTTAATATCTTTTTTATTGGATAAAAATATCGAGAATGTATAGTTTTCTGCTTTTGATAATTTAAAAATGCGAAATGGCTCTTAGGATCTACTATTCCATTTTATAAGGCAAAAATTTTTTCAAATAAAATACATGAATTTTATTGCTAGAACTGTTCTTCAAAGAGCATTTTTATTAATTTCAAAAATGGAATGCAGCATGGATGTAGTGAAAAAAGTTATTCGCTAAAGTAAAATTAAATTTTATCTTTCAGTCGCATGCGCCGTAACACTCTTTCATTTCAAATATAAATTTCAAAAAAAAAAAAAAAAAAAAAAAAAAAAAAAAGTAATGTATAAGAACATTTGTAAAAAACTGTTGTATAATAAAACGAACCATTTTTGCTTTATGAAATAAAAAGTTTTAAAATCTCAACAATAAAAATGCCTTTATTTATAAACTTTATAACTTTTAATCTACAAAAACTTGTTTTTGTATATTTTTATTAACTATTTAAAAACCCAATTTTTCTGAGTAAATCTGTTCTAAGCAGAATGCATTAAAAATAACTTTTTTTTTTTTTTTTCCGATTTTGTAAAAGAGTTTCTTAAAAAGTAATTTATTTTCCCTTTAACGGAACAGATATCGTTGTTATTTATAAAGTTTCATGTTTATTTATTAATATAGATATTATCTTTCGGTATTACATAATGTGTCTTTATTTTAATATCGAATTTTTAAATGGAAAGTAAACTGTAAAATATACTTACATAAATTATCTGCCATAAATCCATCACATTCAGGTGAGAATAGTATAATTTTGGCAGTTATTTCCAGTTATTTAACCCCTTATCATATTCATTAAAACTTCCAACCTTCATTTTTCGATGGATTTATACGTTCTGAGATGTAGTGATTATATTGAAATTTTTATTTTTCCGACTGAGTGAAAATAATGCCTGGACCGGGAGTCGAACCCCGGATCTTTGACTTACAAGGTCAAGGCTCTACCAATTGAGCTATTCAGGCCGACAAACCGGTCGGCATTACTCACTCAGACAACCTTTAGGCAGAGCCTTGACCTTGAAATCAAAGATCCGGGGTTCGACTCCCGGTCCAGGCATTATTTTCACTCAGTCGGAAAAATAAAAATTTCAATAAATATGATTTTCTTCCAATCAGTTGATTGTGTGATTTTAATTAAAATTGTAGTGATTATAATTTGAATAGTTTTCAGAGAATGTCTGTATGCCAACAAAATCTTTTATACATTATATTTCACTAATCTATGGAAGGAATTCATAATAAGTTCCTATGTAAATGGACCTTCAATTAATTTTCTACTGATTTGCTATGCATGCATATACCTCAACAAGTAGCGCTGTCGAGGCATTTTTTCAAAAACTTTAATATGACGACATAGCAAAATATTACATAATAATTTACACAATCAGGGTTATTTGTTAAATAATTAAGGAAAAAAATATATATGATAGCAATAATCAAACACGATAAGTTTTAACATATGTAGTCACATTTCTTCCACCTTTAAAAGAAGTATTATACCAGCCAACGAGGAAAACTTCAATATTTTTTCAAAGACCCATCAGTAACTTTTTTCATAAAAACCTATAATGTTAATTATTAACCACCAAATCTGGTACACTGTAAATACAAGTGTCTGAAATTCAGACACAATTGTGTCTAAAATGGGTGTTCAATTTTAAGATGCTAAAAAAGTGTCTTAAAAGCATATCGTTTCACACATGAAGTGTCTGAAATTCCGCCATCTTTGATCCTGTATACATTGAATATTTTTCATAAATAAATAAATGAAAAGATGAATGTTATACTGTTTACCAGTGAAAAAGATTTTAGAATAACCCAGAGCATAAAAAAAGGCATTAATAATTTTTACAAAAACAATTACCGTTGCCCTAGCCGGGAGTCGAACCGACAATCAATGGATTGACAGTCGAGCGTCTTCCCAATCAAGCCATCGGTATTCACACTGGACGTTGTTTGTATAAGGAAATATATTTTAGTATCCGTAAAATAAATCGAAGTTTTATGTCTTTGCAATAAAACTGTCCATAATAGAGCCCCTTAAATAAATAATAGGCCGGCGCATCACCGCCATTCTTTGCCTCGTAAGAGGACAGCATTTCCGCTTGGCGATTTTATCGCTTCACTGGCGTTTTTAAGAAATTTTCATCTAAACATAAAATCGGCCAAAAATGATAAGCAACACAAGTAATCTGTTTCTGTTTCTTAAATAATTCATAAAATTTTAAAGGAAAAAAAAAAAAAAAAAAAAAAGAGCGTACCAATTAAAATTGGAAAGTTTTTTTAATTAATTTTCTTTTCTCTTCCTCGTATATATATGATGGAGAAAGTATTATTTTTAAGTTAAATTTTTAAAATTGAGTTTTTGTCCCATTTACACGTTTTAAAGTCTCCTGAATCCGAAAATCATGTTTTTAGCGGATAGTCTGTGTGAAGAACAAGTAGTAGCCGAAAGTCTCAAATCGGTATTCTCAATGTCTATCATATAGGGATGACACATTATACTTTTCGTTGAGATCAAGGAAATAGTTCGTGTACAGTAACATCCTAGAGAATTCCAATACATTACGTCTATGGAGTAATTTCTGATAAGCACATTAGAGGTCTGTACGGATCAGATTTACGGGCCGGGCTCGGATTCATTTTTTTGTGTATACTCGGGCCGGGCCATTAGGAAATTTTTTATGGGCCGTTTCGGCCCGAATCGTTTTCTAGCTTCCTCGTTAATCAACGAAAAAGGAAAATGATAAAATCTTCAGTCATTTATTTTACATAATTTTACAGGCTGGTATGTCACACACACACACATATATATATATATATATATATATATTTAATGGCTGTAACTTCAATTTAATTGTCTATCAGTCTGTTCGCGATCTGATTTTCTGCAAATATTTTTAGCATGTCTCGAAATTAATATATTTTATTTAAAGTAATATTAGATGGTTTCCTATTCAAAATAGAATGCTTGCCACTACTAGTTTGGCACATGTACAAACAAAAGAAATTAAATACGTTACTATGTGCCCTTACTGTGTATGTTACTCTGTGTTATGTCCTATAGTCTGTAGAGTTTAGGTGGTATGAAGCGATGAAGGCTATAAAAATCATTCCGCTTTAACTTTTTCTCTAAGGATCCTTTTTCTTTTTTCCAGGTCAATGGGTAAAAGTATCATCATTTTTAGCATGTGCAAAAGCATCTTTTTAATTGAATATGGTTAGATTAGCATTAAAGTTTTGTTTACTGGACCACATGAAAGATTCGGATACATTACAGTATATAAGAGGAAATGCTTGAAAGTGCATTTTTAGTAGTATTAATCATTTTAAACACCTTCCTATATTTTTTGATGAATGCTAATATTTTTTATTTGACTTTCTGTCAGTCTTTCTGCCTTCTGTATGTCTGTAATAATGAACTTCTGTTTTTTATAATTATCTTGTAAGTATTGAACAGTTGTGTTAAAGAACATTCTATTGCTTAGCTATATAAAACCTATACAAAACACATAATAAAATTATTTTTCATAAAAAAGCATGATTTTTTTTTTTTCTTTTTGTTATTTTACATATTTATGAATCGGGCCGGGTCGGGCCAGATTTTATCGTTTTTTGTCCGGCCCAGGTCGGACCGTACACTAGTAAAAATAAACGGCCCGGAATTTTCGACTTCGTACTGGGCTGGGCCTCAAACAGACCTCTAAAGCACAATGTAACATCTCTAGGCTGTCTTAAACAAAAAAAAAAAAAAAAAATGAATAAAAAAATAAAAAAAAAAATAGAAAAACATGCATAAAACCATGTTTTTTGTTGATTGTGATATGGAAATGCTTCATCATTCGTTTACAGGGCTACCAAAAGTATTTGGATAGATTGGGGTTATACTTGGAAATTGCTAGAATTGTAATTCATTTTGTGTTAGATGTTTTTCATATAAAACTAAATATAAATGCACAATATTGTTTATAGTTCTTATTATATTGTTCATAGACAATATACAGGGCTACCCAAAATTGAGCTAAACGTTCGATTGAATGTAATTTATGGAAGTACTTTGCTACATTAACTATGTCAGCGAACTGCTCAGCAAGGTAAATTAATTTTTCATGCCCATACTGTAAACAAAGAATTCTTTAAAGTTCTATTTTCATTTTTATTTATTTACTTATTTATTTATTTTTTAGTATAATAACACGATCTGAGTTGCCCTGGTAACGAAAGTCCCAATTTTTAGCGGTTGATGTGTATGCATATTTGTTATCAGCATAACTTAAAAACCAATAACTGAAAAAAAAAAATCTTTTTTTTTTTTTTTTTTTTTTTTTTTTTTTAATGAAATTTACATTAGGTTTTCACTTGAAAAAATTGATCAATATTAAAAATTTTGAAGGCGAATTAATAACAGCCTTGATTCTTAAAAAAAATAAATAAATAAATAAATAAATAAATGCACTGTAGTTGAAAGAGAGTTGAGGGGGGTTGCAGTAAAAAACGAAAAAAACATTATTTTCTTTAAAAGTACTAGAATGAATTTGATAAATATTTAAAGTAGTGTGTTTTTTAGATGACAATTAGATCTTAAATAACCTCATTTTCAGGATAATTGGCGTTCACTGCCAACCTGCACTCCCCCGGGGAAAATACAACAGGAACCTGATTTCTTTGAAAATAACAGGAACGATTTTGAAAAAAAAAAAAAAATAATAATAATAATAATAAGGGGGGAGGGGGTAAATGCTTTTTGAGTCGAAAAAAAATCGATTTGTCTTATCTTCTTCTTCAGGATTATTACAGTCGCTGGTGACCCGTGCTTCGCCGGGAAGAAAATATAATAGAACCCTGTTTATTTAGGAATCTGTTCAAACGATTTAAAAACAAATTTAGAATTAGGGGTTTTAGATGATAATTCGATTTGAATGTTCCTTATCTCCAGGAAAATTAGCTTTTACTGTTATCCTTCGGTTCATCCAGGGCAAAGAAATAAGGAATGGATTTCCGAGGAAAAAAAAAAAAAAAAACTAATAGTCCTCCGTTCTAAACTAAATTCTGCTTTTGCCAGAATTTCATCAAAATCATTTTTATTTTATTTATTTATTTTTGAAAAGGAAAGAAAATAAAATAAATAATAATCACTATCGAGACAAACGATATCGAAAAAGGTTAATTCTTTCTTTCTTTCTTTCTTTCTTTCTTTCTTTTTTTTTTTTTTTTTATAATTTTGAATAAGGAATTAAAAAGTGCGCATGAAAAAAGAAAAAAAAATAGAAAGAAACAACATAGTTTATATTTGAGTTAGTAATTTAAGGATGCCATTGATATAGTAACATAAAAAAAAAAAAAAAAAAAACTATGTTCTAATAAATGCCTACTCATGCACAGACGATTTTTTACATTCTAAAGTGGTTCAGCGACTTCTAACTGTTGCCGTTTCGTTGGAAGAAATAGTTTGTCCCTTCGGTGCAACTTGCACATTAGTTTGTCAGGTATCACTTTTTTTTTTTTTTTTTCATACAACTGTTTTATATCGCTTTCATAACAAAACTTTAAAAAAAAAAATAAGTTGCAGTTTTAAAGAAATTAAGTTCGCGGTCATTATTAATATGAATTTATGTACAGTTACGTGATGTATATGTAATATTAATATAGAGACGTTTATTTCAATTTAATGCATTTTGTTTTAAGTTGAAAAAAAGAAAAAAAAGTATGAATTCCTTATTTCCCCCCCCCCCCTAGAAAGTAGACATAAATTGTAATATGAAATAAATATCTCAAGAAAAAGAAATCTAAAAATGGAACAAAATATTTAATTAATTAATCAAACGTTCAATTAAAAAAATATATATTAGGTGTTTGCATAAATTCGTGCGGTTTTTATTGCTTCATTTCATAAAAATACATCAAATCAAATGACAAATTTTAATCAAAATACTCTCAAATCAAATGACAAATTTTAATCAAAATACTCTCCATTAACTTTCTACAACCTTTGCCCATTTTTCGGGTATATTACGGCGGTAGGAGCTCTCGTCTTTGGAGGCAATAAAATGATCCGCGTACGCACGAACTTTTGCAACGACCTAATACTCTCAAGACACGGAAACAAGACAACTTTGGCGAACCAAAAAAACGTCGCCAAGACTCTACAAACACACAGTAAAAAAGCGTTTTTTAAAATAATTTATGGTTATTAAAATACATATTTAGATTTAAATAATACTTTTTTTTTATTTTTTACTTTATAAATGTCAGAAATGCAAAGAAAAGTATAAGTGAATAACAATAAAACTTACAATGCAAAGCTGTGCATTAGGTACCGGGATCCAAGAATCTGGACGACAATTCGCTGCCCATTTTCTCCTTCTTGCATTATCCGAAGGAAACCTAAACATTTTGTATCCTTTTCTGGAGTGTTTACAGCAGTTTATCGCTGAACAACCTCCCATATTGCAGTTTATTTCACTAAAATTACGAGCAAGACTGTAGAAACAATGGTTGTCGTTTGTTTATCACGCTGGGTACATGCGGCAACCCTAAGGCAAAAAAATGTCGGATGCGCCAGCTCGTATATATAGGAGCCTTAGTCCATAAGAGCTAAAGATTAATACATATTATTATCTTAAATTTCATGTGTAGAGGTTTAGAGTTTTTTTGTAAAATGCGTAAAAATATGAAAATATAGTAGACTATGGATTTTAAACGATTTTTTTAAAAGTGGTATTTGCAAGAACCACTATGTACATGAAACAAAAAAAAAATGTTTTTTTTTTTTTTTTACATTTTGAAGTGTAGGGAACATAAAATAATTAAAATGTGAAAAAAAAAACCAATTATGCACAAATTGTTTAAGAATGTTTAGTTACGAATTCGCTTCTTAGCTACAAGATACATGCTTCGTTTATCTTAATATATATATATATATATATATATATATATATATATATATATTTGTTTTATTACATGTGAGAACTTTAAATAAAATTTAACTTTGTTTTTTAACTTTTAACCGAATAAGTTTCGCGTCTAAGTATTTTAAATAAGTTAACTACTTATATTATATAAAATAATACCAAATTTATTTGTTAAAAAACATTAAAGCAGGATATGTATGCCGCTTAAATTAGATTTCATATCGAAAATATGTTAAGTTATACAAATGTCTGAATTTCTAAGTGTCTGAAATTTGCAATGTCTGAATTTTTAAATGCCTAAATTTTAAAATGTCTGAAATTTTATGTGTCTGGAATGTTATATGTCTTACTTTCAGACATATCAACCTTATTCAGACACTTATCTCTGCTCATTTATAAAAAAGACAGTTACGTGTCTTAATTTAAGACAGCACATGTGTCTGAAATTTTGCATGCGTAAGTGTTTCAGACATTTATGTGTCTGAAATGTCTTAAAAACATTTCTGTCTGAATTAAGACGCTTCTATTTACAGTGTATACTTTGAGACAAACTTTTTTTTTTTTTACAAAAATTTATTTCCTAAGATATCGCCAGTCAGGCACAGTATAGACTTTCTGACGGCATTTAGTGCTACAATTTTCTCAGATCGTTTACGCTTACGATGGAAAATAATTTTCATAAATAATAATTCTAATAAATACTTTATATTGCAGAAATTTGTGAAGATGAATATAAAAGAAAATTTTGTGGTGGTCAGTTCTTTACGTATGTTGTAAAAACATCAAATATTGATGTAGGGGAAAGTTGGATAAAACGGGATAGTCTGACAAAACGGGATACGTCGCCTAGGGACCTGTCTAGTACTGCTATCGAACAGACGGCGACAGAAACTTGTTCTCGGCCGTCATTACACCATTCTCAGTTCGTCCCGCCTCGAGACCACTAGTTGATGGAAAGTTGTAGCTCTTAGAACTTTTTTACTCTGATTTCTTGGCACTTTCTACATTTACATGCGTTGTTTTCTAGATTATACTGCCTGCATATATGGGAATACAATTCCGGTGAATATTACATTTGATTAAGCATTTATTAACGAACATTCTCATCTGTAGTCTACCTAATTTTCCTTTCACATTTAGGTATCAGCCATGGTTGTTTTGAAAAGTGTCGGAGTTGGACAAAACGGGACACTTATGAGTTGGATAAAATGGGATACAGTTTTTTTATGCCGTATATTCGTCCCTCTTATGTTTATATTTCCTCGAGTGAAGGAAAACCCACGACTCATGGATGATGCTTTATCAGTATTATTTGCAGTGTATCACATGACCGGCTGTATCACGAAGGAGATCTTCATTGTTTGGTTTAAAAAATTCGCAGAATTTTCCAACCCTACCCATGAGAAGCCAGTGCTGTTGCTACTTGATGGACACAACAGTCACACCAAATGCTTGGAACTTGTAAGTTTGGCAAGAGAAAATAAGGCAACCATCCTAACCTTCTCCCCACATACAACTCATCACCTTCAGCCCCTGTATGTCAGTTTCATGGCTCCACTGAGTCCTTTTTTCTGGGTGAGGCCCTTTTACTTGAAGTGCAGGCAGAACAAACTTTGGAGAGATGGAAAATGATAGCTTAGGTCGATAACAAGAGAGTTCTAATCCTTTCTTCCCTGAGGATGTTGCCGGTTGGTCTGGACATAGGCTGTCACGTGACAATTTTGTTCGTTGGTCTATTCCTACGATGTTCCTTGAAGAAGTTGAAGGTTGCTCTTGGTCTTTGCTCATATCAGTCTGGTGCCCAACGCTTGGAGGTTCTTGCTGCAGGTCTGACGTAGGGTCGTCTGTGGTGACAGAGGGTGCAAACAAGTGATCTGGGAAGACGTCAGGATTGTAAGGACTTATGCCAGTTTTTCTAAACCCTTTAACGGCAGTTTCTGCAACAGCTGCTAGGCTGCGTTGAACAGTTTTGCAACTTCGTAAATTGTGACGCACCTACCTGGATGGTTGAGCAGCCACTTTTGAACTTCTTGCTCATAGCAAGAAGAGGACTCATAAGAGAAAGAAGAAAACTGTAGTAATAACATCATCTCCATATAGGAGTGAGTTACAAATGGAAGAAAAAGAAAGTACGATTAAACTACAAAAAAGAACCAAGAAAATTAAAGAAAAGGCTGCTAAGAAATTCCTCTTAAAAATTCCAAAAAAGAAGTTTGTAAGAAAAGGAAATGGAAAAGAGGGTGAAAAAGAGCTACCAGATCCAGCCAAACCTAAAAGTAGGCCTAGAATCCAAAGGAAAGGCCTAATCCTGATGTTAAAGGTCAAAACATAGAAAAATTTAATAAACCTTCAGCAAGCAGCCAAGAATGCACGTCGTCATCATCTGAAAATGAAACAGAGGGAGGAAAAACCTGCATATTTTGTAATGCACTGTATGCCGACTCTAAGGCTGGTGAAGGTTGGATCCAATGTTCTGGATGCCAAGAATGGGCTCAAGAAGCGTGTTATAATGCCGACGAGGAGGATGACACCTTTATATGCGACTTTTGTTCTGCTATAGACCTAAATAAATGGTCTTCTTTCCTATTTTGTAAATAATAACATAAAAATCTCTTATTTTAAGTCTCTGATTACTGAAGACATTGTTCTTTTAAGCAGAAATTTTGCTTTACAGGTTTTTGCCAGTTAATTATGCTTTTCAGTTAGTTTTACACAAAAAATTAAACATTGTAATCCCTATCCCGTTTTGTCCAACCCAGGTATGCTAAAACGGGATGTGTAAGAGTTTGGTAAATAATTTTTTTTACTATTTCACAGTCATTAAAATTAGTTAAAACTATGTTTTTTGTGTGCTTCAATAAATGTTGTAGTTCCAAAAAAAATGATGTGTGGTTTTCTTCAACTTATTTTACATAGTAAAAAACAACAAGAATGGTATCCCGTTTTGTACAACTTTCCCCTACGTATAGAATACCTATAATTATTGTAAAGCAATTAGATTAAAATTTATTTTAAAATATTTGAAACACTTTGTCCGCACCATACATTAAAACTTAGTTTTTAATTTAATTTAGATTTTTTTTTTTTTTTTTTGAAGTTTCCTTTCTGTATGGAATATAATCAAAATTTGCATTTCATTACTTTATCTGTTTTTTAGTGACGAAATATAACAGAAAAAGTCTTTACAAATTCCCAAGTAAACAAGTGGTCGTAGTAGCCTGGTTACTAAAGCGCCGAGATTGTAATTGGAAAATTGCGGGTTCGATACTTGAGCCAGCTGGAGACCGACATGTAAATTGTGGGTAGCTGGGGCACGAAACACAAATCGTGTCCACTGTATTCTCCATATTAATTAAAAATAATACAAATAAATGTTATTGAAGCAGTGAGCCATGCCCACCGAAGGTGATTAAAATTGTTATGAAATACCTCTTGCCAAGCCTTAAGGGTGAAACTTAGACTGTCGACAGATAATCACAGCGTAGCTATAGTGCGACGTTAAACCCACTTACTTACTCTTCAACTTAATGTATTTTAGCAAAAGGAAATTTACGTGCATCCCCATATATAATTTGTCCAAAATAACAAATATCAATTTTCATCAATCATTTCATTTTTAATTTATACTGATAACAAGGAGGTAAGCAAACACGAAGCTATTAAAATTAAAGTACTCAAAAATGAGTAAATGGACATACTCATTTGGAAATGAGTAATTTTGTTTCAAAAAGGAAAACACGCTTCGCTCATTTACGAAGCATCCCATGTTTTCAAATTGATATCTATTCACTTCGTAATTTATTATAAATGTGCTGAACTGAAAAAAGTTATTTAATATAATTTTTACAAGGTTAGACAAAAAAAGTTCAAACACAAAACGTACTCCCTCAAATTTTCAGAACTATATTTCATGGCAGTTTCTTACTGGTTTGCGGAAGAATACTTAAATGAGAATCTTTGTTTGAAATACTGGAATTCACGATGGTCGGTGCAAATTTTTGAGTATGTTAATATACTCAATAATAAATGCACGATATTTAAAAAATTTTCAGAGCACTTTTGAGTATGTGACATACTCAAAATTGACATAACTTTTTCTAATTTTTGAGTATTTTTGCTCATTTATTATTTTTTTTTTCAGTTCAATCTCTTAAACTGATTATTTATTTATTTACTAGCAGGTTTTGCCTACTTCGCTGGTCACTATATTTAAAGCACACTCTTTTCTATATAGCTTTATGAAAATAAATAAATAAACAAATACTGAAATTCTTCTAAAGCTCGCTTCAGGTTCCTGCATCCTTGGTCATTCATTGAATTTCGGGCGCCTGTCCTTATTGCCCGCGACAGTAGCTTACCAGTAGGCTTGCATTTAGGTTCTAATCATATATGACAGTATCGAAGAAATTTGAAGTAGCCCTTTTATATTTGAATCCCAGTTACATATGAAGAACACTATACGTGGTGGACATAATATTTGCTTTCACGTTATTTCCTATAGTTATTTGCTTTATCCGATCGACCATAAAATGACAGCAATTTCAAGCCAAATATAATATTACAATATACTATGATCGGCTAGGTCTATCGAATAATACAATTATTATTATTATTATTATTTTCTTTTTTTTTTGTGGTTATATATACTTTATGGTTAGTTAATAGTAATTAGTATATAGAAAAATAAGTAAATTAATTAATTGATATGTAAACCTGATCATGGTACAGCCTTAATATAGCTCCTCGTGGCGACTTTTGAATTTTTGTCGCCATTTCAGACCAAAATACATAATATATGTTATTACTGTTTCTATTTCTTTCTATCTTTTCTTTTCTTTCTTTTTTCAATATTTTATAATTTGGTTATATTTTTGATGCACTACTTTGCTTTAAGTATAGCCCTTGGCGAAAAATGCCCGATCTACTTCAGCATCAAAATTTAAAATATTGTCCAGAATTATCAATAAGTAAATATCTTTAATATAATGCTGAATTAGCTTTTATGCCAAGCGTGATTCGTCCGTGCTAAAAAAAAAAAAAAAAAAAAAAAATTCTAAAGTCAAGAAATGTAAATCTATGCTATGAAATAAAATTCAGAAGAAACATGCTAGATTTGTATTATTGCTAATTAATTGTAAAGTTATAAAGACGTCATTTTCTCATTCACCAATTTAACATTTGGTAATGTTTTGTAAATTTTTATTTTTCGTGTGAAAACATACTTCATTTTATGTTAAAAAATAAATAAACTTAAAAATTTTTTGGCAACAATTAAAAATTTAAATGGCTAATATTAAGGCAATTACCAGTTTATTATTTTCATATTTTAATTTATTTAAAAAAAATGAAATCAAAAATCAAAAATCCGGATTCCAGGTGCAGAACAGGCCATAATGAACCATCATGCAAATTTGTATAGCTCTGTGATCGGCCGTTTTCTTAAAAAGCTCCGGATATATATATACAATGACACACACACACAAACATCTTATTTTATTATATGTATAGATTTGTTTTTATTATTCAATGGAACTCATATAGTGAAATAGTCAAAAACTTAGTTTTGTTTTGTGAATTTAATTATTCACAAATAATGCATTTCTATGATAAATTGTTAGGAAAAAAAGAACATAAGAAAATTAAAAATAGTTTCTTTTTATTACGCAACGGACAAATTTTTGTTTCTTTTACTTTTTTCTTTTTCTTTTTTATGGAATTATTTTCTTTAAATTCCATTTTATTGTTTTTCAAACAAAGATCATTTTAGAAACATTCCAAGGTGAAAAAAAAAATCTCACGTATAAAAATATATTTACCTTTTTTACAGTAACTGGTGCACAATTTAAACATCTCTTTGAAGCATAAAAAAAAAAAAAAGGCTACATTTTTACATTAGCTTGAAGTGTACTTTTATTTTTGAGTCAGTCTTTAGTTTATTGCGATTTTCAACAAATAGATTGAAAATAAAATTTAAATGCAGTAAATTGACAAGTTACTATCTTAATCTGGTTTGCTATTTTTAAGGAAAAAAATAAAGAAAATTAAATATATAAATTTATTTCTTTTGCGACGACAGATATTCTTTTGTAACAGAAAACTGAATCTAATATAAACATCTTATTAGAAAAATACATTACGAGAGGATTTGTAAAATATTTTCAATATCTTATTAGCAAATTTCTGTTTTTTTTTTTTTTTTTTTTTTTGTGTGTGTGTGTGTGTGTGTGTGTGTGTGATTCATAGATCCTTACATTTAAAAGCTATATATAATACAGTTTTAATTTAATTTAATTTAATTTAACTTATTTATTTATTTATTTTTATTTTGAAAATTAATCTTTACGAAAAAACGAAAAATATTCATATTAATAAATTTGTTCGCATACCTAAGTGAAACATTATTTTAACACATTTATTTCCTAAAAACGCGGGTGAGTAACAACCATATGACTTCCATTGCCCACTATTACACATATCATTATATGCACATTTTGGAGATAATGTAGTCAGAAGACATAAATACGATCTAAAAAATTAGACGCCGAATAATTTTCCTGTAACAGAAAACTGATACATTCGTAAAAACATATGAAACAGAGTTTATTTTGCATGTTAAGGAAAACGAAAAATCGGTAGAGCCATTTTCTGAAACATAAAATTCTGAGATCTAAAAATGACCTACCTAATCGAATAGCTTCCAATTTTTCTATGGTAACCACATAATACATGCGGAAGGATATCTAAAAATGAGATGCCGATATTTTCAAAATAAATCGTTAGAGCCTTTTTTGAGATCCTAACTTTTACCAGAACTTGGCAAACTCAGTTGTTGATGAGAAAAAATTTGCATACGAAAGAATGTCTAAATGAGATCTAATATGGCGAGTTTGAAAATAAACGTAAAATCATTTTTAAAGTAACGCATTTACGAAACCTCAAATTGACCTACTTATACAGGACGCCTATCATTTTTTTCCCCCTGAACTAAGCAACTAATAAATACGAAGGAATACCTAATAGAGTGTTTATATAGGGAAAAAAATCATTAGAGCCGTTTTTGAGATCTACACATGCTGTCCCACTTCCAGTTTTAAATGTTCCATTTTCTTTTTTTGAATGTTCACCAAAAATCGGAAAAATTATCTGTACAACAGATCCGTCTGAATTCTGAAGTTTCATTGTTCTATCTGTATTAATGTTGGAGAAATAGTAGATGATAGAAATAGTCAGATGATTTCACACACGCATACACACATACACATATATACACAAACACTGACCAATTGTCGAAAACTATTTTTTGGACTCACAAGGAGACATTCAAAAGGAGTCGTCTTCAAAAATATTGAAAAAAATATATGTGATTCTACTCTTCATAAAACACCAGAGTGAAAAAAATATCGGCTGAAATGAATTACAGCGACCACAAAAGCATTTCAAAATTAAGCATATTTGGCGATTTCACACTGTTAAGCGATTGAGTTTGAGTATTTGGTGGAGAAGCAAAACACGGTTCTGTTCGCGCAAGGCAATCTCGGTGCTAGGAAACTTATCGCTTAACAGCGCTAAATCGCCAAAAATGTTTAATTTTGATAATTTTTTGTGGTCGCTGTAATTCCTTTCAGCCGATTTTCTTTTCTTTTTCTGGTGTTTTATGAAGAGCAGATACACATACATCTTTTTCAATACTTTTTGAAGACGACACATTTTGAATGTTTCCTTGTCAGTAGAAATATATGTGAAAACTGTATATTGAATTATTTGATGGGCTGTTATACTCCCATTCACATTTTATTAAGAGGTGTTGTTAAAGTTTTTGTCAATGCATTCGATTACATTTCTATCACGATAAAAGGACAAAATATAACCCCAGAATTCACTTTTAGCTGTAGAATGTTTAATAAGCTATTAACAGAATACACAATAAATGCTTACAAAGTGAAATTTAATAAAAGACTTCAATATTTTTGTTGAGAATTTTGATGGTAATCTGTCCTTACATTGGCCGAAGAATATTAGCAATTAAGTAATTACATTTATTGTGAATTATTTTAATGTTAAAAGTTCAGGGAATTTTTTAGAAAAAAATTATAAGCATTTGGATTTTTTTTTTTTCTTTTGTTTAAGCAACCATCAATTTTTTTATTTAAAAAACATATTTTCGAACAGGTTTTATTAAAATATCCTAAATGCATTGTGTATATTTGACGATTTAATTTGTGCATGTTTATTTTCGAAATTATTACAAATAAAAACGTATAAATCAATTTTTTCTGTACAGCGGTGTCTTTTTTTTTTTTTTTTTTTCTGTTCCTTAATAAATATATTCCTTTTTATAATTTGTTTACAAAATTTACTTGTAGATTATAACCTAATCATCAACAAGATAAACAAAACTGGAGGATCTTTACAATTAACCTAATTACGTAAGTTAGTGGAGCAAGTCTTAAAAAATGGAGTAAATCTCCGCTTATTCACCAATTCAGAAACAAAAATAACGATTTTATACCGCTTCAGTCAATGATGCGATAGCTTATCCGTAACCCTCAACATGTCGAGAGTTACGGTTTGAACGTACGAATTTCGTCAAAAGCAAAGGTACATTTTTTCATCCGAGTTTCGTGATACAGAATATAATACAAATTATAGAATTATAAAATTATTTGCAAGTTCGTTGTTTTAGGCATTAAATCCTAATTATATTTAATGAAAATATAAATAAAACAGAGCAAACAAATAAAAATCATTTGGACATTTATTTGACAGCTTTGAGACCTATAGTTACAATGAATTTTGTCTCAATTGATCCATATTTTACAGAAATTCACAGAAACAAGCGCACACAATATTTTGTAGACATAGGACATCCACGCCCGCACCGCGATTCGAACGCGGGATGTGGGTATCCAGGAGGCAGCGTCCTACCGACCGAACCACCAGGCCGGCAAATAAAAGTCATTGTAACGTAAAGTCGAAAGAACACAGAAAAAAAAAAACAATATACCAATATGGCGGTAGTGAAAGCTAGCACATGTTATTGTGAGAAAACAGTTTCGTCAAATATTTGAGTGTTCACGTTTCCTCAAAAATCACGTGATCGCTTGACGAAATGGTTGTCGAAAACAACGAAATTAAGCCCGAGGATGTCTGAAACGTCAAAATTGAGAATATTATTTCTGAGAGTGTAATTTTGGTTAAATTTATACAAAATATTTTATAAAAAGAAAACAACTAATTGTTATCTTTTTAAAAGATATTCTAGCATATTTATGAATGTAAAATATTTTTATTAATATAACAAAAACATTATTAACTTTTTTAACATTAAAGAGATCTATGTGCTTATTCTTGATTACTATTTCCTATGTAAAATAGCAAAGAATATTAAAAAATAAACTAAAATAAAACTAGTATGTTGTGGCCACCACAAGACTTTCTTTTATATTTTCCTATACAAATTCACTCACTAACAATATAAAAAAAATATATATATATATTTTTTCCAAGTTTTTTTTTTTGTTAAAAGTAAAAAAAAAAAATCGATAACTTTGTTAATTATCACATATTTATAGTTCAACCATTCGTTTTAAAGGTATTGACGAGACCTTTTGAAAGATACCCAGCAAATATACTTCCCTCGAGGGGGGACTTCCCCCTGGGGGGGGGGGTTGCGAGGCTCCTACACATACAATTTTTTTCCCAGTTGACTATCTCTATTACAAGTAATTCTTGTAGATTTAATAATGATTACTAAAAAATAATTCTCTTTATGCACATTTATACAAAATTTTGTCCTTTATTACCATGTTAAAAATTTAGAAAAAGCGGGATGGCAACGCAGGCTGTAAGACAATTTTTACCAAAAGTTGATAGGCACTAATTTATTTCAAGGTGCAACTACCAATTTGTATGAAATTCTGTGCAGTAGTTCCTGAGATACAGTTGCCACAAAATTTTGTCACACACACACTCACACAGGCAGACAGACGGACAGACAGACATTTTCTAAAAATGGTCAAATCGTGTTCTACAGCTCTCAAAACGTGTAAATTCATCAAAAACCCGAGGTCGAAAATTTTTACGAATCCAATGCTTTCTTCTATTGAATATAAAAGAAAGTAAAAAATGTAACTGATATAATATTACATTACTTCTTCATATATTGTCAACCTATGGCTATACGCATATGTATGAAATGCTTCGTGAAAAGTGTTTAAAAAATAAAAATTGAAATAAAAAGTATAATATTGATGAACATATAAGAAAAAAAAATGAAACGTGCTGTGATTAATTATCAAATTTGAATCTTTAATTGTGATTTATAAAAGTCGTCAATAATTTGATTAATAGTTTTAATTAGATTAAATTAGAGTAATTCAATTATACATGAAACATTGCTTGATAGTTTCTCAATTATATTTCCCCGATAACCTTATGCTGTCAAAAATGTTATGTATATTGATGCAGATGTAAGCGTATGGTTTTTAATTATGATAAAATATATCGTTCCGTAGGCATTACTAAGATTTATGTCGTCATTTATTCAAAATTATTCATTTCAAAAGATTTTGTCAATATCTCGTCATTATTTATCAGTGATATTATAATAAATAATGGTTTAAGTATTGCATACCGGCTTCAGGCCATCATAAACTGACATTAATTATCCGTGATAAAATTTGAATTTCTAATATTAGCAGAAATATGTATATATATAAAGTTGAGGATTGTAAATTACTATAAACTTTAGCATTAAAGTGATACAGTGTTGATGCCTACAACATTCAAAATAAATATAATTTTAAATTAGGGTCAATTTTAGAACACAGGAGTTACATTATTAATGACAGTTACTTTGAAATAAATAAATTATTAAAACCTTTATTGGTGTTCAAATTTGAAATTAATACTTACGTTATTGATTTCTTATTAAACCCACTCAAGTAAGTCATCAAAGAAAAAAATTTGTGTTTGAAATTGTAGAAAATTAGCCATCAGAAACCATCAAGTAAAAAGAAAAACAAAAAATAATAAAAGAAAAGAAAAATGGAACAAACGCATTTTGAAATATATGCATAAACCTTGGTAAATATGTTTTCATCAACACTATATGAAAATATATGACTTTCCTATATTTCAATTTTCTTGCCGTGTCAAAGCTAATAAAAATAAAAAAATAAAATATAATGATTTTATACACTATGTTTATAATTGCATTTGCTCTAATACTACATGTATTAACACTTTCGCGACCGCATACGTTTGTCTTTTTGATAGTAAGGTGTTATCCTCCTAAGTTGCTTTCTAATCAAAGAATTTGTATCCATAGCATATTTGATTGTACAATTATGAATACTGGGTGTATTCTCTAGAAATAATTAGCATACAAATCGCGAAAGAAACGCCCACTGGAGGAGTTACAGATTTTCAAATGGCGAGAATCTACATCAGCGGTCGCGAAAGTGTCAATTAATTTTCTAAATCTAAATCTATTGTTATTATGATTATAATAATAATTATTATTATTATTATCGATTTCCGAATTTCAAGATAACATTTAAAGTATCATACTTCATTTAATTTGTATGTGTAATGAAAAGTGAATGATTGATGTTTGCCAGTTGCCTTAAAAAGATAAGTAAATTTGATTCAACTCCTTCAAGACATAAAAAAGCGGATTATTCGTTAAATATTCATCAACGCACGATTCTTTTGATCATCAGGGCCTCCACGAAATTACTGACGCAACGAGTTCAGAGTTAAAATAAGGGTGATTACTCTTGTGGTTGAGGGAAAATAAACGATTAAAAAACGCCGAACAACTGCATGTTTTCAAAATCCTAAACTGTCGGTCAGTTTGTCACCCTTCCAAGCCTTTAGAAATGTCTTAACTGCAAGGCGCAGGAAACATTGTTGTACTGTAGTAAATAAACACATTCACATAGTTTTATGTTGCTAAAACACTTATATATATAAAAGGTTGTAGGAGAAATTACGTATGTGTGAAGTAACAGACATTCTGCCCCTATTATGTTTATTATTTACATTGATTATTTCCATCAATATTAAAACAATATTAAAACACTTTTACTCACTTATGCAAAATTTAATTTTTTTAAACGCAATAAGAAATAGTAATAAAAAATAAAAGAATGAAATACTTATTTCAAGTAAAATAAAAGAAGAAATATCATCGTTGCCTATTTTTTAATTAAATATTTACACAAACTTTTTTGTAATAAATTCTTGTACAAAAAAATTCTAGGACAAAATTACTTACAAAAATCAATGCAAAAACTATATAAATAATAAAAGTTTTATGATACTTGTATTATTATTTTTTTTTTAAGTAAAAAGGAAACTTTAAAAATAAAGTATGTAAATCAGATATATTTAATTTTCACACATATATATACATACATACATACACACATACTTACACACACACACAGACACAGACAGACAGACACACACACACACACACACACACACATTTATATATATATATATATATATATGGGCGTATTTATTGGGGATGGATACTTTGTTCTCTAAGGGATTTATTTAATGTAAACAGTACAAGCGTATGGTTAAATATTTATTGATGTCGGACTTCAGCTACAAATGGCATGAGAGGAAAAACGAACTAGATCTTTTTTTTAACTCCACTTCTGCAACAATCTCTTTCTTACCTTTACGAATTACTTCCTACATGAAACACTTGCTCACTTTGCTTCATAATTTTTTCCTACACGAAGCTGATTCCCAATAATGAATTTATAGTAACTTTCTTCTTGAAATCTGGTGCTACTTTTCTTTTTACCTTTTTTCCCCTCTTTCTTGTTCAACTCGAGAACCGATTCACATTAATCATGCTCTCTATGAAAGTTATGGATAATACATCTAATTTAATCTCACAGTGAAATTCATGTATAATAAACCTATGGTAATAATTTAATGATACTGTTCTCGTTCCGTTAACACACAGTAATATATAGCCTCCTGATGTTCTCCCATCATAAATAGTAAAAATGTCTGTCATTCATAAGAATACAAATGAGTGTAAATTAATCTCTTTTTATTTTGGGCTTCACATAATAGAGAATAGTGGAATTTCACACTACTAAATTAGCTATCACTTAATTAAACTTAAACAGATCTTAATCTTAATGAATATATGAAATCATTAACTTTACAAAGTTAATCAAGCCTGACCAATTTCTTACTCCAAGTGAGTAATGTGGTCGCACTTTATCTAATATTAAAAAATTTTAATTTCCGAAGATTTTACTAACAAGGAAACATTCAAATGGTGTCATCTTCAAAAAATATATAATATAATATATGTGATTCTACTTTTCATAAAACACCAGAAAGTGAAAAAATTATCGGCTGAAATTAATTACAGTGACCACAAAAAACTATCAAAATTAAGCATATATGGCGATTTAGCGCTGTTAGGTGTTCAGTTCGCTAGCACAGAGGTTGCCGTGTACGAACAGAACCGTGTTTTGTTTCTCCGCCAAGTACTCAAAATTAATCGCCTAACAATGTGAAATCGCCAAATATGCTTAATTTTGAGAATTTTTTGTGGTCGCTGAAATTCATTTCAGCCGATAATTTTTTCACTTTCTGGTGTTTTAGGAAGAGTAGAATCACATATATTTTTTTCAATATTTTTTGAAGTTTTGTATGTTTCCTTGTAAGCGCAATGATAGTACACGATCTTAAATCATGATCCAGAAAGCATGCTTCTATAATTTCATAAGTTTATTTTAAAGTATTAACTGGAGAAACGTTTCACTTCATTTTTCTTAAAACATCTCTCATAAAAATACTGACGTCGAACTAAACACCAAAACACTCGCAACTTCCTTTAACATTTATCCCATATCCGCTGGAACCGAACGCCAAGATAATTTAAATCTCCAGGGGTAATTAGTAATCTCAGTAATTCAACCTAACACTCTATGGACAAGATCAGGGAAATTTTAAGCACTTGAAATCGAAAGATTTGATTGCGGCCTGAGATCCTTACAAGGTCAAAAACCATAAAAATGCTAAAATAAGTAACACGAAGACAACAAATTCAGATACTTTATACGCAAGAAAACTCAACAAAGATATGTAAACAGTAGTATATATGTATGTAGATATGTAAACAGAATTATAATGTAAAAATTGAAAATTAATGCAGGCAGAAAACTTTAAAATGGAAACATACCGAAAATAATAATAAACCTAAAAACATTGAGGCTATCGACAGGGGAACCCCTCATCGCAGGGTGCTAACAGTGAGATGTTTCAAGAGCTACCAGTAAAAACCAAAAGTAGCTCATTAACAGAAAAGTACTGTGTCATTGCAATTCAGAACACAAAAATGAAAAACTAGATGTAAAGTATCTAACTTTTAAATTTTTAAGCTTTATTTGTTTATTAGTTAGATAGAACCATTGTATCTAACAAATTTTTCATTTTTATATTTCAAAATGCAGTGGTCTGACTCTTTTCTCTGGTAAAATATAGGGGGTAATTTACTTTTTGTTTTTATTAGTAGTTCTTGATCTTGAAACCTGTCACTGTTTCCATCCTCCACTAAGGACCTCCCCTCGCGATAGCTTCAATTTCTTTTGGGTTAATTATTTTCTGTCTCATTTAATAAAAAAAAAATCCCTGCATTTATTTTCCATTTTTCTATTACATGTATATATATATATATATATTTATATGTTTGTGTGTGTGTGTTTCCGTTCAACGTACCTCTAACGTAATCTAATGCCTCATCTAAAGAAACTAATTGTGTGCATTATTTTAGTTCGTATAAGTATAAAAAAATATTAATATTATAAATGTGATGCTTCAAATTGCCTTTTTTTTTTTTTTTTTTTTTTTTTTTTTTAACTATGCCAAGCATTTTTTTTTTTTTTTTTTTTTTGAATTGACAATTTGAATTTTAATATAGTGTAAGAAGTCATCTAATTATCTATACACATGTTTTATTAATTTTAGTGAGCTAAATACATTATATTATACTGGTAACTGCAAAAAAAAATCGTGAATTACATTTTTCTTTAATTATTATTTCTTCATATAACGCAGGCATCTAAGAATAAATTTTATACAAATTTTATTTAATAGATAAATAGTTAATTTCAAAATGCATTAGAAAAAATTATATGATTATGTCATATGTATCGAATATTTAAAAATGGACATAATGAAATCGTTGTTTTATTTATAATTTTTTTTTTTTTATTATTATTATTATTTCAAACAACATTTTTAATACAGAAAATTAATGATTCTATAGCTTTAAAAAAGACCTGTATTCATGAAATTAAAATTTATTACAAGAATTACATATGTTAGCTGGCTTATAACTTCAACAATTAATATATATTTTTTTTCAATGGTTGGATTACTTTTTATTTAACAATGCAGATTTTTGTTCAGTTAAAACACATTTAAGAATATTAGATTTTATTTTTCATGTTTAACTCTTTTTGCTTCAATATGTTTTAAGTAACTAGAACATCATGAAATGCTTAATTCAGGTTTAATTTGTCAGACATTCTCATAGCATATTCCTTTTGTATTACCAAACACATTTCTACAAAAACATGTTTTGTTCTAAAATATTGATCTACGAGTAATAATGCAGGAGAAAAAAATCTCTAAGTGATACGGATTTAGAAGAAAATAATCGTAAATATTTTATTAAATTTTTATATGACACAAAAAACATAATGTGAAGAACACGTGTTATTTCGTGTCAGACAGTTTTTATGGAACAAGAGGAAATATTAATGGGTAACTGACTTTCATATAAAGGGATTCTTTAAAGTATTATATTGAGATAGAAGAGATTTGAGAAGGGACATTAATTGCATTTATATGATTTGTTCATTTTTGAGTTATTCAGTCGAAGTATATAGTTACATTAATCCGTTAACCCCGAATTAATTTTGCAAAATATTATTAGCTGATTATTTCACTTCTTTATATTAATACTGGACGCTGGACTTTGGTTGGATTTACTACGTTTAAATGGGCAGCCCTCTTAAATACTTTGATATTAATAAATAACCTCCGTTACTTTACTTTACTTCTCGCAAATGGTCTCAACTACTTTTATCTAAATTAGCTTCTAAGGCCAAGTAGTCTTTGGCATGTAGGAGGATTCCCTGACACTACAATGCTACGGGACTTACTCTCTTCTATCCTAAGCCGCTAACAGCTAGCTCCCTCAACTCTCATACTTTCCTTCACACTAACTTTCTAACTACCATCCTTCAACTCACTCGCCTTCCAAATAACGCTCGTACCAACTCTCCAAAACAATCTTCCTTTCAACTAACTCCAACTCCTTTTATCTATCTTACTTTCCAAAATATTTGCATATTTCAATTTACAATTTTAGGATAGGAACTAACTCCATCACTCAATCGACTTGAATCCTAAAACAGCAGATTCACGTTTTATCCGCAAAGTGCGAGTTTTAATTGTAGCACTCTGCTATACCTGACAAATTATGAAATAATAATTGATAGGAGGCACATGAAACTTTCAGAGATCATTTTGAGTGACGCTATAAACTGTCACTAAAAAGCAGAAATCATTCGAAGAAAAAAAAAAGTGTCATTTTATAAGCTGTCTTCAAATTAGGACACTGGGCGCTAACGGGTTAAATGCAGTGAAAAGTAATATATCTTGCAAAAGATTTATTGTTTTCATAACACATGATCTAGATTCTGCATTCCATATTTCTGTACTGATAAGTATGAAGGATTTAAGTCCATATTCTTCATTTTTCAGGAAACGGAAAATAAAGAAAAACTAACTAAAAACTAATCAGAAGAATCGATTAGGAAAAAGGGATTAGGTTGATTTATACATTTTATACCATTCAGTGATTGTCAATCTCCATTTAAAAAAGGGAAAAAATTGAATTAAATATTTTATAATAAAGATTATTGCTAAATTTCTGACTTGAATCTTTTTTGCAAATGGATTTTCTCAAAAACTAAATGACATGAATTTAAATCCTTTATACCAATAGATAGAGAATTTTTTTTCTGAGTCTGACTATGTACTTAACTCAAAATCGACATTTTTGGACTTAAATCCTTTATACTTATCAGTACAGATTTATTGTCATTTTCTTGCAATGCTACTTAGCATAATAAATTATTTTTATGTCATTAAATAGATATTTGTGTTGGTTAATTTATTCTAAAGCATTTAATGTACAATCTTAAGTTTTTTGTATTATGCAAGTTTTCTTTGGTTTAGGAAACCTATTTGCATGCAGTATACAAAACTTGTACCCAATTTTTTAATTACATAAACAGGCTTAGGGATTATATTTGTAATATATTGGGAAATAGATCAGATGAGTGTTCCAGGTAAGGTATAAAACGACACGTTTTGAAAGTGAACTGTTCTATTTCCATTCCAATCTTAATAAACATTTTCAGATAATTAAGAGCATTTCATCGAAAATTTGCATTATAATAATTTAAGTAATTCAAATTTCTTAAAATATGAAAGGAATAAAAATGGAAGCATATACAGGGAGATTCATAAGTAGGAATACACTAAAAAGTCTCGAAAGGAAGGCAAATTCGCTGAACACATTGATTTCAAACGCTTCGTGGATTTAAATAATGAGGAAGCATACGGGGACCCGCATGTGACACAAAGGCAATTTTTTCAAATAGAGATCATACTTTTTCTTCGCGCAATCATGTTGTGCGAAAAATATCAGTTTTAAGCCATAGATTGTTTTTTATTTTGCAGAGTACGAAGCACCGGGCCCCATAATTCGTATGTTGTAATAAAAAATCTATATTACAAAATATTTTAATAAAAAAGCTATTACACTGTACACATTAATTTCAGAAGTTTTGCGCATTCAAATGATCTATTATATGAAGTATCAGAAATGGACCCCCAAGTGACACAAGAACAATATTTTAAAAAGTAAACTACATTGTGTATACACAGAATCGTATTAAGCGTAAAAAAATCTGTATTAAATCATGTATTGCCTTTTTTATATGTTAACGAGTAGAAGGCCCCGGGGCCCCGAATCTTATGTTAAAATAAAAAGTCTGGAAATCTGTATGGGGAAATAAAATATCTCAATTTAAAAAAAAAAAAAGAAAAAAAAATGTTGAGCCCAACGATTACAAATGTGTTGTGTATTTAAATGATACATCAGATGAGGCATCATAGGTCAGATCTCGGGGCTCCCAGGATACCCACGTGACACAAACTCAATTTTTTCAAATAGAAAATGTTTTTTCTTCACAGTATCGCATTAATAAAAAGTATGTTTTCAAAAAAGTTATGGGTCAATTCGAAAAAATTGAGATTTGCCACCTGGGGCTCCAGGTGTCCCAACTATGATGCCTCATCTGATAGATCATTGGGATGTACGATGCATTTGTAATCACTGGTTTTCAGCGAAATTGCTTTTTTTATTGAGATATTTTCAAATTTTAAAAATTTTTATTGTTACAATATAAGAATCAGGAATCCATGGCCCCTAGTCTGCAAAATAAAAAAGCAGTACATGATGGAAAACAGATTTTGCGCATATAACGATTCTGAGAAAAAAAAGTATGGTTTCCATTTCAAAAAATTGACTTTGTGTCGCGTGTGGTCCCAAGGGTCCCTGGGAAACAGTTATGATAGCTCATGTGATAGAATATTTAAATCTACGAAGCTTTTAAAATTATTTATGTACATTACTTTATTCTTTAACTATGTATAAAATGTGTTTCTTCAAAAAATATTCTGTTTTTATGTGACTAATATTGTATTGAGCAGCATATACATATATATATATATTTCTTTCTATTAAAGAACAAAAAGGAGAAAAAGAATATAAATTTGAATTTTATACAACTAAAATAATATTAGTTTATTTTTTAAAGTAACTTTGTATACAACTTTAGAAAGTATTAAAAAATGAACAGGAATTTTTTTGCCAACAAAACAAACAAAAGCTCGAATTTAAACATTCAAATATAAGCCTTCAATCGTACGTGTGTTCATTGTCTGTATAAAAATATTTTTTTTTTCTTTTTTTGTGACAGGTCAGCATTTGTTCAAAAGTAAAATTGATATTTCTGAAATAACTATTCGACATATAATAAATATCTTATAAAAAATATCTAACTATTATTTTTACAAAAATCTGTATTTTTTATTATCTTTCTTTTTAAGAAAAAAGGTCATATGTTTTTTTTTTTGCGAATTACAACCAAGAATTATAAAATTATTCCTTTTGTAATGTACTGAATTAATTTCAGACAACACTGCATTAAAAAAAAAAAAAATAAATAAATAAATAAAAATACTGTAATTTAAAACCTAGAATAAGAATATACCTTATTGTAAATATATATATATATTGTAATTTAAAGTGTTTGTCTTACTCATTGTATAATAAAGGCATAAAACACATCAATAAAAATAAAATTTTATCTTCATTATCAGAATTATTTTCAGGGATTAAAAATCTACTTGTATTTATAGAGAAATGAATATCAGTTTAAATCTTTTAAAAATAAGAATTAAATCATATATATATATATATTTATACATATTATACGATATATTTTTAAATATATATTAATTACATATTTTTGAATATACCGGGTGATCCAAAAGTCACTAGACTTTTTAAAATCTTATAATTATTAAACTATTTAAAATTAAACGATGCGGTTTGCAGAGAAATGCTTAAAAACATGGGAGATTTTTGTTTTTAATGAAAAAAAATATATATGTATACATATATGTTGCATATTAGTTATAATTTTCATCAACAGCTGACGCTAGTGTTTCATGTAGAATACAATCTTATCATGCGTTAAATAAGCAGGCGAGTTAACTGCGCATTATCTCGTAACATTTGAAACAGTTTCTGCCACAGGTGAAAGACATGAAGCGCTATTAAAAAATAAAGTTATCCCTTACTTGTAAGATTGACAAGCACTCCATTCAATAACATTTATGCAGGATGGAGCTCCTCCGAACATAGCTACTCCTGTCACAACACTTCTGAGGTCGACATTTGGAGATAACCAATGTCCTTAGTCAATGTTTTCCACAAAAATTGCCCCCAAGGTCTCCAGATCTCACACCTTGTGACTTCTGGTAATGGGGTTATTTCAAGCCGAGTATGCATAGAGATCGGCCTACGTCTTTGGCGCTGTTAAAAGAAACTATACACTACCATGTGTCAGGTATACCCTCTGACACGCTTTTTAACACTGTGCTGGGTGTCTTCAATCGTCTGACGACTGTAATTATCAGTGATGGGAATCAAATTGAATAGCTGTAGGTATTGAAGCACTTTTATTCATATCAGCGAACTGTATTATCATTTCATAAGTCTGTTAATGGAACTCCAGCGCCACCTTTTGGTCAAAAATATAACTAATATAAATATATTTTTTTTCATTAAAAACAAAAATCCCACGTGTTTTTGGGCATTTCTGTGCAAACCGCATCATTTTATTGTAAATAGATTAATAATTATAAGGTTTTAAAAAGACTAGTGATTTTTGGATCACCTGGTATATTTCATTATGGTAGTTTTTTTTTTTTTTTTTTTTTTTTTTAATAATTAAACATTCTGAAAAATTTCATGAACATTAATTTTAGGAATAAGCGTATTATTTTCTTTTAAAACTATATTTACGCAAAACATATTTTTCAAATTGAAATATTTATGATATACAGTTTGGTTCAGATCTATTTTTCAAAAGCCTATATTTGGGTCAATAACACGATAACTAACAAGAATCGAATTTAAATGTGTAATCGAAAACGCCAGTCACATGCGCTAGGTGTCAGAAACGCAGAGACCGAAAGGTACGAGAAGGGTTACAAATAATGATAATTTATTACACGAAGACGAGTTTACAAAACATTTTTTTTTTTAAATAAATAAAACTTTAAAGTAGAAGTTGCGGCCAGCAGAGGGAATACATGCCTTGCAACGGCGGCGCATAAATCGAAACATATTCGCAAACAATGCCTGGCATATCGGCAAATCTATTTGCTGCGACAGTTCGTGTCAAAAAATCCCTTTCCCCAGGGGACACTACGATATACACTATGATTTTTAGGCAACCTGAAAAAAAAAAAAAATCAAGAAAGGGCAGGTCTGGTGAACGGGGTACCCACGGGATAGGTCCAGCACAACCAATCGATCGCACGGAAAACGAATCGTTCAGATATTAGGAAGAAGTGCAAGAAAAAGGTTTTGAAGCTCCGACCTGTCACACTGACCTTTGATCCACATCCACTGCTTCATATTGAATGACACGTCGCTCGAAAATTCCTGAAGGACTTGAAACAGAAAGGTGGTAAGATACTTGTAACTCGCCCCGCCCGAAGCCACCCGAGTAAACAGAAAGGTGGTAAGTCTCACCATCTAATATCGATGGAAGCAAATAGGTGTCGGTTGTTCTAGCGCCCTAGCAACAGTTCCATTGCAATTAGCTCCTAAGTAAACGGGGTGCATATCCACTATTTCTCTATTTATGTTTGGGATTCATCCTTCCTTAAGCTCATACACAAAATTACACTTTTCATCGATTCACTGAAGTCAGTTTTTCTCGAGACCTCTAGCATCCTCTCGCGCGTCTTCTTTGCTCACGTGACTATATGCTCCTATTTGATTTATGCTTATTTTCGTGTTCTTGACCTCCATGTAAATTTTTGAAAAATGGTTCTCAATCATCCTGCATGTAATTATTTTTGTATTTCAAACATTTATTAATAATATTGTATAAAGGTTTCTATTATAAATCTATTAAGTAGCATTAGTTTTCCTGAAATAAATAAAAATAAATAAATAAATAAAAATAAACAAAATTAAAAAATCTGATTTAAACACTCATGATTTCGTTATACGCTGATTGGAATATATATATATGAAAACATTGACAATTTTGTGTGAGGAAACAGATTCGTAAATAAATAGTCAGGTTCCAGTCCACGAGCTTTCCTGAAACAAGCAAAAATACCTGATATTCCAACTACAAAACTGACGAAAATAGGACTACATATACCGCCGTGATAAATATAGATGTTTTTTCAGGAATAGTATTCCGCGGCCTATTACAAAATCTCTCACTGGAAAATGCACAGCTTAGAATTCAATGAAAGTTATTTGAATATAGATGGCACACTTTTGTTTTCTTTGGCGAAAATTAGTAGCAAGAACAATACATTTTACCAAAACAATTAACTCCGTGAAAATTGAGAAATCTTTTATTAATTCTTGCTATCCTGAAATAATATTTGCTGTTAAATTTAATCGCTTATCTCGCCAATCTTATCTCGTTTGTAGCCAACGAAGGTTTTGATTTTGGCATCGATTTTGGTGACTTAGCATCGAATTTGGCGAATTGGCGATATAATGTGGGTATAGGATAGCGATAAGTGGGTATAAGATAACGATAGTTTAGGTTGTCAAAGTTCGTAAGCTCTAACTTCGATAAGAATTGAGCTTTGGAATTTTCCGTAAAGTTTTATTGGTTTATAAAATTCTATAAATTACCAACAAGAGTGTAAAAAGAAAGGTGATTATTGGTGATTGTTGACTCGGATTTGCCTATATCTTCATGTTAATATCTATATGGTATTACAGTAAAAGTGTAAACAGGTAGTAAAGTTTTCATCTCCTAGAAAATGGGCGTTGACTTTGCGTCAAATTAGGCATTCAAATGTGGCGAAAAGTGGTAGTATACGATTTATAATTTTGGAAACTCTAACTTTAATAGGAGTCGAGTTATGAATTTTTTTGTATTTATTCATTGTAAAAATGGCTGTTTCATTTTATTGTTCCGAGAATAGTCATTGATTATTGATTCTTGTGGCCCAAAAAACAGTTTTAATCGAATGTTTCCTAAATATTCATTAAAAATGTGCATTCATACACAAGAGTCTGTTTATATCTTTAAGAATTACTTTCTACACGTAAAAAAGTCAACAACTTGTATGCAACATCATTACGGACTCTATATACGCACTGAATATTCCTTAAATATAGTGCATTCGTCGACTAGAGCCTGTTTGTGTCTTTAAGATACACATAAAACTGTCGATAACATTCAGAACAATATCATTACGCGTTCTATCATTAGTTTATTTTGGAAATCAGTATGGTGGTAGGTCATCCATAATTGCCAAAACTTTTGTACTTTTGGCCACGATCAATATAATTTTCGTAAATATCTACAAAATTGGAATTCACAGTAAAACTAAAAAGAAAGATGCACAACTAGATGTTATAACAAACCCATGCACCAGTTTGCAACGTTCTACATCCAACTGTTTTTGAGTTATACGACACACACACACACTTACGTACACACAGACGTCAATCTAAAAAATCAATATCTAAAAAATGGTAGTTCGTATTAAGACCAAAGTGCCAGGTGTACAGCGAGTCATAATGGCAGTCACAAATATAAATTTGCAACACTCTACAATCATTCGTTTTTGAGGTATTCGTCATACAGAATACTTTTCGCAAATCGGGATTACAATACTTCCTTATACAAAGTATAAGGAAGTATTGTAAATAAAACCATAATATAATCAGAATAAAATTAATATTATTCTTAAAAATTAGCAGTAATTTAGTAGAAAATCTAAATTACACAATTTCTAAGGAGAATTTTTGTGTTTTACGGGACAAAAGTGATATTGTTATCAAAGCAATCCTCAATTAGAAGAGAAATATTAAGTTTTCTTCAAATTATAGAGTTTATTTGTTCAGCTAAGCCACACACTGTATTTCCAGCTGGAGGAAAGAGGTTGCATCTAAGATTATTAATCTAAAAATTCACCTCAATCATGTTTAAACCAAATGCGTTAAATTTTAAAGGTTATATATTTATATCCAAGGCACGATTTCCTTTTGAAGTTCTAATATAGTATTTCACACTGACAATTTCCTCTTTCTCAAACTTGCATCAGTTTAAACATTCCGTGTTACTTTACTTCCAAGAACATCTCGAAATGGAAATTTTGTTTTAAATATTATTATAACTTGTGACAGTTTAGCTTATGATTTACAACATAAAAAAATATATACAATTATATATTTCATTTTGATTTTATACTGTAATTTAATTTTGAAAGTTCTATGCAATGTAATAACCTGTGTTATACGTGTAAATTTTAATAAAAAGATTTAATAATAATTTATGTAATATTTTAATGTCCAGTCTAGCATTAATGAACTTTCAGTCTTGCTGAAAAAAAAAATGTCCCACTCTAAATTACAGTTTAAATGTGACTAATATATAGGGATCAATTTTACAGTAATATGAACAATTACAATTACATTGTAAAGCACCATTAGACTACACTATAAAAATTTTGACGGTAGGCAAACGGTTAATTGAACGGCAGTTCTCTGTCCATACGTTTCACCGTATTTCTACATGATGACTAACCACATATTGATTTTATTGTTAAGAGACCGTAAAACAAATTAAAATATATATATAAATTATACACTAAATATAATACAAAATATAAGAATCTTACTACACACGTTACAAATACAGTACTTACATCCTTTCATTTACGATAAAAGGACTGTACTGATTTACTTTTTTTTTTTTTTTTTTTTTTTTTTTTTTCTCTCAAGTATGCTGAATCTAATCCGCCATAAGAGAAAAACTGTCAAACTAGAAGTAAAATTACTGTTAATTGACCTCAATCCAGTTAAATGGTTTTAAGACAATTTTTTTATTCATGATCTAAAGAAATCTTTGCGAATTAACGGTGTTTCTACAGTTTTGTAGATAAATGGTAATGTGAGAATAAAATATAAGGTTAATGAATCATTATTTTACGAATTTTTTTTATAATGTAGAACAATTAAACAACCAGAAATCCTCCTTCTGTATAGTTCTATGTGATTTTTAATTATTGTATTTAATTATTATTCCTATATGATATTCCTATCCACTATATTTAATTTAATTATCTCAACTCCTACCAATAGTGATATTACAGTTGCAATTTGGTACCTTTAAAATGATAAATGCTGAAATACAACTAAAATTAATATTGTTAATAGCCGTTACTCTTCTTGAAGAACATACACCAAAATTAAGTGAGCAATCGTTTTTATAATAGCTTTCTCATATATCGAATTTGATGAATTTATGTGTCATTGAATCTAAGGTACAGTTTTCCAGAAAACACTAGAGATGGCAATATATCAGCTCCACCTATTGGCTTATACGCACCAAAATTTAATTAGCATAGTCTTTTTCTATAAAGGAATTGTGTTAATAATATCACAAATGTTTGAATTTTATTAAAAGGTAAAGCAATAAAATTAAATGGAAAATAAAATATATGCGAGTGCAAAAATTAAAGAAATAACTTTATGTTTTTGTTGTATTCAAATAGCTCAAGCTAAATATTAAGACTGTAAAAAGGATTTCAATACATACATTTTCCTCAGTTTAATATTTATAATTTTATGAACTTGTATTACTCTAAAATTAAAGACAGTTATTTATAAAAATAATAAAAAGAATTTTCATCCATTGCTCTATAATATCATGCAAAATGTCGCAACCAGCGACTGTTCTTCTTAAACCAAACCATAAATGGACAAACAATCTTTTTTTTTTTTTTTTTTTTTTTTTTTTTTTTTTTTTTTTTTGTCATTGCGTCCAGATTTTAGACGTCACTTCGGTTAGTATGTTTAATGCATTAAATATTAATATTTAATTTTGTAACCTTGAAATTAGCAAACGTACATTTAATATAGTCACATATTATTTTTGAAATAACTGTCAGTTATGCTTGACGAGTAATGAGCGGATTTCGCCAATTAACGTATTATTTTTTTCACAAATCTTTGCACATATGAACTTATATATTGCTTACTCTTAATTCACTTTTTAATATTTCATAGGACATACTCTCCAGTCTTATGATAAAAAAGAAAAAAAAAGTGCTTTTATTTCAAACTGACTGTAAACTAATTTCGAGTCAAAATAAAATGGAACGTTCATTTTAAGGGTCTGTTATTGTAATTTCTTATGAATAATCCTTAATTTATTCCAGAAACAGCCCTCTAAATCTCATTAACATATATTATTCTGAAGTTGAAGTTAATTATACTTCTTATTTAAGCTTTCAAATCTTAGTTTGTAACTTCCTCAAAAATGTCCTTATAAATGTCCTAATTAATGTCGCTATAGATGCTGATATAGAGACATCCAGAAAATTGGGTAAATAGCGCCTCAGTAGCGCCTGTGAAATATGTCACCTCCATCGTGGCGCTAAAAGCGCGTTCAAATTAATATGAAATTAAATTGCCGTGTTTGGCAACAGTAGTAGAAAGTCAGTTCTTGTTGTGACTGTGGTGGCGAGTATTGATGAAGATAATGATGAACTTCTATAAACATTTAATTAACATTTAGCACCATACATTACTTTATATACATATATGCAAATTTTAAAGAACATTTCGATATATTTTGATAGTCGATAATAGTGTTCATGGAAAATAGTCACATCGATGTAAAAAGAATAGAATAGAATAAGTTTTTATCGATGTTGCCAGATTCCTTTTTGGAAGTACAAAACTCGGGAGAAATAGAAATAAGTAACCAAGGAGGATATAATAATTCTCCCTCACTTGAAAAAAAAAGTGCCGAGTCAACCCTTAAGAGAAAATATAATCTTGTAGGTATGCTGGTTGACGACTCGTTCTAGTAGATCTTCGTACAGGTGGTGAAGAAATCTGTGGTTGATCTGTGGCTGGATATGTGTTCAGCTCATTTCCTTGAGGATTGATAACTTGATAATAAGCAGATTCATGATTTCTGTTATCGGAGGATTTCTGGTGTGGAATGGATGGCGATGCTATATTTTCCCTTTGAACATCTGATTTCTGTAGTTGTTTAATATGTCTCTTGATTTCCCTGCCTTTCTAATTTAACTATATAGTGAATATGTTCAAGCTTTCTAGTTATAACTCCTAGTTTCCATACGGTTTTATTGTTTATAAAAAAATTTCCTCTCACTCTCTCCCCCACATAGATTTTTCGAGTGTGAGGTCTAATCTTCTGTTCAGATTTCTTTTCGTGGTATGGAAACACTGCGTCAAGTTTAATACGAATTTGGCGATTTAGATACATTTCTGCTGGTGACTTTCCATTTGCTAAAGGCGTTGCTCGATATCGAAAAAGAATCTTTTGAAGTTTTAAGTGGATGGGAAGATTTTCTGTTGCCATTGATTTTAGTCGATCTTTCAGTGTTTGCACGTTACGTTCCGCAAGGCCATTGGTCGCTGGGTGTCCTGGTGCGATAAATTTTTGCTTTATTCCATTTATACGACAGAAATTTTTTAATGTTTCCTTCGTGAAAATTTTAGCGTTATCAGAAACCATAACTAGTGGATATCCATGCATTGCAAAAATTTCGTTAAGTAATTTCAGCATTTGGAGCTTTGTGTGAGACTTTGATTTCTACCCAACGTGATTTTGCATCCACAACGAGTAGGTAATAAAATCCCTGGAAAGGACCTGCATAATCGATATGAATTCTATCCCAATTATTAATTGGTAAATCCCAGTGGTGAAGTGGTGCCTTTGCAGGATTATGTCTCACTGAAGAACAATCTGGGCAAGATTTTACGAAGTTTTCTATGTCCCTGTCGATATTCTTCCATATACAATAACGTCGAGCTAACAGTTTCATTTTAGTTATTCCAATATGCGTGGAATGTAATTCTCTTAGGACTTCAGGCTGTAGTTTTCTCGGTATTACAATGCGATTACTCCTAAATAAAATTCCATTATCCAGAATGTAGTCATTGTTGATGGAGCTTGATTGAAGTTCTTTTTTTATCTATGACAACTCCTGATCGTTTTCTGTTTCTCATATGATAGCATCTGCAGTTAGAGTTTCAGTTGATATTTCAAAAATATTAGATGCACATATTTGATGAACTTCGTCGTTTATATGTGTGTCAGCCGATGCGTAATTCTGGTTGACAGGAGATCTAGATAAACAATCTATATTTTGATTTTCCAATCCTTTCCTAAATTTGACGGTGTAATCAGATCCAGCTAAATAAGAGGCACAGCGCAACAGTCGAGCTGATGTCATTTTTGGAAGACTTGCTTTTCTATGAAATATCCTGGATAAGGGCTGGTTATCAGTGATTAGGAGGAAATTTCTACCATAAAGATAATCGAAAAAGTGCGAAAATCCAAATACGATTGCTAAAGCTTCTCGGTCAAGTTGAGAGTAATTTTTTTCAGCTTCTGTTAAGGAACGGGAAGCAAAAGCGATTGGCTTTTCTACATCATCGATGGTATGTGATAAGATAGCAGCAACTCCGACTGGACTAGCATCTGTCGCCAGTGTAACAGGTAATTCAGGATTGGAAGGTACTAACACTCTGTCACTGAATATCTCTTCTTTAAGCTTAATGAAAGCCTGCTTACTTTCTTTATTCCAGCAAAATTTCTGATGTTTCCGCAGAAGCTTGCGTAAAGGGTAAGTAATGGTCGAAACGTTTGGTATGAATCGAGCATAGTAAGTCACCATACCTAAAAACTGTCGCAGTTCTTGACATTTGATTATTTGTTAATCATGGATATATAATTTAAATAGAGATTTGATTACCTTATTTGATTACCTTATAAATGTCAGAAAATTTCTGATGAAGAATACAATGTGATTTCTCATGAAAATTTTATGATCTGCTTGATTAGAGATTTGAGATACAAATAAAAACAGGGATAGTTTTTTCTTTTTCTTCTCTATCTCCTTTTTTTATAATTATTATTAATTAATAAAATATTTATATTAAAAGAAAGACTGCGTTATTAAAAAAAAAAAAGTTTTTCATTTATTTATTTACTATCAATTTGAAATTTGACATACTATAAAACACTATAGCTGTATATTTTAAGCTTAAGTATTTTAATGCAAAATTTTTCTCTTAAATCTCAGTACGGTGGAATTTCTGAAATTCACATAATATGCAATCATTGTATAATATAAAAAAAAATAATGATAATGCTATATCTTGGATAGAAAAGTTCTATGCTTTTGTTTCAGAAACGATAGTCTGACAAATCCATTAGAAGAGATAAGGAAAATGTATCCTTAAGATTAAACGTATCCTAAAATGTTAAGTGTCCTCCTTGAACTTATCTTAAAATGTAATAGGATTAAATAAATACTTAGGAAATTAAAAAAAGAATGTTCCGTTTTAATAAAAAAGAAAATTAAGAAATAGAGCGTATTAAACATTCAGTATTCAACAAGATTGATGTACTATATTTCGCCGCTAAAAAGTAGGAGGGATTTATTATTAAAGGCCACTTAACCTCTTTTATTTTTTTATTGTTATTATTTAATTTCCGTAAGTTTTATATTAAGCTTTTTTTTTTCTTTTTTTTTTCAATGTGATAATAACCAATTCTTTGATGATGTATATTGAAAAGTATTTCAAAAGAGATTAACAAATGATTGCGGAATAAAGAAAATTGATATGCGTATTTGTTTAACTTAATAATTCTAAAAAATCTCTAAATTAAACTGTTTACGATTTTATCATTTCGATGAAATTATGATATTTTGAATAAAATTCATTTTTTATGTTGAAAATAAATAAAACTTTTAATATGACGCATATTTAATTCATAAAAAAAAATAATAATAATAACTAGTTATTTCAGACGATTAATAAGACTACTGGCAGTGTCTAAATTACACATGGCAATTGCGCATTAAAATGACGCTTGACAAATTGTTTTAAAATATTTGATGGTTTTGTTAACAATTGTATGTGAAAGAAAAAAAAAATGTTATTTTTCTGCATTGTACACAGAATAGAAACAACATTCTAAATGCTAAAAACTGAGCTCTTTCCTTAAAGTTGTAATTTAGAAAAATATTGCATGTTATAAAAACATGACCAGTGAAGTCAACAATTACATTAGTAAAAATAAAATACTGGTGTTATTAAAACCTAAAACTAAAACTTATATTAATGAAGAGAAGCAAACCGCTCTATAGGTATCTATCCGCATGTTCCTCGCTCTATCTGCTCGTCTGTCTGCCTCCAGCGTCCATAAATATTTTCAGAATTTCTTCAAAATAATATGTTATTAAAATTCACTATGGAATATTTCCTATTAAAAATGGTATTAACAGTCCCTGTACAACTGGTTTTTGTGCAGAGACACACAATATAAATGGCAATACATTGTGTTTTATGAGAGATATTTTTATAAATTACATTTAAATATTTATCCCCTGAAAAAAATCATAATGAAATTGACATTTACAGTTATTATGTTAAAATGTTGTTTTGCATAAAACATATGTTTAGCAATCAGACTTACAGGGATGCACTGAAATATTCAGATACACTAAGGGTTACAATTGGAATTGCTGGAATTGTATTTCCGTTGTCTTAAGTAATTTTAATTCGCTCCAACAATATTTAACAATGATCATTAATTTAAATAATTTATTTATCTCCCTTTCTGACATTTTGTCTGTCCGTTGTGTAATACCTTAGCCAAAGAAAATTGAAGGTTAAACGATGTCACGTATAGTTGAATAGGGTTGATAATCAATGCAAAACGCATGATTTTTCATTTTTTTTCTCTCTCTTTTTATTTTGATAAATAAGTTGGAAAATACATTTTTTTCTTAAATAAAATAAGCCAAAAATGACAATTATAACCGAATTTTAAATTTATTATAATAAATCTAAGACTTATTATTAACTAGATGACAAAAATTAAACAACAAATTTATTATGCATAGTTTTGCGCTTAGTTTAACAAAAGTAATTTTGCAGTCAAATTAATCTTTTGTCAGCAGAGAAATCTGTCTCTACCTTTCGGAATGTCATGAGAATATATTTGTTCATTTGGACGACACTGTTTTATTAAGAGCTTGAGGGAAATGTTCCATTTGGAAGTGAACTTAAAAATTCATTGTAATCATGTATAAAACATGAGATAAAGTCAGGGGATTTATTTACGTTAAAGGAATGTTCTCAAAATAGTGATATTTTCTATTGATTCAAGTATTATTGACTATCTTCTGTTGTTGAAAATTTTAAATAAATTTCATTTACACATAAATATGTGTATTGTAAAGAAAACGTACATAATGTTCGGAATATGAAATTGCAGTTAGAAAAATACATATTTTGTATAGAGTTACGTTACATTTCGATCAATAATAATTAAAATATAAAATTTTTCTATTCTGAATTAATAATTATTTTCTAAAAATGTACGCAATTTATAAAGTTTTAAAATACATATTGAAAATATAACAAAACATATTTTCTTTCTTTAAATTTCTAGATCAAACAATCTTCTACAACCCCCGCCCCACCCCCCCCCCCAAAAAAAAAAAAAGAAAAAAAAAAAAAAAAGAAATTATATTATATTCCAATCAATTATTTAGGTTACATCTTTATATATATATTTCTTTTGTGCGTGTGTATGTCACTGAACTCCTCCTAAACGGCTGGACTGAGTTTAATGAAATTTTTTGTGTGTCTTCAGGTGGATTCGAGAGTGGTTTAGATTTACAAATGAAAGTTCTAACTTAATTAGTTCGTTCGTAATTAATTTTTAACCAACTCTTTCAACAACTTTTCCACCTAGATGGCGTGAGTTGTCGTAAACACGATGTCAGAATTTATTTAATGTTGAAATGAAAAATGAATTTTTAACCGTAAGTGTTTAAAATATTTTTTCAACGTTAATATTGTTAAAATGTTAAAATTAGTTAAAATGGTATATTCTTTTAAAAAATTCGTCACTATATTATGTTAAACTGAAAAATGAATTTTTAGGCCATAATTTTTTGTGCAGATGGAAAATGTACTAAAAGTTTTCCGAAAAATTTCCCGATCACAAATGTTGACGGATATCCAATATATCGTCGAAGAAATCCCGAAAATAGCGGACAATCTTATCATCTATGGCGGTCATCTATGTCAACAACATAGATATTGACATTGATAACCGTTGGGTGGTCCCATATTCGCCTCTGCTGAGCAAAACATTCAATGCTCATATTAATAGCAAGAAATTCAAACTTTTTCACACACCATAAATTTTAAATCAGCACAACCGGTTTCAAAAGGACGTAGCCTTTCTTCATCAGGTGCAAACACGTGCAACTGCCTTGGAGGCAAAAGCAAGACTAGGACAAAATCCAGAGAGGGAGGAGCAACACAAACAACCAATAGGAAGCAACATGCAGGACAGGACCAATCAGAGAGGAACACACGTACACACACACCACAAAATGAGGAGGGAGGAAAGGAGTAAACAATTATTTTATTTTTTTCAATAATATTAAACTAATAAGTAAATTTAATAAAATTTATCCATTAATTATTATTATTTTTATTTAAATTAGAATTATTTTATTATAACTAATATGATGTTATAAACATAATGATGGAAATTATTTAATTGAATTAAACAAATTTTTCCAGGCTGTAGACAGCAAAGTGGAATCAGATTTTTCATTGATAATTTTATCACGATTAAGGTAAATAGATAAATTTTCTAAAAAATCCAGTTCGGAAACGCGTTTGGCATGAAAGATAATTTCGGCACTCTTAAAATTAAAACTATGATCAAATTCTCAATTGTGCTTCGCAATAGAAGATTTAGAAATTTCTTGATTAACAACATACGGAGAATGTTCACGTAAACGACATTCAAGATTTCTTTTAGTTTGACCAATATAAGATAAATCACAGTTATTACAAGGGACATTATAGATACCCCATTTTTGATGCTCAGGAACAGGGGATTTCGTTGAAGGGAATTGGAATTTATAAAATGTTTATAACATCATATTAGTTATAATAAAATAATTCTAATTTAAATAAAAATAATAATAATTAATGGATAAATTTTATTAAATTTACTTATTAGTTTAATATTATTGAAAAAAAATAATAATAATTGTTTACTCTTTTCCTCCCTCCTCATTTTGTGGTGTGTGTGTACGTGTGTTCCTCTCTGATTGGTTCTGTCCTGCATGTTGCTTCCTATTGGTTGTTTGTGTTGCTCCTCCCCCTCTGGATTTTGTCCTGCTTTCAGTCTTGCTTTTGCCTCCAAGGCAGTTGCACGTGTTTGCACCTGATGAAGAAAGGCTACGTCCTTTCGAAACCGGTTGTGCTCATTTAAAATTTATGGTGTGTGAAGAAGTTTGAATTTCTTGCTATTGTCTGTACGCCAGTTTTTTGAATTTATTTTTGGTGCTCATATTAATGTTTAGTTCTGCAGTTCAGTGAAGAGCATCAAATACATTTGCAAGTATGTGAATAAAGGCAGTGATATGGCTGTATTTCGAGTTGAAAATACCAATGTGAATGCTCCTCCGGTAAGTAACAACGATGAAATAACACTTTACCAAATTGGCCGGTACGTCAGCTCCAATGAAGCTGTTTGGCGTATCTTTGGTTTCCCAATTCATGAACGGGATCCAGCAGTTCTTCATTTAGCCGTCCATCTTGAAAATGGCCAGCGTGTATATTTCACGAGCGAGACAGCGATTGATCGTGCTATAAATCCACCAAAAATTACACTCACCAAATTTTTTGAATTGTGTAATCGTGCGAATGCTTTTGGTGCTTTTGCACGGACATTACTCTATTCAGAAGGTCCACGCTATTTCACATGGGCTCCAACAAAAAAATGGATGCCCCGCAAGCAAGGCACGCCGATTGATGCATGTCCCGGTTTATTTAAATCAAACACCTTGGGACGAGTATTTACAGTCAATCCAAGGCAGACTGATTGCTTTTATCTTCGACTGTTATTGGTTAATGTCATCGGCCGTTTGTCATTTCAAGATTTACGTAAAGTGAATGGACAACAGTATCCAACGTATAAAGAAGCACGCTTTGCACTCGGCTTGCTGGAAGACGAGAACCAGTGGGAGTGTATGCTTGCTGAAGTAGGACTGAACTGTACAGCAAAACAAATTCGTCTACTATTCGCTATACTGTTGACTACATGTTTCCCGGCCCGAGCAGAGACATTATGGGATAATCACAAAGATTCAATGACTGATGATATATTGCATCAACATCGTTCACGGTGCAACGATCTAACGATAGTATTCAGTGACGCTATGTTCAATGAAGCATTGATTGCTATTGAAGATCTTTGCATTATGATTGCCAACTTACCACTCAGTCATTTCGGTATGCATTCAACAAATCGAAATGCATCTGATTTAATAAGCACTGAATTAAATCGTGAACTACAATACAATACTGTAGAAATGGCAGCGATTGTTGCTCGCAATGTCCCACTACTGAATGAAGAACAAAGAACCATTTACGACCGCATCATGCTCGCACAAGGTGGATTTTTTTTTTTTTTTTTTTTTTTTTTTTGGGTGAACCAGGTGGAACTGGCAAAACATTCCTTATTTCGCTAATTCTCGCCGAAATACAATCAAATAATGGCATCGCATTGGCTGTTGCATCATCTGGCATTGCGGCAACTTTATTGGATGGAGGCAGAACAGCTCATTCATTATTTAAACTGCAACTAAATATTCAAAATAACCCAGACGCAATGTGCAACATAAAAAAACAATCGTCCATGGCCACAGTGCTGAAATAGTGTAAAATTCTTATCTGGGATGAATGCACTATGGCACACAAACATTCGATTGAGGCGTCGAACAGGACATTGAAAGATATAAAAAACAACGACAAACTATTTGGCGGCACTCTGTTACTCTTTTCAGGAGATTTCAGACAAGCACTTCCCGTTATTCCGCGTTCAACATACGCTGATGAGATCAACGCGTGCTTAAAATCATCGTCATTGTGGCGTAATGTTGAAAAAGTACAACTGAAAGTAAATTTGTACGTTCAAAAGCTTTAAGATCCATCCGCTGAAACATTCTCAAAACAATTGTTAGATATCGGCGATGGAAAAGTTACTACAGATGAAACTGGATGCATAAAATTACCGACTGCACAATCATTGATTCTCAAGATGCTCTTATTGACCAGATATTTCCCGATATACACAGACGATACACAAATCATGAGTGGCTGGCAGAAAGAGCAATTTTAGCAGCAAAAAATGTGGACGTCAACGAATTGAATCTCAAGATACAACATTTGTTACCAGGAGACTTGGTGTCATACAAATCTAATGATACAGTTTGCGATGCCACCGAAGCTGTAAATTATCCAACAAAGTTTTTAAACTCATTGGATTTACCAGGCATGCCACCGCATATTTTACAACTGAAGGTTGGATCTCCGGTTATTTTGCTTCGTAATTTGAACCCACAACGGTTGTGCAACGGCACGCGATTAGTCATAAAGAAATTAATGAAAAATGTTATCGAAGCCATCATTTTAAATGACAAATTCCGAGGTGAAAATATATTACTACTACGAATCCCTATTATACCCACAGATGTGCCAATTCAATTTAAACGCCCTCAATTTCCAATTAGATTGGCATTTGCAATGACTATCAATAAGTCTCAGGGCCAAACGATGTCTGTCTGTGGCTTAGATTTGAGCACATCATGTTTTTCACACGGACAATTATACGTGGCTCTCGAGTGGGCAAACCATCCAGTTTGTTTGTATTGGCGAAAGATGGGATAAAAAAAAATATTGTACACTCTGTTGCATTAAGGGATTGATATTGTTTTTTAGTAATATTGTTATAAGTAGCGATATGTATATAATTTTAAAGAATCAATTTTAATAAATAAAAAAATAAATAAATGATTGGTGTTTTGTTATTTTTATATTATTTCACCGTTCACAGCGCTCCATACATCTTCCACTTATATACCACATCCTTACACACTTACAATAAGTTAGTTATTTTTTTCTAGCAAAATTTTCTCTAGAAATAATTTATATGACAAAACAACGTTTGTCGGGTCAGCTAGTATATATATATATATATATATATATATATATATATATATATATTAGGGTGGTCTTTAAAAATTAACATTTAAATTTTTGTATGGAGCACCCACTTACTTCGTTCTATGTATAAAATAATGACCTCCACAAAAATTTCAAAAATTTAAAACATGTTTTAAGGGTGGCTACCAAAGTTTGAAAAAATAAAATTTGACAAATTTGACATACTTTGTAATTTCATTATAAATTTTTATATTTTAATTACATCAAAAATCGATAAAATATACATTAAAATATTCATTTTAAAATATTAAAATACACATAACATAAATTTCAACATTTCGAGCCTTAATTTAGGCTCTTCATCAGTATCCCCCCCCCCTTCGCGTACAGGGGTTATTTATAATATTCCCTGTAAATCTTGTAGTTCTGTTTATATTGGAGAAACTGGCCGTTCTCTTCATATGTTGAATTCTCGAATATAAAAGAAATTTCAAAAACCGCGATATTCGTTTTAAATAGTGCAGCATGCCATAGAAATCGACTGTCTACATGATTTTAACAGTACTAAAATAACCGTATCTAATTGTTCAAATTAACATTCAACAAATTTACTGGAAGGTTGGTGTACGAAACTGAATTTTTCACAGCTTAATAAGGCATGCACAAGTCCTGCTGAATATGCTGTACTTTCGAAAAGGAAATCTGTTGTTCTTCTCAGCGTTTACTTTTGATGCAATTTACTGACAAGGAGCCTAAAATAAGGCTCGAAACGTTTAAATTTATATTATGTGTATTTTAATATTTTAAATTGAATATTTTAATGTATGTTGTCTCGATTTTTAATGTAATTAAAATATAATAATTTATAATGAGATTACAATATATGTCAAATTTGTTAATTTTTAATTTTTTTTAAACCTCGGTAGCCACCCTTAAAGTTGTTTTAAAATTTTGAAATTTTTCGGGAAATCTTTATTTTATACATAGAACAAAATAAGCGGGCGCCCCATACAAAAAATTAAATTCTAATTTTTAAGGACCGTCCTTTTATATATATATATATACTAGCAGACCCGGACACGCGTTGCTGTGACTAAGCTATACGTTGAATTATACGGCTGTAAACTATTTAGTACAGTCAAATTATTATTTACGAACAAAGACGAAAACGTTGTAGCCGATGTAAAAACCCACAGGGTTGAGATTTGAAACTTAGGTCAAAATTTGGAAGCGATTGATAAAAATTTTCGTAGTGTTGATATTAAGCACAAATTAATTTTATTGTAGGGTCCTATAAATTTTAATGGAGAAGTGATATACATTATTTCTAATGCTACTTTGGATAATATTGCTAAAATGACTAATATATAAATTAAATTCTATTAAAATTCTATTAAAATGAAAGTACAAAAGAAACAGACGATTTTAAAATCAATTTTTTATTGAAGAGTGAAATATAATATATGCTATAATGGATAATTTTACTATAAAATGACATCATCATTTTAAATATTTTAAAGAGGGCAACAGCTGTAGTTATAAAAGGAAAACAATAAGGCTAAACCAGAAAAATAAGTAAATTTGATAAATATTTTAAAACTTTAAAATGGAAATCTTATGAAATATTGGACATTTAAAGTAAATACATGTATCATTTTAAATAGAAAAAGATTTTGGAAAAGTTTAGTGTATTTTAACGAAGTGATGAGAAGTTTTTGAGTATGTTAAAATTTTAATAGTAAATTCAAATTAATAAAGATGGGAAACATTGAGGATTAAGATAAGAATAATTATAAGATAAAAAAAAAAAAAAACTTTTTATATACCATGCTTTTAAATTTTAATATACTAATAATATACTAATTAAAAGGAAAATGATAAATATTCTACCATAGTTTGAAGTCAAATTTGTTTTCAAATGTCTAAATAAAATATCTGATGTAAGATACTAATATTTTGCAGCGGAATAGATTTCATTTCTGTCATCCTTGGCAAAAAAAAAAAAAAAAAAAGAATATCGCCAAATTATCTGGCGAAAATATTTAATTCCTTTCAAAAATCATGGTTATTTTAACAACTTATATTAAAAGAGTAATGAATAATATGAAACAATATTTCGTACAATACATATTACATGTCATACATACGTACAATGAATAATACATATTACATTTCGTACAATGCATACATCTGGCATGTATATTTTTGTGTTACGCTTTTGATCGCCAAATAATAATAATAATTAAAAAAAAAAAAAAAAAAGCCAAGGGCGACAGAGTTTTGAAATTTAAAATTAAAATTTTGACAGCAAAATAATTCAATCTAACACCCGCGATAATTAATACATATCTATACCCAAATATAAGGATTAAAATCGGGAAATAAATTTCCTCGATTTTTAATAATTTCTTACAAAAAATCCAGTGGGCAATTAACATAGGAAATCTTTTTCTTGGCTGCACAAACGGTCAGTGAGTCACACTTCGCTTGCGTATAGAACTCATAGATATAGTATAGCATATATAGAATAGAGTGATCATTGGGGAGAAAAAAGTTATTCCTTTTCATTTGGGAAAAGACGACGTTTTTACCAAAATATGGCCGTCTTTCCCCGAGTGAATACACGCGGGAATACATACTAATATTTTAGCAAATAAAATTTATGAATAATTTATTTGCTAAAGGGGAATGGAAGACTCCAGATACAGTTTCAAATTCATATTTCTTTCTTTCTTTTCTTTTTTTTTTTTTTTTTTTCTTTTTTTTTTTTTTTTCAATGCCACTTAATGGCTGTTTCCAAAGCTTTTATTTATTTATTTATTTTTTTTTTTTCGGCATCAAAAATCTTTGTACGATAACATGGGGATGAGAGATCTATATATATTACTATATCTATGATAGAACTACATTAGCACTTTATCAATGTGTATAAAATCTTTAAATTGATTATGACGTCAATTTTCGTGAGATGCATAATTTAACTTTTTATAATTTTTTAACGTTCACGTTTGATTAAATGTATTTATTTTTTTGTCGAAAGAAAATAAACTCGTATTTTTTTTTTTTTTTTTTTTGGCAACAATTAAATTAATGGAACTCACAGATATTTTGGAGCAACTTTAATAAAGGTCTATAATTAACAAATAATTGCAATAAAACAATATTGTGACAATAAATTGAGATAAAAACTATCCTATCTCTCAAGTTGGACCAAACTGCACACAGTGTGCAAAATTTCATTAAAATCGGTTCCTTAGTTTAGGAGTTTACCCCGGACAAACATCGTGACACGTAATTTATATATATATACAGATACACGCATTGACCACTTCGCTGGTCACTATATTTAAATGAATTCTTAAAATATCATGCCGCTTATTTATATAAAATCTGAATAAATCAAGAATTAAAAAAAAAAAAAAAAAAAAAAAAAAAAAAATGTCATTGAAAATAATTAAAAGCTTGTTTTGCGTTACCCTGTCTTGTACTTTTAGTACTAGCGTTCCTGCTCGAAAAGTGCTGACTTACTGCTCTCTCTATCCCTCCCCACTCCAGATTTCCGTCTGCATCATTCTCACCCCATGTTTGGGTAAGGCGGTAAAGAAGTCCTAGAGTCTAGGACTTTAAAATTTTATTTAAATTTAGTTAGTTATAAAATCTAATTAGTAATAAATAATTTGCAGCTTCATGTTACCTTTTTAAATGTCTCCCCTTCTCCCCCCCCTTTTTTTTTCTTACTTTTATGCAAATTCAGTTTTTTTTTTTTTTTTTTTTTAATCTTTATATTTTAAGGTATAATGTTCCAAAGACTAAAACCTCTCAATAGAAAAATATATTTCGTGTAATAGTATTGGAGATAATTTAAAAATGAATGGAATCAGTCAAGGAATCTTGACTTTTTTAGTTTGTGTTGAGTTGTAGAAAAAGCATTGAAAACTAATAAGGTCAGGAGCATCTCTAATGAAATTTTAAGAAAAGGAGGAAATTACTGAAAAATGCGGACAAATGAGAACAAACGTCCAAAAGTGAGGACAAATGAGGATATGAGAACTTTTGGAAGCAACTGAGGACAACACTTAAAAAATTAGGACAGTCCTCGAAAAATGAGGTCGTCTGGTCACCCTATCCTAGACGGGCTCGCGTGCAGAAACAAGCGTATTCACATATAAAACTCGGTTTGGTCATGAATCCTTCGATAGGACCACAAATCCGTTTACCTGACATAAATTAAAGCAGAGTTTCACTTGAAAACGTGCTACGCTTAAAAGCGTGGGAAAATGATAAAAATTCGCAAAATGACTTTACAGCGTGTTGGATGCAAATAATCAACCCACATATCGAAATTCCTAATGCAGCTTCCGCAAAACCCTGTGCTTGCAGCAAAAATTTGAGCTCTTGAATTTGCCCCATAATTACAACCCCTAAAATCGAAAATTTCAAAGATTTTTTTCGGAAATATCCTCAAGACGCACAGCCGTTTTCAAACTTTTTGTATAATTTTTGATAGAGTTCTACTAGAAAATACAAAACTTGCGACAACCAATTCCCAAGCAATTTGCACCTTCCCCACCTTAATAATGAAAGTTTTAAAGTCATTCAGAAAGTTTTTTTTTTTTTTCTTTCTTCAAGTTTAGTTTTCCCGTGTACAATTTCTTCGCCGTGAAGATATTTGGAATCGAGTTATGATTGCAAAAGTGCTGTTCTCCCCAGAAAGTGAAGGGGGCAAAATACTGCTTAGTTGGGGGGGGGGGGGGGGGTGGCCAGAATTCGAATCTTCAAATCAAAATTCGTGGCCAAATCTACTTCAGAATTGCCAAGATATTGTTGAGTCAGTAAGCTTATATCTTTTTAATATAGAGAGAAGGAAGTTTACGTGAATTAACGCTTTTCCCTTCCTTCCTTTCTTGGGTGCAATAACTTCTTAAATTTATAATGTTTGTTTGAAAGGTATTGGAATTTGTTACATTTTAAAACAAATATTTTGCCAATATCTCTTTTCTTCATAAAGATATGTATGTTTATGAGAAATCCCTCTTTGATCCCTCCTTCTTTTATGGGGAAAAATTCCTAAAATTCCTGAAGTTGGTTTATAAGTATTTATGTTTGTTATATTTTAAAGGAAAAATTAACGATTTTTTTTTTTTCAATTTGAGATATAGACGATTTTTTAAAATCACGTTCTGCCCTCTGTACCGCCTTTGAGCGTCGAATTTTGTAAAATCGCCTAATAGTGTGTCTCTGCGTCACAGAATGAATGTTTTCGCAACATCTCTTTCTTCTATAATGGAGCAGAAGTTGGTGCTGGAAATGATAAAACAGTCGATGTTTAATCGGTTAATAATATATGTATAAATAATATTAACATTCGTAATATATATATATATATATATATATATATATATATATATATATATATGGGGGGGGGAGGGATTAATTGAGATTTTATTACCATTTAGTGTTGCATGCATTGGTGTAGGAAATAAATTTATTCTCTTTCTTGAAAAATAAAATTAATGCCTGATTAAACATCTTATGGCGATATTTGAAACAAAAATATGATCAGTAACTTAACTTGTTTTTTTCTTAATTAGAATCTGAAATATTGAAATTGTAAAATATTACAGCGCCATGACACCTCAAAACTTGTAAGTCAGGTGAAAATTCGAATTTCATTACCTACGGTAGTCGGTTAATGGAAGTAAATAGAAAGAGAAATATTTTTACCATAAGTAATTAAAATCTGAAATATTGAAATTTTAAAATATTACAGCGCCATGACACCTCAAAACTTGTAAGTCAGGTGAAATTTCGAATTCCATTACCTACGGCAGTCGGTTAATGGAAGTAAATAGAAAAAGAAATATTTTTACCTTAAGTGTATTTGTGTTGCTATAAGAACTGGTATCTTCTTTCGAGAGATATACTGTCAGGCGCGCTAGGATAAAATTTAATTTGCAATTAAAATGTAAATCTTTTGTTTATTGACCGAAATCGATTAAATTTGAACTGCAAGTTTTTTTTTTTTTTTTTTTTTTTTTTTTTTTTTTTTTTGTGGTGTTAAGATTGCGTACTAAGTGTCGTGTGCGAAAGTGGAAAATTGAGAAAATTGAAAATTGCAATTTTTAATCCCAGTCAAAAAACATCTGACCTGAATCAGTGGCAGATATTTTTTTCGCTTCCGCTGTCGAGACATTCATCTGCAAAGCTAAAATTCTTGTGATTTGTTGCCAACGTTTTTTTACAGTTTACATAATTTAAAAAAATGTAATTGTCCGATCGATAAGCCGTTTAAACCATCGGATTCAGAAAAAAAAAGCTATTTCCACTTTGGTACTTTGTTTGTAACAATGCGACTGATATTTCTAATTTATTTTCCACTTTTTCCGTAAAAATGTCTCTTTTTAAGCAATTAGCCATGAATTATCGGTCAATTTTCGTTCGACATAGGTCGGCGTTTTAACTAATATCTCCACTAATTAGGGTTGCATCGTTTCGTAAATTAGATAAAGAACATCTGTGGTAAATTCTCCGTCCGACGGTACCTGTCCGAAGTCCGTGCGACCATTAGTGTCCGAGTTTTAGCCATTTCTTCAAGCCATTTCTCACAGACAGACAAACACACACAGCCGTGCAGATTTTATTAATATAAGAGATAACGGGAGAAATATCATCTATGAAAGGTTTTTTTTTTTTTTTTTTTTTTTACAGTTCGTGTCTGATAATCTTTCTTTCATTCTTTTTTTTTTCCATCCTAAATAAATTAATTAAAACAAAGCTTTTCAAATAATTTTATTTAAAAAATAATAATAATTAGTTAAATATATTTGCTGAAATTTAAAATTTCATTTGCATAGTTCTTACAGTCCTTGAAATTTCTTGATTTTCTGTACCAATAATATTACATAGCATTTTTACTTGCTCTTACCCATAAGGTAGAGAAAGTATTGTTTTTGGGTCAAATTTTCGAACGCGAGATTTTGTTATATTTACACGTTTTGAGGTCCGCTGAATACGAAAATCATGTTTTTAGCAAATGGTCTGTGTGTATGTCTGTCTGTCTGTGTGTCTGTCTGTGTGCTGTCTGTATGTCTATGTGTCTGTCTGTGTGTCTGTCTGTTATCAGCATATCTCAAAAACAAATTATGGCAGAAAGTTCAAACTTGGTATTCTAAATGTGTATCATATGGGGATGCTACAGTAAGCTTTTCGATAAGATCAAGCTAATGGTTTGTGTACAGGGACAATCAAGAGAAATCTAATACATTACGTCTATGGGGGAAATTGCAGGAAAGTAGAGTTTAACGTCTATAGACTGAACTAAACCAAATGAAACGAATATATATATATTGTAATAGAGATAGTTAACTGGGAAAATTTTTTTGTGTATGTAGGAGCCTCGCCTCCCCCCCTGGGGGGGAAGTCCCCCCTCGAGGGGAGTAAATTTTCATGATGGGTATCTTTTAAAAGAGCTCGCCAATACCTTTAAAACGAATGGTTGAACCATCGATCTGCGATAATTTAAAACAAAGTTATCGATATTTTTTACTTTTAAGAAAAAAAAAACCCTTAGAAAAAAATCGTACTTTTTTTTTTTTTTTTTTTTTTTTTTTTTTTTTTTTTGAGAATAAAATGGACTTTTTTTTTTTTTTTTGGATATTTGGTATTATACTACTTCTCTAATATGGAAATCGTCTGCATTATCATGAAATTTTTTTTTAAATAATAATTTTAATAAATTATTTTTTAAAAACAGACTTATTTTTTAATAACCGAATTAAATTCTATATAAATGTAGGTGCATTAATGAAACGGGGGGGTGAGGGTGGCGGTAGCCCCCCTCACACAGAACTAATTATCATATAAAACTCTTCCGAAGCCTAATATGAATTGTTTAACATAGGTTTACATAACAGTACTCGTTATCTTACCTATTAATCTGCAACCTGTATTTACTGTATTAAATTTCAGGGTAAGAGAAAGTCCTCTGAATGACACACCAGATTATTTTTACATAAATTAATCAACATAGCTTCATTTTTTACATTTTCCTTTTCTGAAAATATAAAGCTTAGTTTATGCGCTACAGTATTTGTAAAATCTCTGAAAGTAAACAGCAGTCATACTTCTAGTGGGATATGCATCTAGTAAATTTAGATACAGCATCTAGCAAATTTTACAAACACACATATTCACAGACATACATTTTTCTAAAAATGGTCATATCACATTCAACAAATTTTAAAGCAAGTAAATATCGTATTTAAAATAAGATTTTTATATTTTAGTCTTATGTCTAAATAATAAGTAAAAATATTATATATATATATATATATATAAGATTATAAAATATACAATTAATTTAAACAAACATATAACAGAATCATACATAAAAATTCACCATGATATTTAATTTTAAAATAAACGTAATAATAAATGATATTATACTATCACAAGAAAGAATAAATTTGGAAGCAGTAGGAGGAAACTTTTATATTTCTGAAAGATTGATGCATTTTCTATCCAAAGATGTAAATGGCTGTTATTTAAAATAACTTAACCTTATCCAAATGCAGTTTTTAATATCTCTTGTTGTATAGAATTATATTGATTTTTTTGAACTTGCCTAATCATTCAATTTCTGGATGATAGATATTGGGAACTCTTACAAATGTGAAATAACATATGATTAAGGAATGAGTAAAATTAATTTTACACTTTTATAAAAAATAATTTTTTTTAAGAAGAAACTTAAAATTGATGTATTCCCAATATAAATTTATTTTTATTCAGTAGCTATCGCTAAACTTTTTTTTTTTTATTCTTCATTTATTTTGAAAATGTAAGTAATTTTCTCTACAGAGATTATTTATTATTTTAGTAAAAACAGAAATGAGAAAAAAAAAAAAAAATCTTCTTTATCTCATCAATCACCAGTTCTATAATTACCATTTTACTAATAAAAAACGTCCTAATAAATAGCAAAAAAATATTTTTTAGCACAGAAGGCAATAATCTAATTTATTAACAGATAAGTTATTTCTAAATAAAATAGAAAGACTATCAAAAATTTATTTAAAAAAAAAATCAATATTATTTGACATTTCTAAGAAATATGAACCAAAAATTTCTACAGATTTCATTTGTTTTATATGTTATTAAGCAATTATAAACAAGTACATTCGTGTTTATATAATTTCACTTCATTTTTTTTAAACCTTTTTATGAATTATAAGTATGGGTAACTAAAGTGTACATAAAAGTTTTAGACTTAGTGTTCTTGAAGTTATTACACGTTTTCAGTTATAAGGAATCGGAAAATTAATATGAAGATGCAGTTTCACTCTGCATATATCCAGTTATGTCGCCTGACAATAAGTTTCCGCGGCTATTATCCGAAGAATGAATAATCATAAAGCGATACCAATGGTTTTAAAATATCACTTATGGTATAAGACACATTTTGATTACTAATTATCAATTTTAAAATCTTAGGAGGTTATTCAAAAGTTAAAATTTCTTAAGGTAACTGAATTATCAATAAAGTACACTGCATTTTAAGTATTGTTTTTATACTAAATACGACGAGCGAATTTTAAAATGTAGTTCATGATACAGACATGAACTACATAGATTATTCACTCACACACATACACATCATCTTAAAAATAGTGAAAAAGGACTCAGGGCACCTCAAAACGTATGGAAACATCAAAATTTCAAATTTGGATTTTTGACGTGATTGCAATACATTCGGAATTCTGAGAAAAGCCTAATTCAAACCATAATCGTTCTTAAATATTGTTAGACAGTGTTAAAAGTGCTTATTAATTAGGAAAACGCAGTTACAGAAATTTCAAATTATGACCCTTAATGTAATTGAATATTTTTGTGTGGCCTTGATTATATTAATGCTAATCATGCTATATTTTACAGAAAATATTTTTTTATGCATATGTATAACATATATCAATATACTTATTATTTTGGTGAAATAAAATTATTAATATATAGTTTATAAAAATACCTCTCATAGAACACAATGCTTTAGAATTTATTCGAGTATCCCTGTACTCAAACCAATAGTGGTATATACTACATTTTCAATAGTAAACACACGTTAGTGATCTTGAGTAACATATATCAGTTTCAAAAATTCCAGTAATTCTTACGGAAGTGAGATCTAAAACAGACGGATGGACAGACAAACTGAAATCATGAACACTTTCAACTTTATTCGAAAGTGTGGAAAAGAAAAGTTGAATTTGGATGTTGATCATTTCATTTAGAAGATTTTAATATCGAATTGAAATTAAATATAGGGTTTTATCAACATACATCTATAACAAGATATGCACATAAAAATATATTAAAAGTTATTTATTGAAATATTAATCATTTTTAAAAATGAACTAATGAAAACATTACTTATTTCAGAAGAAACAATATTTTAAGAAGATATTATATCTCTTATAGATAAATATTTAACGTTGTTGTTTTCTCCAATGAATATATATATATATATATATATATATATATATATATATATATATATATATATGTGTGTGTGTGTGTGTTATTTAGGAATAATTTAATTTAACAAAATATTGTAACTTAATAAAATAAGTATAATTATTTTTATCTTCTTTAAAATCAATGTGTAAGCACGTATATCACCGCTAGTTTTGTATTTCAACTTCTATATTTTTATTCGCTTATAGAAACCAGTATAAAACACATTAAAAGTTTTACATATTAAATGTTTTCTATTTTTTTACTTGCGGCATAAAAATATTTATTATTATTATGTTAATTTAACGCGTATTAACAACTTGAAAAAATATTAAAGCTTGTAATAGCCTAAAAAGAAGAAAAAAGAGATTCTCACAAAAATTTATTATTTGTTCAGGTGTCAAACAGCAAAGATATACATTTATATATATATACTTATCTCGTATATTTAGAAAGGTTTGAAATATACCTGATCGTAAAATCGTACTGATTATGCTGTCGGAAGTATCTCGTTCTAGAATTACTTAATGGCATTGTTTACAATTGCATTGTAAAGCAGCATTAGACTACTCTATAAAAATTTTGACCGTAGGAAAACAGTTAATTGAACGGCAGTTTTCTGTCCACGCGTTTCACCGTATTTCTACATGATGACTAACCATATATTGATTTTATTGCTAAGAGACCGAAAAATAAATTAAAAAAATAGATAAATTATACACTAAATATAAAGCAAAATATAAGGATCTTACTACACGCATTACAAATACAGTGCTTATATCCTTTCATTTTCAGTAAAAGGACTGTACTGATTTACTTTTTTTTTTTTTTTTTTTTTTTTTTCAAGGATGCTGAATCTAATCTGCCATAAAATAAAAGTTGTCAAACTAGAAGTAAAATTATGGTTAATTGACCTCCATCCAGTTAAATGGTTGTACGAGATTTATTTTAAGCATGATCTAAAACAACCATTGCAAATTAACAGTGTTTCTACAGTTTTTAAATAAATGGTAAAGTGAGAATAAAATATAAAGTTAATGGATCATTATTTTACTGAAAACTTTTATAGTGTAGAAAAATTAAACAACCAGAAAACCTCCTTCTGTATAGCTCTATATGATATTTTTATCCACTATATTTAATTATTATTCCTATATGATATTCCTATCCACTATATTAATAATTATTCCTATCCACTATATTTAATTTAATTATCTCAACTCCTACCAGTAGAGATATTACAGTTGATTTTTGGTACATTTTTAAATGATAAATGCTGAGATAAAACTAAAATTAATATTGTTAATAGCAGTGACTCCTCTGGGATATAACATACACCAAAATAAGTGAGCAATCATTTTTATATTAGCTTTCTCATATATCGAATTTGATGAAATTATGTGTCATTGAAGCTAACGTACAGTGTTCCTGAAAACACTAAAAATTTCAGTATATCAGCGGCCTCTATTGGCCCATATGCACCAAAATTTTATTAGCATAGTTTTATATATATATAAAGGAATTGTGGTGCTAATATCACAAATGTTTGAATTTTATGAAAAGGTAAAGCAATAAAATTGAATGGAAACTACAATATATGCGAGTGCAATACTTAAATGAATAACTTTATGTTTTTTATTGTATTCAAATAGCTCAAGCTAAATATTAAGACTGTAAAATATATTTCAATACATAAATTATTCTTAATTTAATATTTATAATTTTATGAATTTGTATTACTGTAAAATTAAAGACAGTTATTAATAAAAATAATAAAAATAACTTTCATCCATTGTTCTATAATGTAATACAAAATGTCGTGACCAGCAACTATTCTTCTAAAACCAAACCATAACTGGACAAACAATCTGATTTTTTTAGATAAATCATTACGTCCAGATTTTAGAAGCCGCTTCGGTTAGTATGTTTAATGCTTTAAATATTAAAATTTCATAAAGTTTATTTGAATTATTATTAATTTTTTTAAATTTGATTATTTAGGAAAATGAACGATTTTCTTGCTTTCATTTGATCTTATTAAATGAACAAAGTTAAATAGATTTTGAATATGATTTATAAATAATTTAATTGAATAAAATTATGTATTGTTTAAATTAAAAATTTTTGAAGTTATGGATGTAAAAAAAAAAAAAAAAAAACTTTTACTAAATAGTAAAATAAGGTCGATCAGACAATTATATTAGACTCTATCGACGATTTAGAAATTTTGCTGGAGCGGTTAGATTAAAAATACACAAATTTGAGAGTCGCGAAAAAGGATTTATCAAATGTTACTGATTCAAAAGTAATCTAAATTGAAATTGAAATAATTACAAGATAAAAAGAACTTTTTATATACCATGATTTAAATTTTCTGTTAAATCATATAAACGCTACCGAAGGCAGCGGGAACCCGGAGCGACTGGATAAAAGTATTTAAAAAATTCATAGCTATCCTGTATTGAGCTATTATAAAAGTTTCAAATGGATATCTAGCCGGGAAGTTAGTTAAAAAGTGATTGCAAGCATTGTACAGGTAATACTGCCGAAGGCAGCAGGGTCCCAAAGCAATTGGTTAAAAATATTTACAAAATACATTTTCACCGTGTTCTGAACTATTCGGAAAGTTTCAAATGTCTGACTAGTCCGGAAGTTATTTAAATAATTTTTCTGTTGAATCATATAAACGCAGCCGAATGCAGCAGGAGCCTGAAACAGTTGACTAAACGTATTAAAAAAATGTATTGTCCCCGTGTTCTGAGCTATCCTGAAAGTTTCAAATGTCTAGCTAGTCGGGAAGCTAGGTAAAATCGATTGCGAGCTTTGTGCAGTTAACACTGCCGAAGGCAGCAGGATTCCGGAGCAGTTGGTTAAAAATATTTAAAAAATACATTTTCACCGTGTTCTGAGCTATCCTGAAAGTTTCAAATGTCTAGCTAGTGAGGAAGTTAGTGAAAAATCTATTGCAAGCATTGTACTGGTAACGCTGTCGAAGGCAGCAGGAACCCGAAACAGTTGGCTAAATGTAGTAAAAAAATGCATTTTTACCGTGTTCTGAACTATTCTGAAAGTTTCAAATGTCTGACTAGTCCGGAAGTTAGTTAAATAAATCTACGTCGAATCATATAAACGCTGCCGAAGGCAGCGGGACCTGAAACAGTTAGCTAAGAGTATGTAAAAAATGTATTGTCACTGTGTTCTTCTCTGTCCTGAAAGTTTCAAATATCTAGCTAGTTGTGAAGTTAGTTAAAAATCGATTGCAAGATTTGTACTGGACAAACAAACAAACAAACAAGAATCGAAGCTAAAAAAAGCATGGTAAAAAAATGAAGAATGTAATGAAAACATACTTAGCTACCGCTATAAAATTATGAAAAAGCTAAAATAATTAAAATATGGTAACAATAAAACCGAGGTAATATGTTCATCTAATACACAGTTAGAAACAAACAATGAGAGTAACATAAAACTAGCAAAATTAATCGTGAACCGAGAGAGTTAACGTTAGAGTTAGTGTCAAGTATGTTATGTTATCTTTTGGCTTTAAGAAGGTTTTTGTCTCGAAGAGGAAACTGCCACATTAACTACTCTGATAACGCCAAGACATTTAAAAATGAGGGTAAGGATTTACAGTATTTTTCCAAAATATTGAAAGATCATAAAGTACAAGATTTTATTTCGTCAAAAAGCATAACATGGAAATTTATAGTGGGAGGTGGGGAGGCTTTTATGAACGCCTTGTTAAATCAATTAAATAACCTCAAAGGAAAGTATTGGGTCTTGCATTACTTAATTTTGAAGAGCTCACCACTATTTTAACTGAAATAGAAATTGTGCGAAATTCAAGACTTCTCACTTATGTCAGTGATGATCTTAATGGACCAACTCCTCTCACACCAGCTGATTTTCAGTATTATGGTAAAAATAATTTGAATTATTCTATTAATTTTGTTGAGCTAAAAAATAAATTGCCTACGAGAGAAATCTCAGTAAAGACAAAAATGTACTAGACTGATTTATTGAAACAAATCTATTTGAAATGGAAAAAATAATACTTGATGGATTTAAGAACTGTGCATAATTTCAAAACTCCAGTAGCTCACGAGAACTTGAAAATAGGAGGCGTGGTGCTTGTTGATGTGACCTCAAAGGCCTGGACGACAGGACCAATGCCCCAGCTCGCCCGTTCCCGCTCTTCAATGTCTTTTTCTAGTTAATTTTGTCCTTTTATTACTTCCGGTGTGAGACTTTTTTTTTTTTTAACACACTACCTTTTTTTCCCTCTCTTTCTACATTCTAAAGTGCGGTGCACTTTAGAATGTAGAAAGAGAGGAAAAAAAAAGCTAAAACCCCATAGAAATAGCATGGGAAGAAAACCAAAAAAACTCACAATGTCAAGTGTGTTAAAAAAAAAAAAAAAAAAAAAAGGGGGGCTCACACCGGAAGTAATAAAAGTAGAAAATTGACTAGAAAAAGACATCAAAGAGCGGGAACGGGAGGGCTGGGGCATAGGTCCTATCGTCCAGGATTAATACGTCTCGCCTAGTGGGTCTCTCTTGTGGTACTCAGGAATAATAAAGTGAATTTTACCTGGAAGAGATGGCTTTGTGCATACCTGTATAGTGAAAATCAAGGGCAAATTTTATAGAAAGCCAGTTCAGCTATTATATCCTCTAGAACTTTGAATTACCTTGGACACTCAAAAAAAGAAGAAAAAAAACTTTAATTTGTTATGATTAATTATATTTTTTTCTATCATACGTTTAATTTTTTCAATCAATTTTGATGTATTAATCTCTTATTTTTTATATTTTTCAGATTCCGTTTTGTGAAATGTTATAGAAGCTTAATTAAGTATAATACTTTTCATTATTTTCAATTGTAATTTTAATGACATTTTTCTTGATTTCATTCACGTTATTTGATTTAAATGTGGTCATTTTCGTAACGCATATTTAATTTTTGCTATTAATATCCTTTATTCTTTATTTTTGTAAACTCTTAAAGAAGAATTTAGATAGGGAGTGTGAAATATTGCACATCCACCGTTGCGCTACAAGTGCGTTCGAATCAATTTGAAATTAAGTTGCCGTGTTTGGTAACAGTAATAGAAATTCAGTTCTGCTTTCGTAACTAGCGAAAAACTAAAAAAGCTTGCTCCAACATGTAAATAAATCTTTATTTTTATTTTTTGTAGTCAATTAGTTTCTATTTATTTTAGTATTATTTAACAATAATTAAAAACCTGTTACTATTCGAATGTTTCAAGTATTGAACCACCATAACTTTCAAAATATGAATTTCGTATTAATTAGTTTCATTTTCGAGCATTGTTTGCTCTTTAGTCTTTGCAACTTTTGCTTTAGCGCCATCTGTTAGAAGATATATATATATATATATATGTGTGTGTGTGTGTATATATAAAGTAATTTAAAATATATTGCGTCAGTGTACAACTAGATATATTTTTTCATGAAGTTCTACCTGTTTGATCACGATTTAAAGCTATCATAAATGGATTTTTACATGCACAAAACACGAATAAAGATAGGGAGAAACACGGATAAAGGTATAGACATCATTTGAACACTTTTAAAAACCCATTCAAAAGTGCATAAAATGAATAAAGAGTTAAAAACAGAAATCGAAAATTTTTACTAATCTAGTACTCTCTTCTATTATTTACAGAAGAAAGTAAAAGTAAATGGCTTTAGAAAACTAAATTTAGATAAAAATGAAATAAATAAAATTGGCATACTTCCGAAATAAAACGTAGGATAATTATGTTGTATATTTATGTTATCATGCATTTTCTTTGCATTTTAGAACTTAAAATACATAAATAAATAAATGTAAATGGTACCGAGTCTTTGAAATATCACGAGTTTTGTTTTCAAATAATGATTAATAATGTCTGTATTTTTTTATTGAATGACAATCATATAAAGGTAAAAACGTATTTTTTAAACCATTTTCTTTCCCCTTCCGCCCCCCCCCATAAAAAATATTATTAATGATGTTGTATAAAATAACACTGTCAAATACAACGACTTTTTACATCAGAAATACAGTCATACGTTATTGACGTTAATGAAGGAATTTCTCACATTTCTGTCAGTAACCCTTGACAAATGGCCTTTATCTAATGTTACAAATCGTTATTCTTAAGAATCATGTTTAATACAAAAGATCCGTATGCATCATATTATATGATCATTTGTACATGACAAAAAAAAAAAATAAATAATAATAATTACATAAATAATAGAAACGAAAGATTTATTAAAATTAAGTGCATGAACATATCTATTTATAGTTTAACAAAAATGATTATTATATGAATGTTTGCCAGATTGTGAAATTTAAACATGTGATAAAAAATTAAATCATATACTGTTGAAAATTTCGTGTTAATTTGAACCAAAACATGGTACTGAAAAAGCTGCAACCACCCGATGGTTTAACATTTTACCATGATCTGGTATTTTTATTTTGAACCAAATGTATTGGTATTATGTTGAAGAAAAAAAAAATCCAACATTCGACCGAGGCAGGATCGATCCTGTCTCTAGTCTAACACGCTGGAACCACGCTTTCTTCCACGCTAATTATGCGTTTCGTTTATTTTGATAAAATGGGCTAAATTTTGTAAGATCTTACCTTGACCCATGCTTCGCCCGCTTTGCTGGTCACTATATTTAAATGAATAATAATAAAAAAGAATCAATATTTTCACTTTTCAAATCTTTTAGAAAAACTTGAGAAACCAAAAATCCATTGAAGTAGTTACAAAACTTGGTTCAGGTCTCCGATGCCCTATTAACTGAGACAATCAGCGCCTTACTATTGGACTTTAATTCGGATGTTATCGGACGACGGTTCATCCTATAGTCTACACATAGTATTTACTATCAACTAATTTAGTAAATTTTATTTGATTTACCCGATCGACCATAAAATGATAGCAATTCCACTTTAAATATATTACTGCAATATGTTATGAAGTTTAATTTCATGTCAAAATGAATGGGGGAAAAATCGATCCATTAGCAAACGCACTACTGAAATTTATAAAAGGGTATTTTATAGCGGCTTATAGCACATTGAATGTAAAACTTGTAGAGTACTTCGACTTTCCCTTCGTCTTTCCCTTCGTCTTTCCCTTCGTCTTTCCCTTCGTCTTTTCCTTTCTCGTCTCGCGGCGAGAAACTCCGTAAAATAAAGAAACAGTAGAATTATCGATTTTTTCACCTCAGAGTGTATAAGGGGAGGTCTTGCAAAAACGTCGATAGCACTGCTCGGTATGAAAATTGCCCTCAACAACATTTTTGCAAATTCTTATGTAAAATGACCTCCTGAATCGGAGTATGACGGCCATTTTGCACTATCACCCACTTTTTTTTGGGGATGCTCCCTATTTTTACCACTTTTTGGTAATGTTATGGGTATAAATTTTATTTATAGTGGTGAAAAGAAACATTTTTACTGTTAAATATCTTCTGAGGGCTGTGAAAAATTATATAACATGAACATTTGTAAGCTTTTTATTTTATTGTCAACAGGCTAAAATTACACTACAAAGAAATATGTCAAGAAATTTAATAGCGTTAACTATGTTAATACATTTGAATTAATAACTTTTTCCTAATTAAAAATTTTAAAATCTGGCTTCGAGGTGCACACGGAAACGGTACAAATTTTCTGCGTGTCAAATGTCATGTTTATAAGTGCAGTAGATTTTTCTGTAGACAACTGACAGAGGAAAGACAGAGGCCATTTTGCTTTTATTAATAAGATATATATACATGTTCATATTTATTTTGTAATAAAATATATATATATATTAACGAAATTCATTCATAACGAAAAGAATTACGTTGAGTGCTTAGCGAATTTATAAAAAAAAATCCCCTTCAGGCCATTTGTGCAGCTTAGAAATAAATTATAAATGACATGTAAATAATTACATAAATCTGTGTATTTTTTTTAGTTTTATATCGTATTTCACGATGTCAATCGCCCGTGACTGTCAGGTAGTGAACCTAAAGTTTAGTTTCTGTCAGCAGTGACTAAGATGACCTGACCAGAAAATTCAGCTTAAGTCACGTTTTATTTATGTAGTTTTTAACATATTAATAATATAAATATTTCCAATGTAATTTAATATAAAATGAATTAGTGACTATCATAAATTTGGCAAATTTTAGTAATAAAATGGAAGAAAGATGCAGATAAGAAGATATTTTTAAGAATTATTTTTTATAAAAAACATATAGTTTTTCATAAATTAATTTTAAATAACAAATAGCACATTACTTAAACAAAATAACAATTCCAGATGACTTTTGAAGATGATAGGTGCAAGTTTTGAAGATCGCCTGTAGTAACTACATTTGTTTAGAGCTTACAATTTTTCGAGTAAAAAATCCAAATGACACAAAATTTATTGCACATACTAAGTAAAATAATCTGTTGGACATTCACACGAGTTTCTCTTACCTGCAGTTCAATACTTTAAAGGCAGTTTGCATATTAATGGGTAAGATATTCTAATTTGGAAATATTTTAAAAAAGGTTTAACAAAAGTTTCATTTTACAAATAATTATATGTGAGGTTTATACCTCTCGCTTAAGCCACAAATCGTTTACTAAAATTTTAATATTACAGTAGATTATGTAAACAACTTTCCCACGCTACACTTCTTAAAAACTTGCTAATCTTCATCACACTGTTTGAGTTGTATCCTCATATAAAATTTAACATCCAAATTTAAATTTTCTGCAAGCATTTAATTTTAAATTATTCTGACAACACACATACATACAGATCAATCACCAAAAGTTGAACTTTCTTTTTCAAGGGGTTTTGTGTGCACTATTATATAAAATACCAGAGCTAGAAATTGTTTCTTAAAATTACTTTGTTTATTATGTGAGTAAAAGAAATTAATTTTCATTCCTGTGATATTTTCGACAAAATGGCAATGTAAAAAAACACTTTTATTAATTGCATACAATACAAAAGGAAATTTTTACGTAGATTTAGATAGTTTAGTCTCTTAATTTTAGGTAACTGTATATTGCCTATAGTTATAGTCGGCAGCATAATTTTTCGAGCACTAGCCAATAATTCCTATATTAAAAAAGTACACTTAAGACTGTTTTGTTAAATAAATCCTTGTCGAATCATGTTCTTAGACTGACTAAGAACATGACTCGATAAGGATTTATTTAACAAAGCAGTATTAAGTGTACTTTTTATAGACAGGTATTATTGCTAGTGCTCGAATAATTTTGCAGCCGACTGTATATGCACACCATATTTTATACTTATGTTTAGACCTTCATGTAAAACACATAACACAAACTGAATTTCATTTCCAACAATATACAAATAGGGTCTGTAAACGAAGGATCAATGCTATCCATACAATATTCTACACAAAACATTCTTTTGTTCATAAAATAAAATAATGAATGAATTTGTGCCGAAATGCAATGTCAGCTATTTCCAAGTATAGTCTCACTATATTCTTATTCTAATTCATTTCGATGGCCCAGTAAACGAATTGTAAGTAACATTCACACCATATTCTACACGAAACATGCGTTTATGCATTTACATTTATATGTTTATTTCATTTTATTTATTTCAGCCCATAGATGGTAAACTGGATCTACCAAAAATTTCGCCCATAGACGTGATAAATTGAAAATTTCTAGGATGTCCGTGCTTACGGACCATTTGATCTAAACTAAAATTTTAATTTAACATCCTATATGATTCGTTTTGGAATACCGATTTTGGAATTTCTTCTACTATTTGCTCTTGAGATATATTGATAACAGGTACACGAACAGACACACACATACACAGCGATGCACACAGATCCATAGCTAAAAACCTGTGTTTTTGATTTTGGTTACCTCAAAACATGTAACTATAACAACATTTAATTTCTAAAACTTGACCCAAAAATAACACTCTTTCTGCTATATATAATAAGGGAAATGAATGGAAAAATTAAACAAAAACAACAAAAGAATATAAAAATTAAAAATTTTGTTGATATACAACAATTTAATGTATGAACTTAATGTTTTAAGAAGAAATGGTTGAAACGTAAAATTAAATTAACATTTTTTTAAAAGTGTTAGTTAATATTGATATTCTGTCTTAAACACAGACAAATAGAAATTCCACAATGTGAATTTCATGCTAAAAGGCACATTCCATACCTACGCTGAACTTCACATTGGAATATTGCGTCATCAAATTTGAAATGTAGCATACTAAATGTGATGTTCTACGTATGTTGGAATACATTTATTCTTCAAGCACTAAGGTTAGATCTGACTGAATACACCAGAGGTTTTATGAAACTTAATGGCCAAAATCACATATTGTTATTAAGAAGGGATTCAGGAGGCCACTCTACAGAAGAACGCCAGCTTATTACACAATCTTCTGTCACATAACCTGTCACATATGAACCTGACTTCATAAGAGATCCTGTACCTTTTTATCAAAATATGTAGGATATTATCCTGTCATAACAATTGTTTCAAAAAGGAACTTTTTTGGTGTAATTGAAGAGACCAAAAATATATTACATTCTCCAGCCTCTTCTTGAAAAAAGTAACTATAACGTTACTATATATTAATTTGAATTTTATAAAGTAAATTTTAATTAAGAATTTTATTTGCATATGCTTTCTAACAATATGTTTTAAACTATATTTGATTACAAACCCTACCAGATAGACTGCATTGCAGTGAAGTAAATTAAAATAGTTTTCTTAGTCCCAAAACTCTAAAAAAGTTTTCGAAATATAAATATTATTTAACATAAATTTGTACTCCAGCAAAATGTATCTTCAATGTCGTGGTTTTAACCAAATATAATAATGTATCTTTCAAATATATTTGTTTTAAGGGGTTATATAGATTCGAATTAAATATATATATATATATATATATATATATATTTCTGTACATGTTTTTAATATAATAAAAAAATATTCAAAAATTTGATCATATAAAATAACTAAATAAATAATCACTATTTTATAGAATCATTAAAATAGTTTAAAATTTCAGTCGGTAAGACAGTCGGGTCTTGCAGGGAGCTTTCAAAAAACAAAGAAAAAAAAATCGCATTTGTCAAGATCTTTATCTGGGCGGAAAAAAAAAAAAAAATGTGTTAGTAAATAATTGTAGTCAATGATTTTCTAAAGAAGTGTGAAAAATTTAAAAAAGATCGGTAAATCAATTTTTGGAAACCGTGCCCACCGAATTCGAAATTCGTGTTTTCAGATTAATTGATAAATCAGACAAATTGTACTATTAGATAATAACAAATGAAAAAAAAAATATATATATTTTCGAAGTTTTGAAACTTATGTTACTCCTTAAAGTATTTTTCTTTTTTTTTTTTACATAATTTATGTATATTTTTACTTTTACAAACAATAATAAAAAAAAAAAAAAAAAAAAAAAAAAAAAACGAAAATTTTATTTTATTTTTCTGATTATGAATATATGTTTTTATAACTAAAAAAAAAAAAGTATTTACATCGCATTCAAACTCTTTCGCCGGAAATAATTAGCTGCAGTGAAATTCATTAATTTTGTTTTATTTCAGTACATATACGTGATATTTTCTTTTTAAAATAACTTTTCTAACACTTTTCTTTTGTGCTAATGATTTTGGTACCATTAAGCAAGAGAACCATCCAATACTTATAAAGAAATTACTTTCTTTTTCTTCCAGAGTGACTGCACAATAAAAAAAGCTATATTAAAAAGAACTTCATTTCAGTGATTGGAAAAAATGGTTATTTTAAAAGTTTAAATACTTCGCAAATTTTATAAGGATGATTCTATTAATTTAATTACTGTTGAAAAATATCTGTAAATTAGTTATAAATGTTAAATAACAACAATAATAATAATAATAATAATAATAATATGCCCCCTATGAATAAACAAAATCATATTTAAATAATAAATAAAGTAATATATTTTGCATAGATATTATTCATAGTGATTTTTAAATATTTTTTGCGGTTATAACAAGTTAAATGCAACGCACAAATGTCAGAAAAAAAATTTAGAACACAAGTACTTCATCGAAAATCATGCTTTGAATTTGGCGATCAGAGAACAAACTAGCAATTTCTAACAGATAAAATTTTCATCAAATACAAGTACAGACTGATTAAAATTAAATCGCCGCTTCAAACAGCATCCTGCATCTAAAAAAGCGCGTACGGATTTCCATGAAATTTGATATGTGAGCAATTCAAAAGATGAACTCAAGGTAAGAAAGAAGCTTCTTATTTAAATGTAATGTAAATAATATGCACCAGATTGCGCTTTCAATGTAAAAATTGCAATTTTAACAATGAAATTACCCACAGGAATATTTAAAAATATTCAAAATTTTTATGCTTTATATATATATGTATATATATATATTTCCTTTCTTCATTTCGTAAGTTCCATCGAATGGACAGTTTTGGAATATTTTTTTTTAAATTTTGATGTCAACATTAATACTCCGCCTCAGTGTCTTTTGTTTTTACACAAACTTATGACTGTTTTTATTTATTTATTTATTTATCTATTTATTTTGTTGTGGATTTTTTAATTTCTCGCCAATTTATCTACATTTTAAAGGGCAATGATTCTGTTAATTATATTACATAACAATTAGAGTATAAGATGGAGATCTTATTAATATTCTCGCGTAGATTATGTTAATACAGGCATAAATAACTTTTTCTAGAGAAACACTGTGAGGTTTGCTTTGACACAGACCCCATCATAACTTAGTTAACTTAGCTATTAAGTATAAGAAGCACAGAGACTCAGATATATAAAATAAAACTAAGAGTTTATTCAACCAGAATAATAGGAGGATTGGTCTGAGATGTGTAGCTCAGTCAGCGGAATTAAATACTTTAGCAAATAAATGTATAATAACTAATTTAGATAATTCAAAATATCTCACCCCAGAAACAGTAGAAGATGTAGAGACGGATGCACTCCCTTACTCAAATACCGTGACTCCAATTAGATCAGTGGCTTCCCGACTGATTCAATTTTCCACTCGCGAATACTAATACCGAAGCACAACAACACTCATTAAACAACTTAACTTAAGTACAACTCAATCACCCTTATAGAAATATAACTTTCTCCAGGCTCTAGGCCTTCAACATTGTCGTAGACAGACGTCGGACAAGACTCCACTACACCACACCTGTTACGAAAATCATCTCCATCTTATACCACTTTCCACCAACTTCCCTTCTATTCAATTCAATCAAACCTTTAATATCGCTTCCCATTCATCTACATCTCGCAACTTAATTCCTTCGTTGCAGCACCACGTCGACACAAAACTAATCCGAACCAATATTTCGCCGAGTCACTGGTGCCAAAGCGATTTAACCATCCTAACTGAATACTTTGCTGGATCCAGCTTAATTTTAACCAAACTGCGGTGACCTTCTACAGTCTCGACCTCACAACATTAAAGACGCAGAGAACATTCAGACGCAAATTGAGACTTTATTTTTCAACTCATTGAAATGTTACATGGCTATTTATGCATTTAATGAACTTTTTTGAGTAGAATATTCTAGAATTCGAAAGTACTAGAAATTAAATAACATTAATCGAATTATTAACATAATGTCACTAACGAAATAATGAGAACGAAACATAATAAAGAGTTTAAAAGAAACCTTTATTAAAAGAAAAAGTTTAAAAGAAACCTAACTTCCCACGTCGGGACTTGAATCTACAATTTTCGTGTTCGCAGCCCGACGCTTTATCTCAGAGTCAAGGCGTTTACGGGCAAATGGAATAAGTTTCTCTACAATACAAACTATAAATATTTATTCAATATTATCTAAATGTTATTTACATGTATGTATATATTGAGAGAGAGGTTGATAGATGGATAGATAGATAGATATGTAATACAAATACATTAATTTGTATTTATCATATTTCTTAAGAACTTGTATTAAACTTCTGTTAAAAATAATCTTATGTATTCACATTAAATGATACGATGAATTTCGCTATTAAGTATATAAACTTACGGTCCTGAACGGGTGGCGAAGAAACGATCGAAATTGTTTTTTGAAATAATGTATTATTTTACAGCGGAGCTGTATTGTTATTATTATTATTATATTTTTCCTGTTATTTGAAAGCAATCATGCGCAAATGGATACACACACACACACACACACACACATATATATATATATATATATATATATATTAAAGAATATTAGAACAGTTTTTAAAATTTAGAGAATAATTTTCATTGTAAGGTTTTTCTTTTTTAATACTTTTTAATCATCAAAATAATGCCATATATTTTGTAACTCAGCCATATTTTTGATAACATATTAAATCCTTCATTATTGAAGGTATCTATTTTCATACGAATTGTATATTTATATTGAAACTTTATATTCAGTTATATTGAGTCCTAAATTAGTCGGCAAATATTTTCCCAATTGCCTTTGGTAATTTTGTTTTATTAAAAATCCAAATTTTAGAGGAATCATGAATTTTATATCATTGATTGATTTTTATATTTATGATTTTTAACATTTTTACACGTTGTCCATTTACTATAACATAGGTGGTATTCTTTTGCGACTTAATTGTAGTATACGTCAAAAGGTTTTCTAAAATTGTAGCCTTACCTCCTGCACAGGTTGCCTGGTTTGGTCTCCTCATCAAGTCTGCTAGGAGAGCGACTGGAGCGGCGCGCATACAGGCAATTGCTTCTGTCGGCGGCTAAAAGAGCGGCGTCGGGTAAACTACTTCTCAAACTGGTAGAGCTGAAAGGTTGTTACGTATTTGTTGTCAAAACTGTTTAAGAACTCACTATCCATGTCTTTGGAAATCTAAATATCTTAGCATTTCTTGCTTCTGGAAATATCAGTCTACTTTCTGTACAGTACTTCTTACTTCTTCCTGGACGTCCACAGAGGTAACTGGTGAATTACGAGTAATTCTCCATAAGTATATCTTACGTTGAATATTGGTGTCATTTTTTGATCTGTGTTTTCACGGAGGCCTAACCGGAACTCTGGCCCACCAGCGTTCGAGTGGTCCTGCGATCAAAGCTGGTAGACGTGAGATGCCCGGTTCGATCCCAGGTCGTACTCGACTGCCTAACCTTTCGGCGTTTTCCGTGGTTTTCACCGAAACTTGCGTAAATACGGTCTAGGACCCCTCAGAAAGACCCCACGGAGGGCACTTCCAAACAGGCACTTGGGCTTTAGTGCAGCCAATCGTCCTTAATATCCACAATCCAACCCAACTCTATCTAAAACTGATTGTCGAGGCATGATATTGCGCCTTCTTTACCACGTGAGGCGTGCCAAAGCTTATCTGACTTCTTCTTGGACAACTGAAGCAATGTCTTTTGCAGGTTCTGATTCATTTTCTCGGCAGTTTCAACTTCCGGGCAAAACATTTTTGAAGTTCGTACCTCACAATAAAGCGTATCAGTTCCCTCATGTTATCCATATCAGCTAATATTGTAGCAACATTAGGTAGTCTCAGGAATCTTAGTTCATTGATCCGTGTTCGTCGAAGGCTTTCATTACGACGACAACGTTTTGTAAGAGCTTCCACTGTCTTATAATTCTGCCTCGGTAGGATATGGTGCAGATTGTCCGCAATACCCTTTATGAAATGGGTCAACTTTTCTTCGTTTTTCATGGTAAGAAAGTGTACGTCCTGTATGTGGGACTTGGATGTCTTTCCAAACTGCTGTATACGGGTAAAAAGTTGCCTCTCAGTTTGTCGTCGTATGTCATCTGTTCGGTAAATTGTATTCTGTAGTGCATTCTGGAATGCAGTTCAACTGGTAAAAGGGTCCTCGTTGTTTATCAGATCATTGAATAACTGTTCCGGCAATGTAGAAAATGACGTTTGTTAGGCACATTTACCAGCACATTACCCAGCGGTCGTAGGTAACAATACAATGAAAGTCATTCAGCCACCTGCTATTATGTTGCTGGTCGTCTCTGAGAAAGATAATGAATTTCTAGGAAGTTGATACGTGAAGACTGGCACTGTGGAAATGTCAGGTTTTTGCTTAGATTCGTTTTAGCATCCTTCTTGATTTTCTAGTAGGCTTGGGAAGACTCTCAAACTCCAGAGGTAGTCCTTGAAGCCGATTACTTCTGCGTAACTCTTTCTTTATGCCTCCAACAAAGTGTCACGTAGATTAAGCGAGTGCAGACTTAAATAACTTTGTGGAGAAACACTGAACACGAAATAACACAGAGAACATTAAGACTCTACTCCTGATTTTATTTGTAACTCAACTAAATGCTACATCAGACTATATACAAGTAATTAACTTTCTCGTACAGAATATTCCAGGATACGAAAAAAAAAAAAAAAAACATTAATCGAATAATGAACGTAATGTTTAGTATTCACATCAAATGACACGATAAATGTTGCTATTTTATATATAAACTAACAGCCCTGAATGTGTTACAAAGAAATGCTCGAAATAGTTTTTTGAAATGATGTATTGTATTAGCAGCGTGTCCTGACAGCGGGACTGTATTATTATTATTATTATTATTATTATTATACTTTTGTTGTTATTTGCAGAGAAACATGTGCAAACGGTTATTGTTTTTAATTATAAAAGAAAATTAGAACAATTTATAAAATTTAGAGAATAATTTTCACTATTGGTTTTATTTTTTATTATTATTTAATCATCAAAATAAGGTTAAATATTTTCTACTTTTTATTTAGCCATATTTTTTGTTATATATTATATGCTTCCTTACTGAAGAGATCTAACGTCATACACACGGTATTTTTATACTGAAATTTTCATTGAAAATTTATATTCAGTTACAGTGAGTTCTAAATTACTCGCCAATTTACTTTTATAATTGCTTTTTTATTTTATTTTTTATTTTATTTTTTATTTTTATTTTTAACCATTATTAAACATCCGAATTTTTGAGAAATAATGATTTTTAAATCACAGCTCGTGAGTTTTTTTTTTTTTTTTTTTTTTTTTTTTACAAAAATGTACACGAGTTAATCTTTATTAAAAAAAAAAAAAAAAAAAAAAAAAAAAAAGAAATCTTTAAAAAAGTAATTTTTATCGTAACTGACAGCTTCGATTGACGTGCATTTACAAGAGGATTATTATTATAAAAATGAAAAATGCATATAACAAGTTATCTTTATGACTTCGATTTAAGATTTCCTTTAATTTTTTTCTGTGTATTTTTATAATACTTAGCTTCTTTCATTAAAGAGATAAATTTGCTTTTAACATTCTATAAAATTGGCGTTTTCCACGGAAAAAATAAAAAAAAACTTCAATTAAAGGTACATAACTATAAAATCCCACTTTAAATTATTCATTTTTTAGCATGACTCCTTCATAGTTGTTATATTACGTATACAAATTATATTATATGTAGTTATATTATGTATAGTTATTTACGCAGAATAAAGAAAAAAAAAAAAAGTTTTTTTTTTTTTTTTTTTTTTTTTTTTTTGTGTGTGTGTGTGTGTGCATTGGTGATAAATAATTGTTTATATATTTCAACAGTTTTAAAAGTAAGGACTGACTTAGTATGAATATCATATAGTGGATGAATAAGAATAAAACTTTTTAATAATATCATTTGTTCCCCTTTTAATTCGAAAAAAATATTTCAGATCAACATTTTTCAATATTCCGATAACACGTTTATTTTATTTAAAAACATTATCTTAAGTACAAGATTTAGATTCTGTGGTTAGAATTCTGTATTCAGACTATGCTTTCCCAAAATAATAATGCTACCCGCAATATATATATATATATATATATATATATATATATATATATATATATTTCTGTATTTAATAGTATTATCGCAATTTTTAATTTACTTAATTCAGTTTAATCAGTACTTATGCACTCATCAGTAAATTGAGAAACAAAATACATCGTCTTCATCTAAAACGAATAAGTAGTCACTTTCTGAATCTGTAAACTAGAAATACATGTATTCGAGCTATGCGTATAAGGTAAACAATAAACTGAATAGACGAAATGATGGAGAGTTTCTAGTCTATAAACTTCTAGATGGTGAAACAGTATTATGATTATTATGAATATTATGAATCCTTTGTATTGCGAAAAATTCTCGCTTGATTTCTTAAAAATGGGTTAACTGGAACTTTAGTTGCTAAAAATCACCTTTTGGGTTCGCATTTATTTGCAGAGATTTTTAAATAAGTTTGACCTCGATAATATAATGAAATACTCTAAAATTTTAATAAGTATTTCTATAATTCGCTTTTAAAGGGGATTAGAATTTATAAGAATGACATGAAACTATTTTTACTAGAGCCACAGTGTAGTTTTTGGATGTCTGTCATACAATTTTTTCTTAGTGTGTATCTCTAGTCTAAAATTCTTAAGCATTATACTTTTTTTTTCCTTCGTATATGAATAATAATATAAAGTGCAGCATAAATGTTTGGTCATTTACCAATATTGTAAAAAATGAATTATATTTTGCAACTTATATTAAAAACGTATAATTAAAAATATTATTCTATATTTTATTAGTGATAAAAATGGGAAATTTACGTTTGATAATATATTCCTTTGGTGGATAAAATAATAAATCAAAACTCATCTTAGCATTTTTCTCTTTATATATATATATATATATATATATATATATATATATGTGTGTGTGTGTGTGTGTGTGTGTGTGTGTGTGTGTGTGTCGTAAATGTCATCCTAGATTTTTTTTTTTTTTTTTTTTTTTTTTTTTTACATTAACAATTTTTTTGATTAAGAGAAGGAAATCGAATTTTTCGGGAAATCCTATTTCGGACTGAATAGTTTGTTTAAAAGAAATTTAATTTCCTCCTTCCAGTAAAAATACATTATTATCTCTTACACTATTATCATACTCTTTTTGAAACAAAGCAATACGAATCACCCAATCTTTTTTGTTTTGATTCGGATACGCGAAGTTCCATTTCATTTCAAGACAAACAATGCTTCCTTGAGTCTGTAAATAAATAAGACTATGCATGCATATATATACTATATATATTATAAAATTTAAATTATGATAAGTGAAAGTGAACGTAAAATGTATAAACAACCGAAACAAATTCATTCTTTTAACAGTGTTAATAAACAAGAAAAGGGTTAATTTCAACACTATTCAAGCTAAAATTTCAACAAAACTGCGTTTTCTTCATCGGTAGGTGGGAGCACAACCATTAAAAAACTTTGTAATCCTAACAGGTTTCTGAATATATGCTAAGCTAGCATACTCCAAATTATAATTCAAATAACAAATTAGTGTATGAAACTTGAAATTATAATAACTGAAATATGATTTATTTGATAACATTATTGTATTTTTAAATTTCAATTTCAATAACAGATAAAAATGATTTATACTAATTTTTTTAAAAATTAATTATTTTTATAAATTCATAAATAATATGCTAGCAAGGACATTACACCTGTACCAGTTGAAAAAAAGTTTGTTGAAAAACCTTTAATATACCTTTAATTTAAATCCTTATTTTAAACCTTTATAGTAACGTTATGCAATAAATCCTATTTCAGTTGTTATAGTTTCAATTTTTTAATAATTTCCTTTTTTGTATATAAATTCAGTGCCGCATTATGCGCCTATTTTATGCAAATTAAATTTGTCATTTACTTTGAAATTTATAAGTATATAGTTTTTTTTTTTTCGATGTCATTTGTCGAATGTTTAAGGAAAAACATATAGTGTTTGTGTTTTTCCAATTCTTTTAAGAATTGCTCTTTTGGAACTTAATTATATTGAAAATAAGTAGGTTTTTTTTTTTTTTTTTTTTTTTTTTTTCTATGTATAAAAATACTGATCTATATAACTATTATCAAAAGCGTTTACGATCACAGTAAATTCTTCTTTGAAAAAAAAATAATAATAAATAATATTTTTAAATCTAAGTAATATTGTAAAGCATTCAAAATTTCTTTCCTTATACGCAAAAGCAGGCTGCGTTAATAAATCTGCTAAAAAAAATATTTTTGACAAATATCTATTTCAAAAGTAGAAAAATATTTTATTCAATACTCTAAATATATATTTTATCTAGCATTGTTTTAAGGAAAATGTCAGATTCATTCTTAAAAATGTGTACTGGTACGAATTATTTAATTTAAAATTGTTATATTTATTTTTTCTTTGTATATATAACATACATTGAAATATCTCCTGAGTCTCATGTTTCATTCACTATATTATCTAATTAAATATACTGATGTAGCAAATAGCTTGATAAAAAGTAAACACAAGTGTGTTTATGGGAAAAAAAATATATTTTTCAACCACTACTATTGACATCAAAACAAACTGTTACAATTCTGTGGTGTAAAAAATATTTCCTACAAAACATTGTTACCAGCAAGATGAATAAATGTTGAGTATTATACTGTTAATTTCTTTCAATATTTATATCGAAATTAAGAATTAAATTTTAACACACACACACACACACACATATATATATATATACATATATAAACGTTCTGAGTCGAATACTAATATAATCTGTATATTCTAAAATAATTCAAAGTATAACTGTCTTACACCTCAGATTTTTTATACTTTATATATGAAAACATCTAATAACTTTATTAAATTTAATTTAATTAAACTAATAAAATGCATTTCAATTAATATTTCACAATATGTATTACAGCAATAATGTAATTTACTTTAATTTTTATGTGTCAAAGTACTTCAAAGTAATATATATATATATATATACATATATATAGGGGAACATCTCCGGTTGTGGCACAGTTTTGATTTTAGTTTATAACTTTTGATAGAATAGATATTATGCAAACATCTGGATACCAATGGAAAGCCAGAACCATTAGCTAACGTTTGATGAAATAACTGTATTGATTCCGTGAACCTGAAAAATTTATTACCAATTTTGTGAAGTGATCATTTTTTTGTCAAAGAAAATTTTGTACCCGGTTGTGGGCACACTTGAAAAATCCACTAAAAATGGGAAAATAATAAGAAAAACCACCATAAATACAGAAAACAACAAAATTTGTTCATATTGTAAGAATTCAGTGGCCGAAATAATAACAAAAAATGGAATTTTTCCAATTTTATTCGTCATCTCCTTCGTCCTTCAAATCAGAAGTGCAATGCTTGCAAGTAAAATAATTTTCATGTATATTGGCACATTCCAAATGCACCAGACGATCATACTCGTTGCATTGATTGAATTTGCTCTTGTTCGGCATGGTTTGACAGATGGTTTTTCCCTTACTTTTTCTAGGCTTCTTCTGTAGGGACATATAGAAGCTGCGAAGAGGTTCATACTCTCGGGCAGTCGATTTCATGGATTTCGTATATACTAAGCAATCCTAAATGACGTTAGCCATGCATTTCTTTAGGATCGATTTACTTTTCCGGGGTTGACATGGCTAAAAAAAGCCTAAAAATGCCTAAAAATTCATAAAACACTAATAAAATATGTTATGTTGTTTTAAAAGACCATATTTCACAATTTGTAAGTCAAAAGCACGCTTTAAATGAAAGAAACATGGGTGCCCACTACCGATTACATGAATGTGCCCACAACCGGGAATGACATTCACTTTTATAATGACAGATCAAATTGTTGATTTAAATATTTAGCTAACACCTTGTAATATATTTTACCATATTGAATGAATATATATTTTACCATATTGAATGAATATATATATTACACTCACATTTTTTAATTAATTCACTTCGATTTATTGCACATTGAAAAAATTCAGACATTAATTTTGTGTTGCTCTTTGTTCAAAATTTTGTTTCGATGCTTGCACTTACTAAGAAAATGCGTCTATTCAGTTCGGTGTTAGCGCCTTAACGCATACTGTCGCAATGCATGTTTGACAGTTCTCAAATCCACCATATTTACTTTTTTTTAAAAGATATGGTGGGGTGCCCACAACCGGAGAATGTCCCCAACTGAAGATGTTCCCCTACATATATATATATACTAGACAGTTGCAGAAGAAATAAAATTTAAAAATTATGAAATGTAAAATTATATTATTCATAAAATGTACAGACTTTATATACGAATATTTATAATTTAATTAATTAAAATAATCATTGAAGTTAAACAAATTTTTAAATCAATCAAAATGCAAAATTTTGATAATATAACATCAATTACTGTTTCAAAAGTATAAAGCGCACTGATCTTTTATCTTCCAAAGTAATGGAGAAATTGTTGTCAACAAGTATATCATTGGACGAGTTTCAATAAAAAAAAAAAAAAAAAAAATATTTTATGATATTGCTATAAAAAATATTGAAGATCAGCATTTCAAACTTTACAAGTTTCTTAAGTTATTAAATATATTCAAAGCATTTTTGAATATAATGTTATTTTGAATTACCTTGATATATGGGCAAAGTGCGTAAATTTGTATTAACTAATTTATTTGTTATTAACTAATTTATTTGTTATTAACTTATTTGTATTAACTAATTTATTTGTATTAACTTATTAATTTGTAGTAAATTATTATTAATTTGTATTAAAACAGAAATGTAACAGATCCTAAGAAATTAGTTTAGCGGGTTGGGCATTTCATCCTGTAATCTTTCTGGATCATCGATATAATAAGTTTGCTTTAACAAGATCGTATAAGATGGAGTATTGAGTAATGATTACCTACGCCAACTATCTTTATTTTTCGTGCATGAATAATACTAACAAGTTTTTAGGTTTTTCTTCTTCTTTTTTTTTTTTTCGGTTATCACTTTTTTTCTTCTTATTTTGCTCTTTCCTTTATTCTAAATTGTATTGCTATTACGAAAATTTCTGAAATTTTTACCTCTTTCACATTTGATTGTCCATAGGATTTATTTATTATTTATTTATTTATTATTATTATTATTATTATTATTATTATTATTATTGTTTTATTTTTTTTTTTTTAGTTTGTCTTAAAACTGTTAGAAATTAACTGATTTATAAAAAAATTAATCCACACTGATTTTTTTGCTATAAAAATTTGCAGATTTATGTAACATCAACTTCTGTCACTGAACAGTCAAATATATTTGAAAGGATTCCCACCCTTTTTCTGCTATTCTTTTAATTTTAGTTTTTTTTTTTTTTTTTTTTTTTTTTTTTTATGATTAAAAAAATTTAATTGCCAATAGTTTTCAAATTCTTGTTTCCTATTTTCATTATTATTATTATTTTTTTTTTTTTACTTCCATTACCCTACTACCGTAGATAATGGAAGTATTGTATTCGATCCAAAAATGCGATATCGAGTAAGGGATTAAGGCCTCCTGAGTCCAAAAAAGTAGTTTTTGGCAATTGGTCAGTGTGTGTAAATGTATGTGCGTATGTGTGGAATCTTCTGGCTATCTCCGAAACTAATAAATATAGAACTACAAAACTTCACAATTAATACAGGTCTGGTGTACAGATGAATCTTCCAAATTTAGGTGAAAATTGGAAAACCGGAAGTGGGTCATCGGAAACCGGAGTCCGTATCTCAAAAACGGCCCAAAAGATTTTCTTCAAAGTTGCTACATAAACAATGTGTTAGATGCCCTTTCGAATGTTATAGTGGTTAGTTCAGAAAAATTGATAGGCGCCCTGTATAAATAGATCAATTTCAGGTTTCGCAAGTTCGTTCCTTTTAAAAACGGCTGTAAGGATTTTTTTCAAACTCGCCATATTAACTCCCTTTTAAATATCCTTTTGTATGTAATTTTTGTTTTCCGGTTAATAATTGAGTCTACCAAGCTTTGGTAAAACTGGATATCTCAAAAACGGCTCTAACGATTTTCTTGAAAAGTGTTTCATTAATCCATTTTAAATACTCTTTATCATGTATTGCGTGGTTATTACAGGAATATTAACGATTATCTTGATTATGGAGTTCCGTTTTAGATCTCCGAAATTAGTGTTTAAAAAATAACTCTATTTTTTTTCTTTTCTTATTTTTTAACATGCAATGTAAACTCTGTTTTATATGCCTTTATACATGTATAAAGTTTCTCTTACTGGAAAATTACAAATAATGCATATAATACGTGTAATAGTGGGTAATGGAAGTCGTGAACACTACAGTTAGTAATCTGTCCTTTTTTTTTTTTTTGCCATTTTCCGAACCTAAGATCCAGTTCAAATATGGGTATTGCAATTAGATCGGAAATCACATTAAGCCATACCCCTTTGTCTGAGAAACTGCAATGTACAAAAAAGTGACGTTTCAGCGACACCCCATTGATAAACACCTTTGGTTAGACCAAAAATGCTGAAAATATTTCCCTACTTTCCCACTTGATTGATCTTTTTTTGGCCTTTTCATACCTCACTTTAAATGCTTGTATGTATATCTTAGCTTTTCTTACTATCAAGCTTAAAAATAAATTGTTCGTTTGGAGAACATATATTTAAAGTAATATAATTGAAATGGTTCATTTAAAAATTGGCATAAAAAGGGGAAAATAATAATAATAATAAAATAAAATAATAAAAATTGAAAGGAAATTGAAGTTATACATAATATTATATATAGAATACTGTGGCCATTACGAAACTTTTATTTATATTTTATTATGAAAAGTAAGTTTATTTAGATCCAAAACAGTCATCACTGCATTTCACGTAACAACAAGTACAAACAGAAAAAATGGAAAAAATCATCAAAAATTGTGATTTTTTTTTATTTTTTATTTATTTATTTATTTTTTTTTTTATCTAAAAATCTAAACCAATAATTTTATTTCAAGATATCGCAAATGAATTGTTGAATCATTCGTCTTATAGTTGTCGACGAAATCTTTCAAAAAACACTAATACTGAGAAGTTACATTCCGAAAAAATAAGGTCCTACAATACAAACATTGTATGCTGTTAGAGCATTACTATTAGTAATATATATATACTAGTATATAACCCCGTCAAAAATGACGGAATGTGAACGATAAATCTTGAAAACAATGTTTAGATCATGATGGTTACCACGTGATCATTTAAATGTATTTTCAATTTTTGTTTATAATTCAAATGTGTTTCGATATTTTATAATTTTCTTTCTGAAATTAAAAAATTCTACCCGATCAATAAATATGAATGGCAATTAAAAAAAACTGCTGGTTGATAAAAAATTTAGGCCCGATAACACAACAGCAACAACACATCCCAGTGTTCCATTAAGTGCTCTATACGCAAGCGAAGTGTGACGTCACTGACCATCCGTGAATGCAAGAAAATGATTTCCTATGTTAATCGCCCATTGGATTTTTTGTAAAAAATTATTAAAAATCGAGGAAAATTATTTCCCGATTTTAATGCCCATATTTGGGCATATATATGTATTAGTTATCATGTGCATGTGTTAGATTGAGTTATTTTGCTGTCAAATTGACAAAATTTTAAATTTCAAAACTCTGTTGTCCTTGGCGTTTTTGTATTTCGCGATCAAAAACGTATTACGAAAATATACATGCCAGATGTATATTTTCGTAATATATATTGGGCAAAATATTGTTTCATATTATTCATTATTCTCTTAATATAAGTTTTTAAAATAACCATGATTTTTGAATGGAATTAAATTATATTCGCCAGATAATTTGGCGATATATATATATATATATATATATATTTCTGCCAAGTATGACCGACCGATATCAAATCTATTCCGCTGCAACATATTAGTATCTTATATCAGATACTTTATTTAGACATTTGAAAACAAATTCCACTTCAAATTATGATAGAATATTTATCATTTTCCTTTTAATTAGTATATTAGTTGGATATTTATTGTGTAAATATCATCCTTTGAAATAAATGTTTATGGTTTCAATGGAATATGGAAGTTTGCCTTTTTTTTTTTTTTTTTTTTTTTTTTTTTTTTTTAATCTAGAGTTTTGAAATTTAAAATTCAAATTTTATCAATTTTAGAACAAAAACAACTTAATCTAACGTATGCACATGATAACTAATACTAATCTATACCTAAATATGGGGATTAAAATCGGGGATTAATTTCCCTCGATTTTTAATAATTTTTTTACGAAAAATCCATTGGGCGTTTAACATAGGAAATATTTTTCTTGTATCCACGAATGGTCAGTGACTTCATCACTTCGCTTGCGTATTTAAAGTCCTCATAATAAGAAAAAACGATTCACTTCATTTTACCAAAATACTTTTTTTTTAAGACTATCGTAGATCCTGTTTTCAAATTTTCTAACTATCCAATAACTACAGACACTCCATGTTAACCAAAATTCTTTAAACCAGAAGTCGACTTATTTTTACTTTACTAATCCAGCATTCCTTTGTATGAATATAGAAAAGAGATTTCAAGAATTATTACTATTCAAACATTGAAATTCATCTAGATCAGAGCCTGATGAAGGGGGAAGCACACATTATTTATACTTACACCGTTATTTTTTAACAAATACTTTCCTCCTATAATAAACAGAAAATTCTCATTAAAAATTATTTTAAAAGAATTCTGGTGTCTAATAACGGTGAGTAAATTGGATTTACACCGTTCATTTTTTATAAAAAATATTTACTCGTCAAAGCGTGGAATTTCTATGACATGAAGTAAAAAATAATTGTAAAAATATTCCGGTGAGAGCGGAGATAATGTTTGCTTGCCCCTTAATCAGGCTCTGATCTAGATTATGCGTTTTATTTGTATTCGTGCATTTAAATAATATCATGGATGGAAAACTGGCGCAGAATTCATACCACTATCAATGTAAGAAAATTTTCAAATTTTCTTCTTCTTAAATTAACGATATTATAGGTAGAGAAATTTCTTAAACAAATACCGGTACGAGTTCTGCGATGGAGGTCTATCCATGTAACATGTTTTTTAGTTTATATATATATATATATATATATAACAATAAAAACAATAATCAAATCATAATTATGTTTTTAAATAAACCACCATCTACAATACATCGGATCTGTAAAAATGAAAATAAATAATTCTGTACACTTTTCTACTTATTTGAATTTCTGAAGACATGGGCTGTAAATTTTACGGAATTTCCAAATCATTTACCAGTAAAGTGTTCCTGGGGGAATTCTTTTCAATGTGCTATTTTCTTGGGGCAAAGCAATTTCGGCAGAATGAAATATGTGAGGAAATAGAACTAATCAACAACTTTCCGAAGATAAATTAATTGCTCTGTTCAAGAAACAAAACAAATCTTTTATTGTACAATGTATTGGAAATCCGAAATTTCAAACTTAACTTTTCTAAATATATAGTTATTTCCTTAATGTCCTGCAATTTATTGATTTCAAAAGAAACTGTTGGGATTCTATATATTTAGCATAAAGTTCATTTTGAAAAATAATAACTTACAATGCATTACTTTCTCATGTATTATATTAAAGAAAAATATTTACAAAATTTAAGTTCAGTTCAGAACAACGTTTCCTGTTCAAAGAATCCTACTTACGAAATAAATAAATAAATAAATAAATAAATAAATATCTGAAACTAGTTTTGTTTTATAACGATATTATCCATGTATTGACATGAGACAAAGAAATATTTTGGCTTCAATTACCTTTTTCAAACACACATTGTATGTAATATATCTATTTAGCCTTTACTGAGATGATAATTAATTAATTATAATTTTAAATTCATCAGAACTTTAGCCATACGCAGTTTTTATAGAAAATATAACATTAAATATTTATTACTTTATAATTTATCAATGATTTTGATAATAAACATTCCAATATAGAATATGCTCTATAAGTTATTCTAAAAGATTTTTTTTTTTTTTGTTTAAAATACTTTTATTTTTTTTATTTCTCTTACTTATTTATTAATTTTATTAAATAATTTATTTATTTATTTTTATTTTATTTTATTTATTTATCTTTTTTTTTTTTTTTTTTTTTTTTGTAAATGATATAAGAATTTAATCATATTCTCATCTTTGAAAATCTTTTTGTTTTTTCTTCTAGAATAATTTACTCGCTTTTTTCTAAATATTTTACAAAACAAATTGCTTTTCAGTATCTTAAGGGATTTTGGCTTATACATCATTTTAACGATCAGTTATGCAAATTACATTTTCTTATAGTAAGTGTTCATGAGACAACCGTCTTTGATCCATTAATCACAACTATCTACTGGGGACAGATATGTTCCATGACTCTGAAATTCACTCAAAAAATGTTTTATTAAAAACTATGTAAAACCATACTTTTTTTTTTTTTTTTTTTTTTTTTTGCTAAACTATGAATTTTTAAAGAATAGTTTAGTTTAGAGTATTATAATAGTTTTATTTATATTATTTATCTTTTATTTATATTATATGTGAAATTTTTTAATGTCCACTATTTCATTTTTTAACTCATCAAAATGAAGATAGGACCTTTCTTTAAAATTCTGAATTTAATGACAATTTCATAGTAATCAATTTATTCGATGAATGAATGATTACTACGATAAATGACGTTTAAAACGAGATATACTTAATAATTAATTTTATTTTCTAATTGAAGTTAATGTATTTCGTTTTTAAAGTTATTATAAATGTACAACTTATTAATATATTTCTCAATGAATAATTAATTATGAAAGAAGATTTATCAAATATATTTCATTTTTCGTAGCGTTATATATAACTGTATTATTCTTTATAGTTTTTACAGAGTTCAGTTAAATATTACCTTATAATTCAGATGGTAAGGGTTGTTAAATTTATATAATGGTCTTGAGCATTAGTTGCAGTAATGAACCAAGATATGTCAATTTTATTTTTATTTTATTTATTTATTTATTTATTTTTCATCACTTTTCTCTTAATATTAAATGGTTAAGAAGGTCTTCGATATTACAAAGAATTATTTATCTGTATGCCTTTATAGAGATAAAATTATTAACATATTATTAATCATTCAAATTTCAATCTTTAAGATAAATAGAAACTGACATCATTATTTTTTCACTAGAAAATAGAATCGCCTTAGTTTATGTTAAAATCCTGGTTTACAGATCGCTGAAATGTTGTTCTTAAAAATTATATACTACTTTGTATTCCCGTATTCTAAATTAATTTTTAATTTAAACATACTGAATAATATGCAGGATCTATGTTTTTCTTATGAAGCTATTTCATACATATCTGTTTATATATATATATTGCTGCGTACTTGAGGGTTCGTGAGTTGTCCGGGAATGAAAGGCCAAACTTACAAAAATTCAGTAATTTATTCACAGAAAGTTCCAGAAAAATACAGGTCAATAAACCAATTATCAGCTTCAATTCAAGCAGTAACCACAGCTTAAACAACAGCTGTCAATAGCAAATCCACAGTATAAAATGTATAGCAATAACCCTTGAAGCAAGTCTCTCTCAAAGAGGCTCAAGAGCAATGCAAGCACTAGCGAAGCTGGCTGAGATCTGAACTGAACTGACTGCCTTGGCGAGGAAGCGCTCCTTATATGCTGTTCCATGGAACCCAGATTTTTCGAGAAAACTCTAGAAAGTGGTCAACCAATCAACTTACAGCTTCCATATTTGGTATATCCCATATAAGGATTTTCTCGCCAAGGTCGCCAAAAAAATCGCCAAGGTGGGAAAAAGTCGCCAAATTTGGCGCCAAATCCATTACCTGCATTACTGGGCTTTTTAAAGCGTTTTTAAGGGAAATTAAGGTTATTTCAACGCGAAAACGACTAGAAATGCACAAAATTAGCACTTTATCAACTTACTAAGCCTCTTTGAAAGAATTTATACAAAAACAAACACAATTATTTACACTTTTGTAACAATATATATATATATATATATATATATATATATGACAATAATATAATATATATATAAGACAAAGCTTGTCCCCCACTTCAATTTTCTGATAATGACAGTTTTTCTGATAATGGATAATTAGCCATATTAGTTAAGCCTAATGTTATACCCACTTTTCTCAACATGATTAAATATCCCATAGAGTACGAAATACAATAAATTTAACTAAACATCAAGATAGTATCTGTTCTTAGATATTTTATGATCCTTATTCTTCAAAAAATATTTTACAAATTTTCTATAAAAAAGAGGAAAAGAGTTGGAAAAGTTTGGAAGAGTAATTATTATATGTCATATGTTGTACGTAGAGCAAAGATTTTAATTAAAAACGATAACTTTTATCTTGCCACTATTTTTTTTTTTTTTTTGTCGTAGAAATACTTTGTAACCCTGTAATAACAGCCACTTTAAGATAAGTAGCGCATCAAAAATATAAATAACTTATAAAATATTGAAAATAAAATAAAAGGAAAAAAAAAAAAAAAAAAAAAAAAAAAACAGAAACGATAGACGCATAAATTTTGAATTTTGTCTAAAAGGGAGACAAAAATTCAAAAGTCGTGAAAAGGAGCTATAGTACTATTATCAGGTGTACATATTTATTTATAGATTGAGTGATTTTTCTATGCACCAACTAATATTAAATATTCACAAAAAATTAAATGTCTCATGCGATAGACGTCGCTGATCAAATCATATTGTAATATTACATTTGGCGTGAAATTGCTGTCATTTTATGATTGATCGGATAAATCTTATAAATATAGGAAATAAGGTAAATATTATGTACACCATGTATAGAGGTTGTTCATATGTAACTCAGATTCAAATATTAAAGGGCTACTTCAATATTTCCGATAGTATCTATTTCGAAACTGTCATCGAATAAGCACCAAAATGGAAGCACACTAATAAGGCATTGTCGTAGGCAATACGGACGGGAACCCGAGATTATGCGGATGAGCAAGTCGTTGCCGAAAGCAGCGGGTACTCGAAGCTAGCCTTTGAGTAATTTCAGTATTTTTTATTTATTTACTTATTTATTTATTTATTTATAAAGCGATATAGAAAAGAGTTTCCTTTAAATATAATGACCATTGATGCGGGGAAAGCCTACTTGCACATATATATGTATATACACACATATATCGATGAAGACACTTAGTTTAAAACGTATTTATAATTTTCCTAAATGGTAAAATTTTAGAATATATTCATAACTTTATAAATTTTATTTATATTTATGTCACATGCTCACAAATCTTGATTATTGAAAAAAAAAAAATCTAGAAATTCGAAAGAAATGCACCATTTTCTCACATTCGATTAAAAATGATACATTCTTATAAGGCGATTTATATCTTTATATTCCTTTAAAATTTTCTTTGAATATTTCTCCCTCTCTCTTTCAATCTTTACGTTCGACTGAAGTGCATTCCTAAAGATATATTGCGTAGACTTCTATTTGAGACACCAATACACATTTCTCAAAACGACGAAAAATGGAAGAGGTGGCAGGTGTCAGAATAAATTTACTACCAAAGTAGTTTAGATTTTTGAATAAAAATAAAGTCTGAGAGAAGTTTTTTTTAGCATGGTGGACAAAAATAATTCTAGAGTGTATTGAGTTAGTAGGTTTTGACGACGCTCTGTAGCTACGCTTCAGGTAATTAAGGACGGTCTGCCATTTAGACTTAGGTGTGGTCCGGAGACACGCCATAACACTTTTGATCCTCCGTAGAGAGAATTAAAATAAATATATAATTTTAAATTTGACAGCTGTTTCAAATAAAAATAGAAACTAGCATGTTGCAGCCACCACAAGACTTTCTTCTATATTTCCCTATATACATATTCAATCAGTAACAAAAAAAAAAAAAAAAAAAAAAAAAAAATACGATTTTTTTTTCTAACAAGGAAACATTCAAAAGGTGTCATCTTCAAAAAGTATTGAAAAAAATATATGTGATTCTACTCTTCATAAAACACCAGAAAATGAAAAAATTGTCCGCTGAAATTAATTACAGCGACCACAAAAAATTATCAAAATTAAGCATATTTGGCGATTTAGCGCTGTTAGGCGATACGTTTGCTAGCTCCGAGATTACCGTGTGCGAACAGAACCGTGTTTTGCTTTTCCGCCAAGTACTCAAAATCAATCGTCTAGCAGTGTGAAATCGCCAAATATGCTTAATTTTGATAATTTTTTGTGGTCGCTGTAATTAATTTCAGCCGATAATTCTTTCATTTTCTGGTGTTTTAGGAAGAGAAGAATCAAATATACTACTGGCCATTAAAATTGCTACACCAAGAAGGAATAATAATAACGGAATGAAATTTGTTGGACACATACATTATAGTAGGAAGAACAATTGATTAAAATTTCAGGAAATTTAGAGTAATATGTACTGAGAAAACAGTACATAAAGCAGCGACCTCTGTGAGCAATAACAGCACTTATCTGCCTAGGCATTGAATCGAACAGCGATTGGATGACATGTATGGGTAGATCACTTCATGAAGTTTTAACACGATGCCACAATTCATCGATTGAAGTTACTGGTGAGTGGTGGGGGACAAGTCGCTTTTCAACGATTAAACAGTCATTTTCATTGGTGCGAGATCAGGAGAACGCGCTGGTCAGAGCAGCATTCGAACACATTCTGTATCAAAGAAGGTCCGGACAATACAAACGACTTGAGGTCGTGCATTATCTTGCTTAAATTTTGCGCTACGGAGGCCTCGAATACAGGGCAGAGGGGCTGGCCTTAACTCTTCAGGAATTTAATGGCCGCTGTTCTGAGTGCCAGGAATACAAACATGCAGTAATCGAGACGTGTATTCAATGGGAACCCATAACATCATTGTGAACGATGGACAGTATGATGATGTCGAATCCCAGCTGGCAATGTGCATTATTCATAATGCCGTTAAATACGGATAAGGCAATCTTGATGCTGTAAACAGAATTGTGATTTGTCTGAAATGTGACTTCACGCCATTCCTGCGTCCAGGTTCATCGTTGATCACACGTTAATGGCGCCCATATCAGTGATGCAGTTTTAAGGGTAATCAGAATTTTGGTAGCCGCATACTGAGTCACCACCTGGATTGATGATATGTTGTACCATTGGATACACGTCCCGGTCACCTCTTGTTTTCATACCCGCCACTCTGAATACCAGCCATTACATTTCTGACGAGTTAAGGCCCATCGCTCTGCCCTATGTTCAAGGCCTCCGAAGCGAAACATTTAAGCAGGACAATGCACGACCGCAAGTTGTCCATATTGTCTGGACCTTCATTGATGCCGAATGTGTTCGACTGTTGCTCTGGCCAGAGCGTTCTCCTGATCTCGCACCAATGAAAATGATTGTTTAATCGTTGAAAAGCGACTAGCCCCCCACCACTCACCAGTAACTTCGATCGATGAATTGTGGCATCGTGTTAAAACTTCATGAAGTGCTCTACCCGTGCATGTCATCCAATCGCTGTTCGGTTCAATGCCTAGGCAGACAAGTGCTGTTATTGCTCGCAGAGGGCGTTGATTTATGTACTGTTTTCTCAGTACATATTACTCCAAATTTCCTGAAATTTTAATCAATGGTTCTTCCTACTATAATGTATGTGTTCAACAAATTTCATTTCGTTATTATTATTCCTTCTTGGTGTAGCAATTTTAACGGGCAGTAGTGTATATTTCTTTTCAATACTTTTTGAAGAGGACACCTTTTTGAATGTTTCCTTGTAAGTTTTTTTTTTTTTTTGCTAAAAGTAAAAAAAATCGATAACTTTGTTTTAAATTATCACAGATTTATAGTTCAACCATTCGTTTTAAAGGTTTTGACGATATCTTTCGAAAGATACCCATCTTGAAAATTTACCCCCCCCCGGGGGGTACTTTCCCCCCACGGGGGAAACCGGTGCCCCCACATGCACAAATTTTTTTCCGTAGTTAACTACTACTATTATCAATAATTCATATTAATTTTACAATCACAAGTTAAATATAACGCTCATTATGTACATTTTACGAAATTTTGTCCTATACTGCCATGTTAAAAATTTACATAAAATGCGATCACAGCGCCGTCTACTGGGCGATTGATTCCAAAATCTAATCAGCACCATTCCATGTCAGGGTCCAACTATACACCAAGTTTGGTTCAATTTCATTCATTGGTTCGTGAGATACGGGTAAAAACACGAAATTTTGCGATCACAGCGCCACCTACTGGGCGATTGATCCCCAAATCTAATCAGCACCATGTCCCGTCAGGTTCCAACTACATACCAAGTTTGGTTGAATTTCATTCATTGGTTCGTGAGATAAGGTGAAAAATACGAAATTTTGTCCTATACTGCCATGTTAAAAATGTACATAAAATGCGATTACAGCGCCACCTGCTGGGTTATTGATCCCCAAATCTAATCAGCACAATGCCTCGCCAGAGTTCAACTATATACCAAGTTTGGTTGAATTTCATTTATTGGTTCGTGAGATACGGTGAAAACACGAAACCACAAACACTGACAGACAGACAGACAGACAGAGAGACATTTTTAAAAAACTATCAATTCGTGTTCAGGACACCCCAAAACGTGTAGATCCGTCAAAAAACGGAGGTCGAAAATTTTCGCCAATCCAATACATTCTCTATATTACATATAGAATAAAGTAAAAAGGTAAAATATTATGAGAAAAATGGGAACAAATTTAAAAACAAACACAAACAAACAAACAAAGAATAAGAGTAATGTGTAAGATATATATACATACATATATATATATATAATCGTTTTCAAATTACTTGCAATTCAAAATAAAGAAATTACTACGTTTTATAGTCAATACGCATTACACTATACATAAGATGGTATTTGATGTTCAAAGAGAAATAAATACTTATTGCATTTTAGCCAGTTTACTGTTTTCAAATTTGAAAAATACCTCGGTAAAATTTTATGAGTAATTATGTTTTGTATTTCCATATTATCTTATTTTCATGGTCCCAATATTCATTATCTGTAATAACTCTATATCTGAATATCTGGCTCGATATAGAACATCACTAACCAAAATATCGGTATCGTACAATATTTCATTCTAATTTTTATATTATTAAAGGAAATGGTTTTGAATAACCGCTGTAAGAAACTGATAGAACATTGGAGCTTACTGAATCAAATCTTATTATGCTGAAAAATCTCTTAGTTTATATTGGGATTAGTAATAAGTTTCAAAACGTATTTCAGAGAAATGAATGTGTAATTGAGAGCAGAGATATATACCTTTATTCATCAAAATATTATCCATCACTATCTAACACCTTCCGCCATTATCGGTCGGACAATTTATAGGATTGTAGAACGCCTTCGAACACGTAACGTACTTCGTCTACTGTGAGGAAGTGCACAGAAGATGAGGTGTTGCTTATTAAATGAAACAAACTGCAGCTCAAAGTTTTGGGTCAGGGCTATACGTCGGGTGTTTTAAAATTCCCAACCAAGCGTTGCTAAATAATCTTTGACAGATTTGCAACATAAGGCCTTACATTATCATGGAGTAATTTCAAAGAGAGTGTAAATCCTTGTCTTTAAGTACACTTTTTCGTCAGATTTCATGGTTCAATCTCAGAAAATAATTTTTATCGTGTTCAGCATATTCACTTACACGGGCGTCGACAGCTCGTAATGAAGCGCACTCATCATATCCCAGCGGATGCATGGGAGAACTTTTTTGCAATGAATGTTTATTTCAGTGTTGATAATATAGCTTCAACGGGATTCATCTACCTTTGCCATATCATACTTTTTATTTTTTTTTATTTTTTTTCATCTTCCATTAAGATTTTTTGCAAGAAATATTTTCTATCTTTTTTTTTTTTTTTTTTTTTTTTTTTTTAGCAGGTTCATGCATCTTAAGAAATAATAACTGTTGTTTCTTTGGCGTAATTTATGTGGAATTCATCTTTCTGCTTTCTAAGTGTTTTCTGCTTCTTTAAAAAGTTTAAAAATCATTGTTTATGATACATCTAATTGTTTAGCAAGTTCCTTTTGTGTTTGATATGAATCTTCATTGACCTGTGCTTAACATTTACTTTCTTAGCGTGTAGTTTAGCTCAACTATGTTCTCGAATTCTCACTTAAAAACGGCCACCATTAAAACGTCAAAATTTAAATTCGCGTGTGTATTTCGATACGATATCATCTCGAAAAAAACGGAGTAGCTTAATTAACATGCTTTTGTGAATTTTTTATCTGAAATTCGTAACTGATGCAGGGACAAATAAATGACTCATGGTATAACATCGTTAACCTTCAAAACGTCAACTTTATTTTAACCATTCTTTAAATCTCTGCGTTAGTTTTATAACTATGAATCATTTCCTACCTCATAACAGAATTGCGGTGTACTGATTGCACTGAGAAAAAAAATATCGCCTTCATCTAGAACGAATAAATTGTCTATTTCTAAATTCCCGAAATAGAAATATAGATTTCCAAATTATGCGTATAAGTAAACAAATAATCTAAATAGACGAAATGATCGAGAATTTCTAGTCTGTACTTTTCTAGTTTATGAAACAATACCATGAATATTATGAATATTATGAATTCTTTGTATTGCGAGAAATTCTCGCTTGACTTCCAAGAATTTGGTCAAAAACCAAAATTATATCTATTAAAATACACCTCTTGTGTTCCGATTTATTTGAAAAGATTAACAAATAAATTTGACCGCGATGATATAGGAAAACGTTCTAGAAATATACTAAAGGTTTTTAGAACAGGTTAACAAAGGGAACTAGAATTTATAAGGTTGACATGGAACTAGTTTTACTAGGGCCAAAATTTGGTTTCTTGATGTCAGTTACAGAATTTTCTTTCAGAATTTTCTTATCATTTCTCAGACGTCACACAAAAAATTCACTTTTAAACTTCTTACTACACCCAATATAAAGATTTGTGTACGTGTGTGTGTGAGTATGTGGATGATGGATCATTGTGCGTATTGCACATGCTACAGAAATCTATTTAGAAAATAATTACTCACAATCTGTAGATGCTAAGTTAGGAATTTATAGAATTTCGAAAGTCTTATTAGACACTACTAGAAAAATTTAACTAAGTACGGCAAGTTTTTAAGTTTCATGTTGCTAAAAATTCACAGAATATTTTTAAATGCCTTTTTTAATATTAAAAATCAATCTTAAATGTCATATGAATGTATCTAGAATAATTAAATGCAGTCTGAGGAAATGGTATAACTTTTCCTAGATATGAAACAGCTTCTGGTATGAACAAAATTAATTATAAACGGTCTACTATGAAAAACTCTACTAAAACATATAACTTAAAAAACAAGTGATACGAAATTATATATTTTTCATATCATTTTACAATAACGCAATATTTTACAAAACTTTTAATTTGATGATTATTGCATGAAAAATAAATTGCATAAAATGTAAATTTCATAAGAAAAAGATGCATAAAAATAATACAAGGTTAACACGAACTCAATTACTTAGAAAACAAAATAATCTAAACATAAGTTAAATAATATGTCTTGTAACGTACAAGATGGGGTTATTTAATGTCAGGTCGTTCAAACACTAAAAGCCTTTCTCTAACTCAGCCATCTACTGCAAAAACTAAGTTATGTGATATAAATATTTATATCACTTTAAATATTTATTAAGGGCGTATCAGACTCGACGACTTTACAGGCGATTTTAGAGCCAACCACTGATTAGCGCCGATTTTTTGGAAAAATTGTCTCTACTCCCAGTGTGATAGCGCAGACCGAAGTTGCCCAACTTTTTCAGAGCTGCCTTGATAAAATTGTCCGTATACTCAATTTCTCCTCGGATTCGTCCAATCAGGATGCGCTATTTTGATACGTCATATTTCCAAGATGGCGAAACACGGGAATCGCTTCAAGTGGAGATTTGAAGAAGAAATATTATCGTTAAGCACGTTTATTTTACCGTTAAATGATAAGAATTTTCAATTAATCGTTTTTATTTTCGTATGGCGTTATGACAATAGTTGTAAAAAAGATCAAAATAGAAATAATAATGCGATATTTTACACAAATGAAAGGGAATTTTAACGCTAATCATTGCGTATTTTATTCGCGCCAAAAAAAGTGATAAGCGTCAGAAGTTAGTCTTCCTTCATCCAACTTTTCACCCGACTATTGTAACCTCTACGGTGTTTTCGTCGAGGAAAAATCGGCGCTAATGTCGGCTCAAAAATTGGTTGTTTCTAAAGTTGTTGAATCTGATACGCCCTTTACGTTTACTGAATATTTACAAAATTGGCTAAACATAAGCCATTCGTTTAAAACGATTTTTCACAAGGAAAATATTTTTTTCTTATGCTAAAAGTCTTCAATTTGTAAAAAGTTATTTTAAAAAATACACATTAAAAAATGCACACATTAACTCTTTAAATTAAATTTATAACATTACTTTTAATTTGTTACGGGAGATATCTTTCTAAAAATGATAATCTGGTAAATGCTTTAAGAAAGACTTTTTACTCTCTCTTACCCATAAGGTAGAGAAAGTATTCTTTTTGGGTCAAATTTTCGATCGCGAGATTTTGTTATATTTACACGTTTTGAGGTCCCCTGAATACGAAAATCATGTTTTTAGCAAATGGTCTGTGTGTCTGTGTGTCTGTGTGTGTGTGTGTGTGTGTGTGTGTGTCTGTTATCAGCATATCTCAAAAACAAATTATGGCAGAAAGTTCAAACTTGGTATTCTAAATGTGTATTATATAGGGATGCTACAGTAAGCTTTTCGTTAAGATCAAGCAAATGGTTCGTGTACAGGGACAATCAAGAGAATTCTAATACATTACGTCTATGGGGGAAATTGCAGGAAAGTAGAGTTTAACGTCTATAGACTGCACTAAACCAAATGAAACGAATATATATATTTTGTAATAGAGATAGTCAACTGGGAAAAATTTTTTGTGTATGTAGGAGCCTCGCCTCCCCCTTGGGGGACGTCCTCCTTCGAGGGGAGTAAATTTTCATGATGGATATCTTTCAAAAGAGCTCGCCAATACCTTTAAAACGAATGGTTGAACCATCGATCTGCGAAAATTTAAAACAAAGTTATCGATTTTTTTCACTTTTAATGAAAAAAAAACTTAGAAAAAAAATCGTTTTTTTTTTTTTTTTTTTTTTTTTTTTTTTTTTTTAAATATATATATATTGAAAATAAAATGGACTGTTTTTGGATATTTAGTGTTATACTACTTCTCTAATATGGAAATCGTCTGCATTATTATAAAAGATAATTTTTTAAATAATAATTTTAATAAATTATTTTTTAAAAACAGAATTATTTTTTAATAAACGAATTAAATTTTATATAAATCTAGGTGCAGTAATGAAACGGGGGGTTGCGGGGGGCGGTAGTCCACCTCACACAGAATTAATTATCATATAAAACTCTTCCGAAGCCTAATTTGAATTGTTTAACATAGGTTTACATAACATCGTTATCTTACCTCTTAATCTCCAACCTGTATTTATAGTATTAAATTTCAGGGTAAGAGAAAGTCGTGTGAGTGACACACCAGATTATTTATAACATTTTTGGGGGCAAATAAAAATATCCTTATCATTTACATTTAAGATTTTAATACAAAATCTTAAAAATTTAGCTGGAAAGAGTAGTTGGATCTGCTGCTAAATTCATATACACCTACCAATAAGTATTTGGACACTTTCGAATTTAGACATTTTGTCAAATATCTGGAAAAGTTCTATAGGAAACATCTTGAAACTTTGAGGGTGTAAACAACATTTTATATCTATCTATATTTCAGCAAAATATGTGTTCTGAAGAGGAAAAGGGAACCAGTAAAAAAATAACCGAAAATCAAAATGTTTTGGATCACCCTGTAGAAAGTAATGCTTTAAATGCGTTATGGCACTAGCATGTAATTCTAAAGATTTTTGTAATTTTCTGTATACTTTTTTATGAGGCTACCACACATACACATGCAGATATAACGGTTTCTTAAAAAAAAAAAAAAAAAAAAAAAAAAAAAAAAAAAAAAAAACACTTTTTCAATTATAACACGCAGGGTATTAGACCCAGTGCAAAGCCATTTTTAGGAAGTTTGGCATACTACATTATGCACAACACACTGACATTAGAATGTAAAAATGTTAAATAACTTTTAAAAAAGTGAGTATTTTTAATAAAACATTTTAAACTACGCATGCACTAGCTTTTAAAAAAAATCATTTTTCATTATTTAATAGCGAAAAATATTGAACAATTTATATGAAAACCCCAAACAAGTACCAATTAAATTAAAAAATTTAGGATAGGTAGAATAAAAAGTATTTCAGTTTTTTCTCAAGAAAAAGGAAGATGTTAAGGGTTTTTATCAATATTTATTTACAATCAGCGAACACTGTATTGCCATTGGACATTGATCGAATAAAAATAAAAATGTGAGCTTTTATTTTGAGAGAACTAGAATCATGTTAATTTTAATTTTCGTGACTTTTTGAATTTACACGATATTTCTTGGGGAATTTTATATAACATGCTTAAAGCTCTTAGCTATTAAAATTTACAAAAAATAAAAAAAAAATTAAAAGCTAGTGCATACGTAGTTGAAAATTATTTAGTAAATATACTCATATTTCGTATGTTAATTGAATTTTTTGTATTCTGATTGCAGTATGCTGTGTTTAATGCAGCACGTCAAATTTTCTGAAATACTCTTCCTTTTTGTTTCTCGCAGGTGGTGAGTTTTATCATCTTTTCTAGTAGGTTCGGGTGGGGGAATTTTATGGCTAGGGGAATTTTATGGCTAGCATTTCATATATAAAAATCTTTCTCTATATATATTTTAAATGTTTTTTGTTGGCTATAATATGATTTTGAATTAATAGAAATTGTAGTTTTTGATTTATGAAAACTTAATTTTAAATTTTCAATAAATAAAAATACTTTTTAAATTTTTTCATTACTATTCAGTTTGAATTACATTTGGAGTATGCTAGCCTGCATATCTTTTGAAACCTGCTAGTACTACATAATTTTTTAATAGCTGTGTTCCCACCTGCTAAAGAGATTGGCACAGCATAGTTTTAATTTCTAGCTTAAATAATGTTTAAATCTAACCACTTTTCTTGTTTATTAACACTGTTTGATAAGTTTTCTTGTTGTTTGTTACATTTCACTTTCATTTTTTCATTTATCTTCATTTAAATATATATATATATATATATATATATAAAGCCCTTGAATTTTAAATATATATATATATATATATATATATATATTTTTTTTTTTTTTTTGTAAAATCTGTAATTTTTAGTTAGAAAAAAAATAAGTTCGCAAATTATAAAATATCAAAGCAAGGGTAGCCTTAATTTTTATTAATTATCACGTTTATTTAAAACCAAATTTTGCGATTTTTCTTCTTTGGACTCATAAGCGCTATAGTTAAACAATTTTCAATTTTAGTCATTGGTTAAAAATACGGTTAAAAAAAGACTTTTTCAAGTTTTATCAAGAGGCAAAAAATGCTCTTATCTGAAATTAAAAGTTTAACAGCACGCAAAATTTAGAGCATGAATGCAAAGTAGCTTGAAAAGAAAAAAATAGCATTTTAGTTATAATAAATAAATAAATAAATAATAAAAACCTCTAGGAAACCTCTAATTCCAAGCCAATTTTACAGACTTTCAGACTTGAAACTTATAACCATTCTGTATAGCTATTTTTTATTTTTTCAGAAATCTGTTTAAATTTTGTGATAATAAAATTTTTTTAGGACTGAGGGCCTATTAGTCTCAATCTGGGATTTTTGCGTTGTCGATTTTGATAGTTGGACATTTGTCGAAATCTAAAATTTATCGAAAATATAATTGAATAATTTGAAAGCGATGTTATAATTTGAAAAAGAAAGAAAGAAAAAAAAAACTAATAGTCCTCCGTCCTAAACTAAATTCTGCTTTTGCCAGAATTTCATCAAAATCTTTTATTATTATTATTATTATTATTATTGAAAGAAACTAGTTGGCATAGGTGGACTCTGCTCAGTTCCCCATCCTATTTAGGTTCTCAGAAATTTCTAGTGCGAGACATATTATAATCATGTTAAAAGAAATGAATTTGACCAAAGCTTTATACAGTGACAGAATGAAATCCCCGCCTAATAGGCTATCCACCGTTCACTTCGATATATTTATCTTATTCTAATCTATTAATTTATTTTATCAGGGTCAATTCCGTTGTTTAGTTTTCATGCTACTATTTCCAATGCAATAATCCTCAAAATTCATATTTATATGAAAAATTTACAATTTCGCTATGTTGATAAAATCGTATATTACGAATAATTTACGAAATTTTCCTAGTAGAATATTTGTATTCAATTATGTTCAAACAAATATCATAAACGTAATTTTGAAGTTGTCTAATGCATTTAGGATCCTCAAAATGGAAGTTTGTGCTCAATTTTGCCTTATTCTGATATGTTAAGTAAATCGTAAATTCCAAATAACTTACGAATTTTTTTAAATTGGAAAAATCATAGTCTATCATATTCATGCCAGTATCCTAAATAATATTTCGAAAGTGGTCTGACATCTTTACGATGAAAATATCCCTCAAGATTGACGTTTATGTGAAATTTTCTCTATTCTACCATGTTAAGAAATTCGTAAATTTCCAATAACTTACGAAATCTTTATATTGGAAAATTCATAGTCATTAATATTCATGCCCGTGTCCTAAATAATATTTCAAAAGAAGTCTGGCATTTTTACGATGAAAATATCTCTCAAATGTGACGTTTATGTGAAATTTTGGTCTATACTGCCACGTTAAGAAATTCGTAAATTTCCAATAACTTGCGAAATTTTCAAAGTAGCATATTTATAGTTACTGATGTTCATTCCGGCATCACAACGGATATTTTAAAAGTGGTCTGATACTTTTACAGTAAAAAGTTTCCATTTAATGCACGTTTAAGTGAATTTTTGTCCTATTCTCCCATTTTAAGAAAATCGTAAATTTCTAATAACTTACGAAGTTTTTAAATTCGAATGTTGCAAATGAATAGGGTTCTTGCCAGTGTCGAAAGTAATATTTTAAAACTGATCTGACCTCTCTGCGACAATTTGTTCTTGAGATATCGTGTACACAGACTAACAAACTAACGGGCTGACCCACTAACAGACTAACACACTAACACACTAAAAGACACCCTACAGACAGACACCATAGAAATTTTGTCATTTTCGGATTCCTCACACCTGAAAACGTGTAGAAAAGTCAAAAAACCGAGGTCGAAAATTTTCACGATTACCTAAGTTCCCCATACCTATAGTATGATGGGGAACTAAAAGAAAAGAAAATTAATAATAATCATTATCGTTACAAGCGATATCGAAAAAGTTTTTTTTTAATAATTTTGAATTAGGAAATAAAAAGTGCGCGTGAAATAATATGAAATAAAAATAAGTAAAAAAATGAATTTAATGATTTGATGTTTTTGTTTTTCGGGGGCTGCTCATGCATATAAAAAATGCGTATTAAAACGAGTCGAAGAAGGAAGCGAAATATGTATTGAGTTATATTACGATAAATACGATACATAATATGATACGATATATCAGACCTGTAGTCCAGGGTTAGTAGGCATTTTCGTTGAGAGAAATAGTTTGTTCGTCCGGTGCAACTTGCACATTTGTCCCGTCAGGTACAAATTGCACATTAGTCCCCTTTAAATATAGTGACCAGCGAAGCTGGCAAAGCATTCGTTGATTCGCTACCTCAATTGATTTTATTATTATTATTATTTATTTAACCATATAAACGTGTGAAAAATAGTTTACTCTACGATTTTTAATCCGATTGTCTACAAAAAGTTTCAGTTAATGAAAATGACGCCAGAAATAATATTCATCATATATGCAAGTAAAATGGCTAGTTCAAACATTTTATCGTGGATATTTATTTATATCGGAATTATTATTTATTTATTTCTTTATTTTTTATTTTTTTGTGCTATAATCCATGAAATAGTTTGACTTATTTATGTAATATGTTTTCGAAATTGAAAAATCGCCAGCTCTTAATTTTGATTTGGAAGGAGGAGAACGATTATTTGCGAGTTTGCAATTTTAAAAATATCAATGAAAAGTATACATAAAAGAAATAATTTAAAAAAATCTGTGAAAAATATTTTAATGAAATACAGCTAATAACCATCTCCGTTAAATAAGCGATCTAATCAAATTTATAAAATCTTTTAATTTTTATTATTTTTATTATTTTTATTTTATTTATTTATTTATTTTGGTGGGGGGGGGGATCCGGAAGTTAATTACATTGCTAAACTAGAAACATATTTAAACTTTTATCTAGAATATTTCATATTGAATGTTTTTATAATATACGAGCACTAATTAGTGTATTTTTAATAAGCGTGTTTTAGCTTTTATTGGGACACCTGGTATGAGTGGTATTTCCATATCGAAGCTAGAAACAATTAATATAGAAAATGATACAGCATTTTTGAAATTGTTAAATACAAAATATATAACACTATTAAAAACAAGTAATTGATTCTATTATCTTTGAGAATTTTAAATTTCATGATTTAAGTCATAATTACAAATAAACAGATTGCTCCAGCACTGTAAACGTAAACGTCCTAAATTAAGTTTTAAAACTGTATTAAACAAATGGTCATTTTTTAAGCGAAAAAGAAAGTCTTTCTTTTTAAGACACCTATTAGCAACTGAAATTAAGACATTGAAAATGTCTTAAAACACCGCCATGTTGTTTAGTCTTATAAACACCACCATGTTAGGCTTAAAAACGCCGCTATTTTTAAGGCTTTTTAATAAATAATCAGTAAATGTGACCTGCGATTCTGATTTTCTGTTAAAAATTGATTTTAGAATTTTCTATAATGTAAAAAATATGTCCTATCTTCGACCAGAAATTCTCTGTAATTTGAGAAAATACGTGTAATTTACGAAAAAATTACGTTTTCAGAACCTATTTTCTCAAATTACAGAGAATTTCTGCCATCAAATAGGACATATTTTTAAGGTGTAGAGCATAAAAAAACTATGAATAATAATAATAATAATAATAATAAATGTCTTTTACCCAGCTCATGAATCGAATTCATATTAGCCGTGGAATACGAAACCATGCATCGGAAATCGCAGCTATCGTCAGGTTCTTTACCAATCATGCCACCAAGTGACACAACAGGGATCCTTTTAGAATTATATGTATGTCAGTATTAGCAAAACAGATATTTTTATGTTATAAACCGTATTCTTTGTTATAAAACTATTAATAATATAGTACCTAACAGTTAATATAAATTATTATATCGAATTTCATAATTAGAGGTTTAGAATTTTTAAAAAATGCGTATAAAATATGTGAAAAACTGTCCTTATCTAGCCCTCGATATTTTTGGATAACGATATCTTTCTTTAAAATGATATTTAAAATAAAACAAATTATGAACATGAATAGCAGAAAATTTCTTGTCTTACGTTTAAATACAAGTAAATGTATGAAAGAAAACAGTTTTTAAATCGAAATTAAGTATAATAAATAAAATCAGTGATGCACAAATTATTCAAGATTTGCTTTTTTTGTCGTAATTTACTTGCTACTTTCATCTTCATACTTTTTCTTTAAATATGAGAAAGCTTTAAATCTGAATAAATTTCGCCTTATAATACCGTGCTTTATAAGTTATATTAAACATAATTCCATGCAAATATACGTATATCTAGAGTATTATTCCTTCAAAATTTAATTTCATAAACTAATTGTATTGTTTTAATAGCTTACGCTTAACAACTTTTTATCTAAAATGATATTATATATATTGAATGTGGAAAGGAGTTTAAACAGGACAAGTATGCTGCTTAAAGTAAATTCCATATGAAAAATTTCCTAAGTAATGGAAGTGTCTTAATTTCCGAAATTTCTAAATATTTAGATGCGTTTGCTGTCTGAAATTTCTCATAGTTATGTGTTTCAGACATTTTTTGTGTCTGAATCTTTATTTTAGACACATTTCTGTCTGAAATTAGGTTATATATAATATCTAAGGTGTATTTTAAGGCATTGACCTACCTTAAGTGATTTTTCAGTTGTTTTTATGTCTTGCATTAAAATCCCTTTATTTGCAGTGAGATTGCAGATGGTTAAATCAATCTTCATTCATATAGTCATGTAACATTGACTTATCCTATTTACCTGACAAAAATAACTTTTATCATTGTGCATGTATACATATCGGCTGCAGTCGCAGCCATAATCAGTGCACTTGTGGTGATCCGTGTTTTCATCGACTTCGTACTTTCTTCTCTATCTCTCTTCTTTCTTCCCTTTAGTTCGCCTACAATGTGTTGCCATTCGGATGGGATTATACTAGACTATCGTTAAGAGCTGAGTTAATTGTTAGCTTTTTGATGGCTTCACGTTTCAGGACATATTGGTGAAAATTATAGGGACTATTTTCTTTTTTTCTTTCTTTTTTTTTTTTTTTTTTTAGATTATTAAGATTAAAAGATTTAAATAACTACTTTCTAGAAAAGGTTGTAGATTGTTTATTAAATTTAAAATCTGAGAATATGTGTATGTGATCCTTTCCTTTGTTTGTATGTGTGTATGCATGCGTTCATCTTTTCCATTCAGATATAATGAAACCTGGGTGACCATGTTTTTTTTATTTTATTTTCTTGCAATACCTTATTTATTAGATTATATTAGTGAAAAAAAAAACTGGTTTATTAGAATGGTATTTATTCGCTTTTTAAATGAAAATATAAGTATTACATAAATAATTTGGTGAATTTTACATATAAATTTCTGACATTTAAGTAGATTAATCAAAAAAATTAAGTGTATGAATTAATCAATTATTCAATAAGTAATAACAAATTTTCTTTAAATTTAACTATTTTAAACACGAGATCTTATTAAAATATCAACAGCTTATGTTTAAAAACAAAAAATGAAATTCTAATTTTTTCTTTTATTATTTCTTAAGAAATGCTAAAATTTGAAATGTATGAAAAAAAAAAATTATAATAATAATAAAAATGCACATGAGAAATATATATACATATATATATATATATATATATATATATTTATATATATCTTTTTCTTAGTAAGAAATATTAAATCAGTCCCCAAATCCCAAACTTCTCAAATACACAAGAATTTATTAAGAAAATGCAACTGATTTTATAAGAAGAAATTAATCCTAACACTGAAAGTAGAAATAATGATTATGTATACGTGTTATTTATTACAGACATTCGTATTCCTCAAGAGAATTCAAGTGACATGGAATTCGAGTGGGTCTAAAACAAATAGAAAGAACAAGCACTATTGCTGAATAAAAAGTACATGAAGGAAGTGTTTCTATTAAGAATAAAATAAAATAAGATGCATCGAAAAAATACTAATAAATTTTGTTTTTATTGATTTCCACATGAAATGGGGGAGGTTGGAATATTATGTTTAAATAAATAGATAAATAAATAAATAAATATATATATATATATATATATATATAAATTTCGCTTTAATCGAAAATGTATATCAGAATTATTATACATGTTTCAGGGGTCACAACGATACAATTTTTTTTCACGTGCGTTTTGACAAAATGCGTTTTCTCACAAATGCATCTGCCTAAAGGACTTACTTGATACAACAATACATTATAAAATTTTACACAAATGTAATATAAATGCTTAAAAAAAAGTTTTAAAATATTCAAAAATCTTTAAAAAAAAATTATATTTAAATTAAAGATTATATTTCATATTGAATTAAAAATTTATGCAAGATATAATTTAAAAAAATATGCATATATAATTATTATTAAAATAAAACTTTTTTTTTTTTAAATGAATAAGTATTAAATTACAAATTTTTTAATATAATATTGGAATAAAAAAGAGAATGTTAGGGAAAAAAAATAATTATAAAATATAAATATTACAATTTTCAAAATAAATTGCTGAAATAATTTTCGAAAAGTAGATTTTGCTTGTATTAGTACAAAAACATATTTCTTTGCAGATTTTCATCTCCAAGATATGTAACAGGAAAAATTAAATATGTTTTCATTGCTTAGAGCATAAATAAAACTTTTATGCTACGTACTACATATAAAAACATAAATCGAAATAAGACAGGTTTCTGGTAATCTGTTTTAAAGCCAGTGAGTAAATCACAAACAGCGTTCACAAGGACATGCCTTTTCAAAGGATTTTTTCCGAACCACTTCTACCAAATAATGAAATTTCTCTTTGAATTTAAATATATTTTATGACAAAATTGGTATATAAAGTTAGTGGTAGTAAAAATTATACATCGTACAGAATGATAGAATTTATTGGTATCTACACTCGTAACTATATGAAAAATTAATCGTTCTTCATATTCATATACAGAAATCTCGTACGCAGGTAAATGCACACTGTTTTTCCGATGTCGAGTAGATATTTATAGTAGATAATTTCAAGTAGAAATTTAACCTGAAATTAACATACGCTCCAATATTCAGAGTTGTATGAATATAGATTTGTATGAATACAATTATGTGATATGTATCAATTCGAGATTTCCAACATCTGTACTGTTAGAAAATCGAAGGAATTAAATTTAAAATCAAGGATTTAGAGTCTAAAGAACTCATTAAATACACCGAAGTAACTCTCCATAAAAATTTCTATTGACTAACTTACTGTATAAACCAAATCAAAAACATTTACAAATAATTTCATCTCTTTGGGTGTATGGAATAGTGTTTATAAACAAATCTTATTAAAATCTGGTATCGGACTGTAGTGGAAATGATTTTGAGATAAACTGTTTCAATTTGGGAATCAGAATTCATCTACATAATATGAGAATAATCTTTTGAGCTGCCAAAGACGCTTCGCGTTGGCCATAGTCAGGGCTTATAAAATAGCCCCTACCTCTGCACTTTTAGTAATAGCTGGGCAAATTCCGATACACCTGCAGGTGAAATATGAGGAGGCATATCGTGTGGTTACAAGGCTGCACAAACCCGTCACGATTCACGACCACACTCTACAATACACCGACTGCACAGAAAAATTGAACATTTGGCGAAAGCACCCAGCAAACAAGACAGAACCACAGATGTGATATAGGAAAACTGGCATGACAATATACACGAATGGTTTGAAGCTGAAGACAGTAGTGTGTTATTATACGGTGATCTGGCGCCTGTAAACAATAAAAAATATATATGTTTGGCTTTGCCAGGTAAACCAGAGCTGTTAAGAGGTTTCCAAGTTCCATGCTTACTTAATACGCCGAATACTTCTCATGCATTAGGCAAAATGTACCTGAAAATCTATGAGCATAATCATAACTTTTGTCTTAATAACCACTGAATAATATTCAAGTATCAGACAAATCTTCTAACGTTAGTAAATATTTCGTAATATTTTTAACCGACTTCAAAAAAAGAAGGAAGGTTCTCAATTCAAACCGTATGTTTTTTTTATGTTTGTTAGCGCATAACTTCTGAACGGATGCTTCGATTTTGATACTTTTTGTTTTGTTGAAAAGGTCTTGGTCTGCAATAGGTCCCATTGTAATATCTTTACGATCTAAAGAAAATACAGGGTGCCCAAAAAAATCAGTCCCAACTCTTTTAACTGCTAAACGGCTGCAGCTATAGTGATAAAAATGGTATGTAAGTATAATAAAGTGGCCCTGCAGTACAAGGTTAAACCGCTTGCTGCGCCACCTGGTGGAAAATACTGGAGTTAGTGTTCCTATCTCGAAAACGGTTCTAGAGAAAAAAAGTGAATTAGAAAGTTGAAGATTATCATCGATTTAGTAGTTTAGACATTCATGCTAGCGTTTCTATCTCGGAAACGGTTCAAGACAGGGGAAAAAAGTGAATTATAAAATTGCAGAGCATCATCGATTTAGTACGGAAAGATAGTTTTGACATTGATGCTAAAAGTACAAGGCTAAAAACGTGCCTTTTTTTGTTCGCAATTTCTTACACTATACACACTTGAGCTACATTGCTCACGTAGTAGCGTAGCTGGTGAGACATACGCTATATTTCAAAATACGGTTACTTGATACTTTTTGCTTTGTTGTAGAGATCTTGGTCTGAAGTAGGTCCCATTATAACATTTTTACAATTTAAAGAAAATAAAGTGCCATCTGGTGAAAAACAGCGGCATTAGCGCTCCTATCTCAAAAACGGTTCAAGATGGGAGAAAAGTTAATTACGAAGTTGTAGAGTATCATCGATTTACTACGAAAAGACAGTTTTTAGACATTATTGCTAAAAATAGAACGCTTAAAACGTGCAATTGTTTGTTCGCAATTTCCTACACTGTGCACACTTGAACTACGTTGCACGCTTTACAGCGTAGCGGATGGCACGTATATTCTGTGGTTCAAAGTACTGTTACTGTAAGCGATCACATCGATTCAAAAAGTTCATCTTCAAAAAGTTTCTTCAAAAGTTCATCAAAAAGTTCATCAAAAGTTATGATTAATTGTAGTGTTATAGGTTGTTTGGCGAAGGAAATTGTTTTATACTTTTAGGCGCAATTTACTATTTCATTTCATTCCCATTTCTTGGAGTCGGTTCTATTTTTTTTACAAAAAGATTTTATTATTTATTGTTTTCTCCAAACACAAGCAGTAATGTATTACAGAACTATATATATTTTCATGAAACTCCTCTTTGTTTAGAGACGTTGGTAAACAAGTATCAGCTTGCAATTGTTGTGTAAAAATTATCAAGCTTGTATCCTAGAAACTTCAGTGGTTCAGAAAAGTGTTTAATATCAAACTTAAAATATTTATTAGGATTAATGGCCTTTTTATTATTTATTTATTTATTTATTTTTTTTTTTTTGTTCCGTAAAATTCTAAATAATTTATAATAGTTCGTTTTTATTTTTTAAATCCATTTGAAAAAAATTTTGTTGCAGATGCTTATTTTATGTATAAAAGTAAAACCAAAACCTTAAACGTCATTTTTCTTGTTTAAAATTCTGTAAAACATTAAACCAAAGTATATTAAAAATATTAAGAATTTTTGTTCAGATGTAGTATATTTATTAAGACGTCAATAAAAATGCAGTTATAGTATTCCATTGGCATCCATTTTTCATATTTGTCTACAGTGATAACTAAATTTAAACTTCTATTACAAAATAGTGCAATATATGATGAAAATAGCGCTAAAAAGAGCTAAGACCTACACTAAAAAAATTCGGAAACTGTCCGGTGATCGTATTTATAACAAATCGTTGTAAAATTAAGAGCATTAATCATTTACTAAAGTTCAACTCCTTTCTTCAAAAAAAAAAAAAAAAAATATGAAAAATTTACTGGCATTACTTTTTTTTTACGGTTAGTGCTGGAATCTTTTTTGTCGGTCAATGATCGTAACCTAGTGTGGATATTTTTTTATAGTGTACCCCGCTTAAAGCAGCCTGGGCTGACCTTAAATTTAATTAAATATTGTTTTTCCATAAAATGTATGATTATTAATTGAATTATGAGATATTTACGTCGGCAACTCAAAATACTTTTGTAGCTTGTTTTAGTTTCTTTCGAATCTGTTGGAAACTCGTGAACTTTTTAAACAATACAAAAATCGCTTGTATTTTTCTGCTTCTTCTTCTTCTTCTTCTTTTTTTTTTTTAAGTTGCTAGTTTGTCAGCTCTAACCACCACAGATTAGATAGAATTTCATAAGCCATAAGAATCTAAAATATCAAGTAAATTGTCTCTGAAAAAATGCACTTTAATGAATGAGAAAGTAAATAAATAACCTTTTTAAAAAGATTTCCGTCAAGCATGTCTAAGAGCCCTTCCGATTAAAACAGCATTCTAAAGTTATAAAGCATTGAAAATAGTCCACATCTAGGATCTAAAATGCCATGGATCGACATATACAAAACACAGACATTGCCTTAAATTTATATCACCACTTTTTTTTTCTTTCTTTCGTTCTGTCTTTTTTTTTTTTTTTTTTATCGAGGTTTTTGAATGGAATGTCCAATATAGCTATTGGACATTCCAAGTGAAAGTAGAGGTATTTTCAATTGTGTGGCATAATCACTTGATTTAATTCAAATTAAAGTTAATTTTATGTGGAATAGTAAAAGAACATGCCTATTTACAGTAATGCGAAATTTTACTTTTAGCAATAAAAAAGTTTGACAAAATAGCTAAAATTATAAAATATTATACAATACATGTATAACATTATATCTGTCTAGTACTACAAAAAAAAAAAAAAAAAAAAAGGACATGTTGTATGAGAATTAATCTGTACTAATTTTAAACCACTTCGATTGCAAACAGTAGGATATTATACATTTTTTAATTTTGATAATTATTATAAAGTTATAATAATTGTGTATTGCAAAATACATCACTACATTGTCGCTTTTACGGTTAGTTTTCTTTATATGAACATCTAATAATATAAATAAAACTCTTATGATGTCAAATCCGTCACGTAACATTTTATTATTATTTTTTATTTAAATTTAACAACTAAAACTTATTTTGAAAATTGTATTTTTTTTTAAACGAAATTTGTTCTTAATATAGAAAAATGAATAAGCAAATGTTTATTGTTGTAAAATTCACAGTAATATTAAAAAATATAGATGTTGATGAAATTTTCATATAGAAAATGTCATACCGTTTACAAAATTTCACAAATTTGTTAAAATAAAAAGTAGTAGATTTATTTTGCTGTAGTTATAGAATACAAGAATGTATAAAGATTTATTTAAATATTCATTAAAATAGTAGAGGGCACTACCCCTGGTCAATTCGCTCACCAACACCTACGGCAGCTTAACTAATAGGCTTTACCAGATTCGATGGTTACAATTTTTAAATAAGTCCCCCCCCCCCCCTCCCTCAAAAAAAAAAAAAATTAAATAAAAATAAATAAATAAATAAATAAAAAGGAACCAATCAAACGTTTAAATAAATATATTTCGACTGTCGACTATTTTCAACAATTCAAAATCATAGACACATTCCTGTATATATTGTCGTTAATGAAATGTAAATGACATTTAAATATTTTTGTTTGAATATATTTGATTAGAAACACAGTTAATTTAAATGAAAGTAAATATGCATTCACATATATGCGAATAATTAAAAGAAAAAAAAATAAGATCATTTGTTTATTTGAAATTAATATTTAAATAATACATAAATGAAAATCAAAATTTTAAAGCTATTATAATGTCAGATTTATTAGAATTTTTTAATGATACAGATTTAAATTTTCATTTTTTTTTTCCTTTTTTAATTCACGCTTAAGAAAATGTTTCTTTTTCTGTAAAAAGTAATAATAATAATAATAATAATAATAATAATAAATAAATAAATAAAAATTAAATTAATTAATTAATTAAATAAATAAATTAAAAAGCTGTACACATTTTAATTTTGGGGGCATCGTCTTGAAATTGGAACTTAAAGAAAAATTTTGGGAAAAAACGCAAAACATCGCATGAAACATAAAACATAAAAAAAGCAAAATAAATAAAAAATGTTTGTGAAAATCAAACATTTTTACATTTTTCAGACTACAATTAGCTGACGTGAATAGTTTTTGAGTCTATAAATCTTTTATAACTCAAATGTCTCGTCCTACTTCAATAATAAATATCTCCAAAAATAATCCTTTGGCATATAAACGAATTATTTCATAATATTTATCACACAGTTCTGTACAAAACTGCCAAACTTCATGTTCTTATATGAAACGATCATCACAGTATAAGCTAAGAAAGCGGAAAAGACATGATAATTTGATAAACGGCAGCGGTAGTAGATTTTTTTAAGCATAGAGTGAAATAAGATGATAAAATATGCCTATAAAGAAAGTCATAATACCTAAAAATGAGTCAATATGTCACACCTGTCACTATAGAGTGGTCGATATATTATTTTTTCCTTGTCTTAAAATTGTTCAACTTTCTACACTCTATAACAAAAAAAAAAAAAAAAAAAAAAAAAAAAAAAAAACACAACAAGAAGAAGTGGGGACAAAAATTGGTAGATGGGGTGAATGGGTGGTCCGAATGGGACATGTGGAGAAAAACAATTGATTACAGTTTCAGGAAATTTTAATGATTTAATCAAGACAAAGTGTCTCACAAAGTAAACAAGTCAATAACGCGTTGGTCCACTTCTGGCCTTTATGTACGCAGTTATTCGGTTTGGTATTAATTGATAGAGTTGGCAGATGTGCTCCTGCAAAGTATCGTGCCAAATTCTGTCCAATTGTTGCGTTAAAATGGTAAAATCCCGAGCTGGTTGTAGGACAATTTTTATGACACTCCAAACTTCCTCATTGGAAGAGAGATCCGGGGACTAAGCTCAACCCTATTTTACTGTGCCGCCTATTAAGGGTATTTGAAGTCACGGAAGTACCAGTTGCACGTAGGATCGACGATAATGATGAATTGGTGCTTGATTCCATCAAAAACTACATGTATGTCAATTTGTGTCCAGTTTACATTACTCCTTGGTGCGTCACTTTTTTTTGTTATAGAGTATATTTCAGATGAAAATATTAGATTTGTTTTCCAATTTTCAATTTTATGATTTATTTTTCTCTTTGAAAATATTAAATTAAAAACGTATTTACTTTTTACTTATTTTACAATTTTGCGTAATCAATTTTCAGGTTAGTTTATTAGGTTTAATGTCCCACTAGTGCTGCGCTATGGACAACTGGCATCGGTCTCGAACTCAGTCGCGAGAGTGACTCAATTAAGTTTCAGATTTAAAGTATAAATAAAACACAAAATTTTATGTTTCATTTTTTGTTTTGATAACTATTAAAAAATAACTAATCGGTCTGCGCCCGTTTGGCGCTCTATTTCTACACATGTATTTCCAAAAAATTTTCCTCTTGCTAAATAGTGGTTTACCATATTTAAAACGAACATCATCTTTTACATCATGATATTTATATAGTCCAAACGTCTCTAGGAAATTAAAAATAGCATCGTAATGTTTTTAACTCGAATTAATAACTGTATGTCTTTTTATTTATTTGTATTGAATTTTTGTTGAATTTTAAATTTTAAATTTATTTTTATTATTATTTTCACATGGCGTATGAAAATTCCGCATAGCAACAACAAAAACAACAACAACAAAATTTTTTTTGTTTGTTTATTTATTTATTTATTTTTTATTTTATTTTATTTTTTAAGCTTTTGTTCAATGAAAGAATTAATTCTGGTTATTCAAGCTTTGATTTTTTTTTTTTTTTTTGTGAAGATAACATACATTATACACTACATTGAAACAATAATAATAATTTCTGTAAATTGTTTAATAAATTGTGTATTTTTTTATTTACTATTTGAACCAATGAATGAATTATCCAAAATTATGCAAAACATAGTTAAAATTTTACTTTACTTTATCTCAATACATTGTTGTGATTGTAAGATTTTTCGTTATATTATCCTTTTTCATTATTTTATTAGTTGAAATGCACGCATGGAAACAATGAATTACATTTTGCTTTCATTATTCTAATACACTGTTGTAGCTATGAAATCAATTTCAAGCGTTAACTCTGAAAAACTTCGGGCTTTATTATTAAGGTTTAAATAACCGTCTAAATATACTTAGTGATCGTATACCTCACCCGTTATTAAAACACTTTCAGGAATAAGTAATTTCCACCTTTTTCGCCACCCCTATTTTTATACGAATAATCTTATATATATATATATACTAGCTGACCCGACAAACGTTGTTTTGTCATATAAATTATTTCTAGAGAATATTTTGCTAGAAAAAAATAACTAACTTATTGTAAGTGTGTAAGGATGTGGTATATAAGTGGAAGATGTATGGAGTGCTGTGAACGGTGAAAGAATATAAAAATAACAAAACACCAATCATTTATTTTTTTAATTTATTAAAATTGATTCTTTAAAATTATATACATATCGTTACTTATAACAATATTACTAAAAAACAATATCAATCCCTTAATGCAACAGAGTGTACAATATTTTTTGTTATCCCATCTTTCGCCAATACAAACAAACTGGATGGTTTGCCCACTCGAGAGCCACGTATAATTGTCCGTGTGAAAAAAATGATGTGCTCAAATCTAAGCCACAGACAGACATCGTTTGGCCCTGAGACTTATTGATAGTCATTGCAAATGCCAATCTAATTGGAAATTGAGGGCGTTTAAATTGAATTGGCACATCTGTGGGTATAATAGGGATTCGCAGTAGTAATATATTTTCACCTCGGAATTTGTCATTTAAAATGATGGCTTCGATAACATTTTTCATTAATTTTTTATGACTAATCGCGTGCCGTTGCACAACCGTTGTGGGTTCAAATTACGAAGCAAAATAACCGGAGATCCAACCTTCAGTTGTAAAATATGCAGTGGATTGCCTGGTAAATCCAATGAGTTTAAAAACTTTGTTGGATAATTTACAGCTTCGGTGGCATCGCAAACTGTATCATTAGATTTGTATGACACCAAGTCTCCTGGTAACAAACGTTGTATCTTGAGATTCAATTCGTTGACGTCCACATTTTTTGCTGCTAAAATTGCTCTTTCTGCCAGTCACTCATGATTTGTGTATCGTCTGTGTACATCGGGAAATATCTGGTCAATAAGAGCATCTTGAGAATCAATGATTGTGCAGAAATCGGTCGGTAATTTTATGCATCCAGTTTCATCTGTAGTAACTTTTCCATCGCCGATATCTAACAATTGTTTTGAGAATGTTTCAGCGGATGGATCTTGAAGCTTTTGAACGCACAAATTTTCTTTCAGTTGTACTTTTTCAACATTACGCCACAATGACGATGATTTTAAGCACGCGTTGATCTCATCAGCGTATGTTGAACGCAGAATAACGGGAAGTTCTTGTCTGAAATCACCTGAAAAGAGTAACAGAGTGCCGCCAAATAGTTTGTCGTTGTTTTTTATATCTTTCAATGTCCTGTTCGACGCCTCAATCGAATGTTTGTGTGCCATAGTGCATTCATCCCAGATAAGAATTTTACACTATTTCAGCACTGTGGCCATGGACGATTGTTTTTTTATGTTGCACACTGCGTCTGGGTTATTTTGAATATTTAGTGGCAGTTTAAATAATGAATGAGCTGTTCTGTCTCCATCCAATAAAGTTGTCGCAATGTCAGATGATGCAACAGCCAATGCGATGCCATTATTTGATCGTATTTCGGCGAGAATTAGTGAAATAAGGAATGTTTTGCCAGTTCCACCTGGTGCACCAAAAAAAAAAAAGAATCCACCTTGTCCTGCCAAAACTGCGAGCATGATGCGGTCGTAAACGGTTCTTTGTTCTTCATTCATTAGTGGGACATTGCGAGCAACAATCGCTGCCATTTCTACAGTATTGTATTGTAGTTCACGATTCAATTCAGTGCTTATTAAATCAGATGCATTTCGATTTGTTGAATGCATACCGAAATGACTGAGTGGTAAGTTGGCAATGATAATGCAAAGATCTTCAGTAGCAATCAATGCTTCATTGTACATAGCGTCACTGAATACTATCGTTAGATCGTTGCACCGTGAAAGATGTTGATGCAATATATCATCAGTCATTGAATATTTGTGATTATCCCATAATGTCTCTGCTCGGGTCGGGAAACATGTAGTCAACACTATAGCGAATAGTAGACGAATTTGTTTTGCTGTACAGTTCAGTCCTACTTCAGCAAGCATACACTCCCACTGGTTGTCGTCTTCCAGCAAGCCGAGTGCAAGGCAAGCATCTTTATACGTTGGATACTGTTGTCCATTTACTTTACGTAAATCTTGAAATGACAAAGGGCCGATGACATTAACCAATAACAGTCGAAGATAAAAGCACTCAGTCTGCCTTGGATTGACTGTAAGTACTCGTCCCAAGGTGTTTGATTTGAATAAACCGGGACATGCATCAATCGGCCTGCCTTGATGCGGGGCATTCATTTTTTTGTTGGAGCCCATGTGAAATAGCGTGGTACTTCTGAATAGAGTAATGTCCGTGCAAAAGCACCAAAAGCATCCGCACGATTACACAATTCAAAAAATTCGGTGAGTGTAGTTTTTGGTGGATTTATAGCACGATCAATCGCTGTCTCGCTCGTGAAATATACGCGCTGGCCATTTTCAAGATGGACGGCTAAATGAAGAACTGCTGGATCCCGTTCATGAATTGGGAAACCAAAGATATGCCAAACAGCTTCATTGGAGCTGACGTACCGGCCAATTTGGTAAAGTGTTATTCCATCGTTGTTATTCACCGGAGGAGCATTCACATTGGTATTTTCAACTCGAAATACAGCCATATCACTGCCTTTATTCACATACTTGCAAATGTATTTGATGCTCTTCACTGAACTGCAGAACTGAACATTAATATGAGCATTGAATGTTTTGCTCAGCAGAGGCGAATATGGGACCACCCAACGGTTAGCAATGTCAATATCTATGTTGTTGACATAGATGACCGCCATAGATGATAAGATTGTCCGCCATTATCGGGATTTCTTCGACGATATATTGGATATCCGTCAACATTTGTGATCGTGAAATTTTTCGGAAAACTTTTAGTACATTTTCCATCTGCACAAATAATAATGGCCTAAAAATTCCTTTTTCATTTTAACATAAAATAACCCCGTCGGATATTGACGAATTTTTTAATAGAATATACCATTTTAACTAATTTTAACATTTTAACAATATTAACGTTGGAAAAATATTTTAAACACTTACGGTTAAAAATTAATTTTTCATTTTAACATTAAATAAATTCTGACATCTTGTTTACGATTCTAAAATATTAACTTTGAAAAAATATTTTAAACACTTCGTAAGATACGGTTAAAAATTCATTTTTCATTTCAACATTAAATAAATTCTGACATCGTGTTTACGACAACTCACGCCATCTAGGTGGAAAAGTTGTTGAAAGAGTTGGTTAAAAATTAATTAAGAAAGAACTAATTAAGTTACAACTTTCATTTGTAAATCTAAACCATTCTCGAATCCACCTGAAGACACACAAAAAATTTCATTAAACTCAGTCCAGCCGTTTAGGAGGAGTTCAGTGACATACACACGCACAAAAGAAATATATATATAAAGATAGGGCTTAAACTGCAGATCCCAGAAAATGTCCTGAAAAAAGCGTTGTGAGTACGAGTCCTGTACGTGCCTTGAAGCGTATATAATATAATATAATTACATTTTTAAATAAGAAATTTAAATAGTTAATTTTGAATACTTTTTTTATCTATTGGCACATAAAAAATGGAAAAGAAAATTCGATTACAAGAACATAATTCTTTAAATTTATATTTGTATATTTTCTAAAAAATTTGAAAACAGCTTACGATTGTTTATAATCTATCCTCAAACATACTATAAATATAATTTTCGTTTAAAAATAAAACGTTTTTATAAAATCATATTTATTAATATTCACGTTTTGTTAAAAATAAGCAAAAACATTCTTCAATATCTCAAGAAATAAACTGTTCCTTTTCCGTTTATGTAAGAAAGTTACAAAATATTTTACTATTTCCTGCTTTTTCCTATTAATTTATATATATATATATATATATGCAGTATTTCATTTTTACAAGTAATTTTCATAAATAAATATCTTGTTTTTTAAATGTAAAGAATTTTAAATCTTAGACTTTTATTTACTCAAGCAAATTTATTTTAAATTTGCATTATATGTTCCTTTTGGCACAAATAAATTATACTTTAGTAAACAACTTTGTGTTATTGTTTGAGACAATAATGCAAGATTTATTCGAAGAAAAATATTTTTGTAAATAAGGAAATTTTAGATTAAATTCATGCGTTCAATGTATATAGTTTAGGAAAATGTTTACTAAAATATAAATAATTTCCTGAAAAATTGAATATTTGAGAATATATAAAATACTTTGAAAATATATTTGTTTATATATTTTAATTCTAAAAGAAAAGTCAAGTGGTAGCCTGTGGCAGTAATAATAATAATAATAAAACGTTTAACAGATTTAACATAACATATAAATATATATAATGACTTTTTTTGTAACTATAATTACACCAGAACTGATGATAATTAATTTAATAATGATAATTACTTCAATTTTTTTAAAAAGAATGAAACTTTAGATCAAAATTATTTTCCGTCATTTTACTTCTAGAGTAATTTTCCCAGAACATTTTTTTTTAATGTTCATATAACATAACATTTGCATTTAAGCTTACGCTCAAGGCTTTTATTGACAAAAATTAGATCTCACATTACAAATAAATGTAAAAATAAAAATTTACATTTATTTTAAAAGTTGTAATAAATAGATAAAATCTTTCTTAACACCTGTTAAAAATTGCAGGTTTTTAAACCATTTATATTTTAATATATCGTAAATAAAATTATGACTATTGATTGCTGATATTTCCATTTTTCAAAGGTACCCGATCACATAAGCTATTGATAGGCGGTAATTCGACCTCAAAACTATGCATTTCATCAGACGCTTTGTTCGGTTTGATGAGGAGCGACTGAATCAGCTTATTTACAAAAATACATGCCGAAGAATTAAAGAATTAGCAGAGATAATGGAATTATTCCACGGTCCCTTATTGGTCAACACATACACACGAGAAGTGATTATTCAACCGAATTGTTACAACCGAAAATTAGTGCCTGTATGTCAGTATGAAACAGCGCATTTAACAGTATAGCCGCGACATTCCAGAAACCTTCAATGGTGCCAAGTCATAGGTGGCAAGTGCTGCCCCCCCCCCCTCTTTTTTCTTTTACGTTAAAAATAAATTGCAAGAAACTTTTGCATAAAAATAAATAAATAAATAAATAAAATAAATAAATAAATAAAATAAATAAATAAATAAATAAAAACTTGAGCTTATTAATGAATCACCAAAGTAATGCATAAATACGTTTAGAAAATATTGGTAAACTATAATAATGTAAAACTTGGAAGGAAATTAAAAAATTAAGTTGCCTGCGGTATTTTAAAAAATTAAAAAATAAAAATAAAAATAAATAAATAAAAATAAATAAATAAATAAAAATAAAGCTTCGAAATTCATTTTTATTTTATTTCAGCAATTTTCGACGAATTTTAATATACTTAATATTGACATATTTCAACGCTCATGTATGCTAACTTTTACAATCTTAATTGAATTAACAGAAAATTTAATATAATAAATAATGAATATAATAGTTTTAAAGAACGATTTTCAATATCCACCAACTCCTTAAGCAGCAAGTACTGAATTTAATTAAATCAGATATACCGCATTTCCTTAAATAATTTATACAGACATGAAGTTGAAAATGCAATGAGTATATGATGAAAAATATTTTTACGTGAATTTATTTATCCTCAAACGTTTATTTAGGTAAAATATCATAGATTGTGAGTACTTCAGTCTATAAACTTATGAGAATAAAAATCGCCTTAAATGAAGTAAATATTTAAACACTTTGAAAACGTAAATACGTTTAAAATTATTACAAATTACATTATATTAATGCATTATTCTAATTGAATTCTCTCTTACAACATTTTGTATCAAAAGATACATTTTGCCTTCGAAAGTGCTTTCCTTTATTTAAAAATTGCCGGATATAACAATAAAGTGAGTTAAATCGCTAAATAAATGCTGAAGGTTAAAAATAAATTTTTCTAACTTTACTAATTTTTCAAATGAAGAAATATAATCATTTGAACTTTACTTATTTATTAAATTCAAGTACGAGTTTAAAAGAAAACATTGTTAAACATTAATTTATCTTAAATATTATTTGGAAGTATGATGTTTGATTATTATTTTTATTGTTCTACAATTTCAGAAATTACCTTGAATTAAGACAAATAATGCAATTTCCAGTTATAGTCTGCAAGTGCAAAAAGTAAAAAATATGTGCAGGAAAAAAAGGGAACACCCAAATGAAGAAATGTTAAATATTTGAATTTAAATTACCTCTTAATTTTCATTAGGAGTTTAAAATAAATATATTTAAACCATTAATTTTTCTAAAAATTTATTTCAATTATTTTAAAATCATATATTCAATCTTTATTTTAATTTTCTTTTTCAATTACACCAATTTAACATTTAATTAAAAAAAAAAATACATTTACAATTATAATCAATCAGTGTAAAAGGGAAAATGTGCGTGAAAAGATTCTTCAACTCGGGCACTGAATGCAATATGAATGAAATACATAAAAATATTGAATCTATGAATTTTATTTAGCCATGGCGCATGGAATTTTCTTTTCTTTACATTTACTTTTAATAATTTAATTTTTCTGAAACTATTTTCTGAAAAAATAAATAAATAAAATAAAATAAAATAAAATAAATAAAATAAAATAAAATAAAATAAAATAAAATAAAATAAAATAAAATAAAATAAAATAATATAAAATAAATAAATTAAGTAAAATAAAATAAATAAATAAATAAATAAATAATAGTAATATTTAAAAAACTTCTCACAATTTAAACGTGTTTTAAAAATCTTATGCAGTACTCTTCTATAATTACAAAAAACAAATTCACCATAAAATAAAAGTAATTGTCTTAAATGTAATGCAAGGGAATTTTACATGAAAATTTAACAAAATTATTTTAGTTCAAAAAACATTTTTTTTTCTTCGAGCATAACATAATTTTTATTTTTAGAGAAATTTAAAAATTCTATAGTGTATAAAAATATTTTTTAGCATAGTATTAAGTAAATTCATGGCGTATTTTATTTATCATTCTTAAAAAGTATGCATTCTACTGTTAATATAAATTAGACAATTGTCTTTTTATATTTATACATTTATTTACTTTTTTATTTATTTCTAAAAACAAAACTTAACAATCTTTCAGACGTATTGCAATTAGTTATAGACTATGCTACACTTAAACTGATTTCTTCGTTTTCTTCAAAACCAAAATATACTCATCATGCTTCTTTAGTGCATTATTATTATGTTTGCAGCATAAATCTTATTTATGAGTTTCAGACAATAATACAAGCATAACATTATCTCATCTCTGTATTACAACTCAGTTTATAAAACGAAGACGTCATTTTCTATTCAGAAGAGGAATTTTTCTTTATAGAATGCATTATGGAAATAAATGAAATAAATCCATTAATTATTACAAATCATTTTGCCTTTGTAAAGTTTTTCGTATCCACACATAAAAAAAAAAATCTTATTTCCATATTTTGTATCTTATTGTTATTATAATATTTTAAACATTAAGGGAATGATTTATAGAGTATATTCTTCTGATAAATCTGTTTGGGATCTTTTCTTTTTTTTCTGCGGTATAGTTATGCATAGAACAGAGAATGTGGAAAAAATTATGATGTATTTCATGAATTAAAAATAAATTTATATTCATTTTTCCAATTTTTGATAAATTTAAATTACATATTTTGCGAAATTTTAATATAAGTACTTTTAGATCAGCAATGAATGAATGTTTAAAAAATATATTAAAAATTTATATTATATAATTAGTAATGATGATGCTATGATATTTATTAAATAGAGTAACCGGTATTTTACGTAATATCCATCTAGATTAATAATGATACAGCGAATATAATTATTTGGAAATTTATGCTGGAAGATGAATTAATTCGGAGTTTTATACATTATTACCCTGATTTAAAAACGGCAAGTGACATCGGATTGACATCCAATGAGAGACTAGAGAAAGCAGGTGATAGTATGTAATTTAAATTTTCCTTGTTAACAGAAGTTAGCAGAAGTTAGAGAAGTTAACAGAAGTTAGCAGTTAGCAGTTAGTGAAGTGGTTTGTCCATAGCGGGTTATAAGAGAAACATATACATAACAGAACAATATAGTTGTATTACACATTTCCATGGGGATCAGTTGTTAAAATAATATTTAAAGATTCATTAATTTTCATAAAACATTCCCTATCTACGTATTCAAAAACATTTTTATTTCCACATTTTGTAAATTATAGTTACAATAATATGAGATTTTTTGTAGAAATGTTTATAGAATATGTTGTTCCTAGTATTTATAATCAAAGTCATTGGTATTATTTTAATTAATACAGCTGCCGACATAAAACTTAATACAAACAAGAACAAAAATATCTTGTGGTTTTTATAGATGATAAATACTTTCCAAATCTACGTATCCGTTGCATTGCTTAGCTTATAATGTATTTTCTTCCATAATGGCAGCTTAAAAACATTCTTTAATTAATTTTAAAAGAAGATGAACAACAACAACAAAAAATAATAAATAAATAAATAAATAAAATAAATAAAATAAAATAAAAATAAATAAAAATATGCTACCGTAATTATTATTCACCAAATTATACTATTTTATAATATTATACAAGAATTTTTATTGATAAAACTATAATTATTATAATTTAACTATATAAATAATTGCTATTGTGTAATCTTCATGTAGTATTTTGTTTTATCTGTTAGGTAATGAGTCTCAAAAAACCTCTTATTAGATTTCTTTCTAAATTGAGAGCATTAAAAAGATGAAAATTAATAAGAAAGCACCACAGAAGAGGCGTTTTAAATTATTACTTACAAAATTTTGAATAAACACCATAAAATTCAATAAACTCGCAACAATTGTTTCAGGTCGAAAGAGCACCCGACCCTTCGTCAGGCGAACAGACAGCGAGTGCAGCAGTCAAAGCGATAACGCACAAAACCGTTTTCAATGAAAAGCAAAACGATATAAAGTCGAATGTAAATCCGAATACTGGTGTCAGCAGAATTATAAAATTCACCAAGAAAATAAACTAGGAGGCGTTTGAAGTACAGAATAAATGAGCACCATCGGAATGTTCGTAATGAAATATTTCCAAATCTTCTATTGATTCTCACTGCTGGGCTCATGGTCATAGTTTTGTTTTTTCCAAAACTAACATAATTTAATCTCCTTTCTGTTCTTCCCATTTGGATATCCATGAAGCTTTTTACATATTTAAAAATTGGAAAGTCTTGTTAATGATATTTCTTCCCCTCCATTTTTCTCTGATGCTTAGAAATTACTCACGTAACTTGGATTTTCGTTTAATTTTAATATTTTTTAGAATTTTAGATTTTGTTACATCTTTTAATCTTATTTGTTATTTATTTTCTTGATGTATTTTATAATTCTGCTCATACCGGTATTCGGATTTACATTCAACTTTATATGGATTTGCTTTTCATTGAAAACGGTTTTGTGCGTTACCGCTTTGACTGCTGTACTCGTGCCTGCTGTGTTCGCCTGACGAAGGGTCGTGTGCTCTTTTGACCTGAAACAATTGTCGCGAATTTATTGTATTTTATGGTGTTTATTGAACGTTTTGTAAGTAATCATTAAAAAGATGGTTTTCACGTAGCCTTATATATCGTCTAAACTTTGAATACACACCATAAAATTTATTGCACATCAATAAAAATTCACATCGAATAATTTATCTTATATATCATTTGAGTAATATATAAAAATTTATCTAAATAATTAGAAACGTATCAACTTTCCTCTGTTAAGCAATTAATTTAGACAAAAACATATTTAGACAGAGGTTTACGCGTCAAAATTAAAGAAAATCAACATTTTTTAGATGCCGATGATGGCACCCCATCCAGTTTTATCAAAATATCGCAAGCACATTTGTACACTGGGAATCAACTAATACATATAAACGGATATTTAAAAGGTAGATATATATATTGTTTTTTATAGAAGTCGAATGCAGACTTAAAATTGGACTATGAAATCAGAACACATAACAATTTCCATGCAAATAACCAATAAATACATACAAAAAAGCATCTGCAAGATGGTATATATGGTGAATTTGAAGAAAATCGTTAAAATAGTTTTTGAGATACGAATTTAAATAATATATGTGACCTGATTTACAACTTTCCAATTTTTTACCAATCTGTGTACCTAACTTGTCTTCATTATAAAGTTCTTACGTTTTTACTTTTTTCGTTTTTGAGGTGTGACAAAGAAAAATCTCCCTCCCTCCCCCCCCCCTCATACACACGTCCTTCCCCCACATATGAATTGTGCTCAAAGAATAATATTTCTCAAATAAATCTTTATTTGACGGCTTATTCACGGCTTTACGAATTTTCTCTCTAAAATGTTGAAGTAGGAAAAGAAAGAAAAAAAAAAACCTCTTGATCGCTAATTTGAAAAAAAAATGAAAAACTCTCCCCCCCCCCCTCTTCAAATAGAAAAAAAAATGCTGAGTAACTAATAATTGATAAAGCTCGATGCAATTTTCATCAGGTGCAATCTTGCGAAAATTGTAATAATGTAACATTTTGAATATACTAAACGCACACGAAACATTAAAAAATGCTAACAGTAATATTTAATATATAAAAAGGTTAAAATGCTAATAGTAACATTTCATATAAACGTATACAAAACCGTATAAAGATTAAAATGTTAACAGGAACACTAAACAAAATATTCACCAGTGCTATTACAATACTCTAAAATTCATGACACAGTATAAACTTTAAAAAATAAAAGAAATAAGAAAAAAAAAAAAAAATGCATACCTGCTGTTCTTAAAAATAGAAAATTATAAACTTTTATTCCAATATTTACAACATTGCATCACCGTAGGCCACAATCTCAAGGAAGATCCAAAGGCATGGGCCAAATTCGTATTCTGATTGGTTCAGATTTCAGAGCTTGTTTACATTTCGGTCTCCGATTAGCCTCTGAACGATTGGTCACTGGTTATGTCTAAAGAAAAGAATAGCCTTCAGCACACGCGCAGATTGTGCGATTTTGGTCTTAAAAAAAGTGCTTTTATTTTTAATATAATAGAATATTATTATTTAGTTATGAAATACTAAAACTTCGGTAATGTAGCTGCTCTTGAGAAAGGAGTAAAAATATGTTACAAAAACCATTGCTTTATTTTTTATTATTAATATTTTTAAGGGTTTTTAAATAATATTTTCTAAAAAATCCCTATTAAAAATAATATTGAAAATACTTGTATGCATCATATGTAATCACCTTTACATTTACGGCTTAACAATTAAATCAAAATGTTGTCGTATTTTGCGATTATACTAGCCTCTTTATTAAAATATTTGAAGTATTTTATGATGAACATTAACAGATTTTTTCTACCCATTGTTTATTAAATATGTTCCCTCAAGATTGAGTAGTAATATGGTAAAAAATGGCTTAAGGAAAAGACATTTCAGGGGTTTCAGATTATATTCTTGTGTTAAAAAAAATGACCAAAATGAATCACTACCAAAATGAAAATGATTTATTATGACATATTAGGCTGTTATCTTTCAAAACATAAATCTGCTGTTATTAAAGCGTAAATTCGTTATAAAGAGAAGTGATCAATCTACAAAGATAGATAAGATATGTTTTTTTTTTCTTTCTTTTCTTTTTATTGATTTGGGGAGAGGTATTACTTTTTAACATTCTACTTAATTTATTACAAACTAACATTACTTATAAACAAATGTTGTGTTAATAATAAAAAAAAAAAAAAAAAAAAAAAAAAAAAAAAAGATTTGAATTATACATTCTGATATTTTAATATGCTTTTCTGCAAATTTTCTTTTTCTTTGTTAGTTTTAAAAGTATTACTACTTAAACATTCTATTCTAACAAAGTATCATATTTGTAAATATTCTCACTTTAATTTTACGAATTTAATTACTTACTCTGAACTACATTATGAACTCTAAAATTAAATCTAAATCATTTTGATTAAAGCCTGTCTTTTCTACAAAAAACTAATTAAAATCGCTGTGTTTCATTGTTAAAGTATTCATTCGCATTTTCTGTTCTATATTATTCCATTAAGAAATTTTTAAGTTTGGAAGGATTAAAATACTTTAGTAAAACATAATAAATTTTAATAAATAAAATCTAACGTATTAATTATTTCCAGAACAATATCATCAAGTGTCTACTTTCAAATAGTAAAACAATTTATAGAAAACATTTTACGGCAATTAGGAATCTTAATCTAACATGTGTTTAGATTAAGATTTATGTTAAATCCCCGGTTCCATTTTTTAATATAACTAAAAAGTTCTTCCCTTTAACAAAAATTGAATAAAACTCTACGCTTTGAAATATAAAAAAATGACGAAGTTACTTTAACAAGCAAAACTGAAAATACTTATATATCAAAAATGTAACATTATAATCACATCGCTGATTAACAGCAGCATCTTAAATATTGTGTCCCTGTACACGAAATGCAATAATTTCATTAAAGACGTTATTATTATTATTATTATTGATTTTTTCAAATATTTAGTTATATTACAGACATTTTAGGTAAACATATATTGTGCTAAACATATACTTAATTAAATAATATTTCTTCTTTTTTTTTTTCTGCATGTGAAAGATAAATGTCTTGTAATTATTTTAAAGTTATTTTACGATTTTAAGCGAAGGCAAGGAAAAAAAATAGTTAGGAGCTATAATTTGGTGAAATGACTTACACGTTTTATATTGTGTTACTATTTCATAAACACAAACACATGCATATATATGTGTGTTAAAAAAATCAGATTTATCTGTAAATAGAAACCAAAACTCGTGTTATTACTTTCTGTTACAGATGTCAAGGAAAACAAATGTGTCTTTAGAATATTTTCTGTGCACTTGAGGTTTTGCGTATGACGGTGTAGTTGAGTATGTTTGTAAAGGTATACTTGTACTGTTAAAACGACTGGAGGAAATTGAATGATATCTGGTAAGATAATAGACCTTTGCCAAACTTAAACTTATATTCATCCACCACTTAATAAATGCCATTAGATTTAGAGGTATGGTCAAAAAGAAGTTGATCATGCACAACAAAGAATTTTCGGTAAAACGCACAGAATGGATAAAATTCGAAACTTTAGGCTTCCTTTTTAACAAAGTGCTGTAAAAATCAGAGTGTTCACCGTTAAATTAATGGTCATTTCTATTCTTCGAGAAAAAATATTGACAACTTTACGGACATAACTATTACGGTCATTGACTGGACTCTTAATGACTTTAAAAAAACGTACAACTTTTTTCATTGTAGGTCCAAGTAACAGGAACAAATGTCTGTGAAATTTGTTTTTAATGTATTTCCACCAAATCCATTTTACTTAAATTTTAGTCTTGAGTCGATATATTTATAAGATAAAAAAATTTTATGAACCATGCTTTTAAATTTTCTGTTGAATCATAGCTATAGAACTAACTACATTAGCAATTTATCAATGCGTATTGTTACAAAATTGTAAATAATTGTACATATTTTTGTATAAATGCTTTCAAAAAGGCTTAGTAAGTTGATAAAATGACGATTTTCTGCATTTCCAGCTCTTTTTCGGGTTAAAATAGCTTAATTTTCCCTTTAAAACACATTAAAAAACTCCAATAGGCAGGTAATAGTTTTGGCGTCAAATTCGGCGACTTTTTACCCCTGGCGACTTTTTTGGCGAGAAAATTCTTATTATTGATATTCAAAGAGGGACGTTCTAATGTGATTGGTTAAACAGTTACGGGAAATTTGAATTTAAAAAAAAGTTGGTTTAAAAAATAAAATATTAATCCTTTCAGAACAACATATATTTGCACCATGAACTACATTAGCACTTTATCAATGTGTAGAAAATCTTTAAAGTGATAACTTTTTACAATTTTTAGCGCTTACGTTTAATTAAATGTACTTATTTTTATGTCGAAAATGTATTTTTATGTCATATATATATATATATATATATATATATTGCAACAATTAAATTATAGCTAATATTTTAATGACTATTTTTATTGCTTTTAGAAACTTATCATTTTCATATTTTAATTAATTAAAAGAAAACTATTCGAGAATTTGAAAATCTGACTTATAAGCATTATGTTGTCACCGGGTTCTGAGCTACTGTGAAAGTTTCAAATGTTTAGCTAGTAGGGAAGTTAGTTAAAAATAGATTGCAAGGCTTGTACCAGACAAACAAACGAGAATAGAAGTTAATAAAAAAATGGTAAAAAATACAATTTGGGATTATTAAATGTATCTTCCTTACCATGAACAGATTACAGCCGCATAAATCTGTCTTGCAAAAAATTTTGCTTTTTATTTTTAGTGCCCTTCTATTGAATCAAATTTACTCAAATTTCAAAATTTAGATGAAATATTTTTATAGGGGCACGTTTTCAAGGGAAGATCTGTCTGACTTTGTCAAATTTTGCTAATAATTCTTAATATATTTCACCTGAATTGTAGGTTTTAGAATAATGCGGAGATAAAACGTAGATTTATTATCATTATTATTTTTATTTTAATTATGTGATATTATTTTCGTTTAATTTGCTATAATATTTTGTGACAATATCAATTTTCTTCTTAAAACGAGCTGTTTAAAAAGCACACTTTTGCGTTCTTAATTATCTGTGTTTATATTTTAACCCTGTTCCTTTCTTGATATTAAGGAAGACCAATGCTAGTTAGCATAGCTTTTTATTTCTGATATTTCTAACTTTTATGCTATGATCAGCGAAATTCTGAAGAATGCATCAGAAAGTTCGTCTCTTAGGCTACAAAATCATGTTTGACACATAAATTTAATACGCATTTATATAACCCAAAAAAACACTTTGAACACTTTATACAATGCCCATGAACCTCGTGTAAGGTGTTAGTTGGCCTAATCGTAAGGGATGTAGTTGAGATATCGTGATATAGAGAGGAATACTTAGGAAGAACTTAACATTTTTAGAGGAAAAAGATTCAATTTTTCAAAGCATCATATTTTAATAGTAATTAGCCAGATTTTCCTGCTTAATTGCATAAAAAGATAACAAATTCAGTCAGGAAAATAAATTATGTTTATTGTTATAGTTATCTATATTTATTTAAATAGAATTATCTTAATGTTTGAAATCAAACACGAATGTAGGAATTGCGGTCTCCTTTATTTGAACAGACGAGTTCAGTTATTTCACAATTTTACTTTGGTCATACAAAATTGAATCATTCTTGTATGGTTATCTCCATTTTCCTGCTTTTTGGAATATGGTTTACATGAGAATTTCTTGTAAACAGTTTCCTCAATTTTTCTACGGTACAGATCGGATGGATTTTTGACCAAAACATCATCATTTATCTTGCATTCAGGGTTGTCAAAAGTCTTTGATTTAATGAAGTCATTGTTGGTTTTTTTTATGTGACCTTTTCTGAGGTTCTGTGGAGTTCGTAGGAACAGTTAAAGGAAAACCCTTACATCACTTTTTCAGAAGGCTGATGTGGAAAACCCTTGAACTTGGGCAGGATCTTCAAACTTTGAAATATGATTAAGAAATTTTAAACGATGCCATAGCTATTTATAGCAATGCCAACTGACTCCATACCTTATTATGCCAACTAGCCTCACATTGATACCCAGCATAAAATGTATGCCACAAAATCCTAAACAGGAGAAAAGAGGCAACAACATTTTAACCCTCTTTCGAAAAGAGCCATAAACACAACTTTATCTACAGATTCAAAGGACCAAAAAATATACGATGAAAAAATTTACTCATCAGTCAATAAAATGATGAAACTGAGATTTGTTGCTTCATTACGTTTCCAATTACATTAAACTTTCAGTGGATGATGCACCCGTACATACACTCCCCACAAGTAAAATGTCAGCTCTCGTTTTCCAATGTGGCAAAAATAGAAGTTGGTTGCCAGCTAACCCCTGTCTTCCCTACATTCATATAATACTTTATTTAATATTTTATTTTTTACCTATTATTGACTGTTTAATAAAATTCGTTGTTTAAAGTATATTTCTGTGTTGCAGTTAATTCTAATTTCAAATTACAGTTATAAAAAATTTTTAATGTCTATTTTTGACTGTCTGAGACATGCCCTTAAGAGTGGTCTGGAGGCATGCCACCAAAAGTTTGATCTTCTCCATGTAAAGAATAGTTTTTTCGATTCTATGACGCTCAGAGCTATTATTTTAAATGGAAACATGGAGAAGACTGCGTCCACAACGGATTTTACGAACATGACGGTCTTGATCCGGCTAAAGTTTCGAACACGATTTTTTTCAATTACGAGTTCAACACTCTTTCGACCAGAATGCTATTGCTAGAAGTAACATAATTTATTTTATTATATTTTTGGTTGAACAGTGGAGTTGATGAATTCAAAATTTAAAAGAAGTTTACACCTAAAAAATAATACAAATATCACAACAGCCACAACGGAATATATTTTTGGAATGAAAAATTTAAATTTAAAACGTTCCATTTAGAGAATAAAAATTTAAAGTTTTCTGAAAAGAAAACTGAATTTTTAAATTTACCATTTAAATGTTAAAGCATTAATTCAATAATTTACCAATAATTTACCCATATTTCATTGTACTTAAAAGTTTTATTTAGGGAAAAGTCAAAATATTTATGTGACTATTTACATTTACTGTACTATACTGTGCATTTGGGATCAAAGAATCATTATTTATATCGTTTCAGGACATTTTAAAGAATGGATAATCTCCAAATGCCTTCAAAGTGAATTTTGCAAATCTTATACTTTTCTTTTGAAGATTATTCCAATTCCTTTGCAACGGAATATTCTTAACAAAATCTTAAATATGTAAAACTTTTCAGCGAATTTTTAAATCAGAAGGCAAAATATTTTTTCTTTTCTACTTTAGCTAGCATTTTAATTTAATTTTTACTTAATACCCATTTAAATATAATTGATATTAAATCGTATAAAATATTATTCTGTTCATCACTCCAATTTATAGAAATAAATAAATCTTTCTGGCCAGAAATATAAATTATGACACATAGAAGAACATAGGTCTCGTCTAATAAAACAAATTTTATTAACATTTTTTCTTTCTTCCTTTCTTTTTTTTCTTTTTTTTTTTTTTTTTTTTTTAATCATATAATTTCGAAGTCAAATTGTTCACTTATAATACATTTTAACTTAACAACTAATTATAACAAATATCTAAACACGACTTATTATCAGATAAAAATCTTCAGTTGAAGACAGAAAAAAAAGGGTTAAATTAATACAGTTAATTTTCACTCACGGGCTGTCTAAAGGATCAGCCTTGAATTGTAAATATGTTTATTTGCATAATTTACGCATGTGAAAATAAATTCTTCTATACATGATAATTAATCATACTTTTTCCTTAATGTTTTTTAATTTTTCCGAAATAAATGGATCATACCAAAAAATTTGTAGAGATGGCTTTATTAGTTACAGAGATTTTCATATGGTCTTTTGTAACCATCCTAGACCATGACTAAACAACCCTGGTCCATTTGCGTTTTCATATGCAAATCCGTAAAATATCGAAACAATTTTTAGAGATACATGGAACAGTTTCTGATACGATCTAAATTTTGAAAGGAAAGTAGATGCATAGTGCTGCCCGCAGACAGAATTTAAAAAAAAAAAAAAAAAAAAAAAAAAAAAACATACCTTGTATATGAGAAATTATTTTCTTGATTTGAATAATAAATATTAAGAAGGTAGTTCATTCTTATTCGAAAAGCTGTTTTAGAAGCATAAAAAAGATCGTTTTGTTACAACAAGAATCAAATCTGCAATTAATTTTTACCCCACCAAATACAATAAATTTATATGGCAAGATTATTTTGGCTGAAACCATTTTAATTTTATTTATGTACAGACTAAGAGGGAAAATAAAAGATTGTTTCGTATTTTAAAGATGACATAGAGACGAAATAAAATTTTAAATTAACAGAATTAACCAGAATTAACATGTACCTTCACTGGGAAAAAAGTGAGTCTGCTACATATGCAATTAGCTTTTCCTAGCTCAGCATTACTATTATAAATACATATTTTGCCCATAGGTGGTTCACTCAAGTTTCAGTTTAACACAAATATTTCTGCTTTTATGATATATAAGTGGACCAAACTTGGTGTTTAAGCTAGAGATTACAAAACACTACGCTGATTGAATTTTGTGTATATCAATAAAATGGTTGCGATAGTTTGATGCTATATTTCCTGTTCA